>OZ024745.1:11095842-11113342 GCA_964016885.1 Eledone cirrhosa
GCACACAACCAGTTGGGACTTTGTCCAAATTGATATAAACTCACATCAAACCAAACCACGCGAATTGATATAAACTTATGTATAATGGTTTCTGATTTAGGTACAAGGCCAACAGTTTTTTCGTGGGGAGGGAAGTCGATTAAATCGACCCCAGTGTGTTACTGGTACTTTATTTTATCGATGGCATTATAATACAAGCGCGTGACGATAGCCTGCACACAACCATTTGAGATGTCTGACCAGGGATGATTAAAATAAATATGAAACTGTTGAAAATATGTTGATAATAATGGTTTCTTAGGCACAAGGCCAGTTATTTGAGGGGAGGGAAAATAGATTATGTAGACCCAGTATATGACTGGTACTTTATTTTGACTTCGGAAGGATGAAAGACAACGCTGATCTCGGTGGGATTTGAACTCAGAACGTAAAAGGTCGTAACTCTATGCTGGAAAGCACGTTGCCCGATGCTCTACCAATCCTACTGTCATAATAATAATAATAATTTCTACATTTGGCACAAAGCACGTAATTTTGTGGTGGCGGGGAAAGTCGGTTATATCGACCCTAGTACTTGGTACTTTATTTTATCGACCACGAAAGGATGAAAGGCATAGTTGACTCCGGTGGGATTCGAACTCAGAAGGTAAAGGGACGTAACTCTATACCGCGAAATATGGTATGACACTACCGATTCTACTGCCATAATTATAATGGTTGTAATGTTAACATTTTCAAAACTACGAATCCCTTGAGTTATTTTTAACGGAGATATGTGCCCTTGGTGTACTTTACAATAGTAAGTACGAGTAGTAGTAGTATTGGTAGTAGTAGTGGTAGTGGTAGTGGTAATAGTAGTGGTAGTAGTGGCAGTGGTAGTAGTAGTGGTAGTAGTAGTAGTGGCAGTGGTAGTGGTGGTAGTAGTAGTGGTAATAGTAGTAGTAGTGGTAGTAGTGGCAGTGGTAGTAGTAGTAGTAGTAGTAGTAGTACTAGTAGTAGTAGTAGTGGTAATAGTAGTAGTAGTGGTAGTGGTAGTAGTAGCAGTAGTAGTAGTAGTAGTGGTAGTAGTAGTAGCAGTGGATGTAGTAGTGGTAGTAGTAGCAGCAGTAGTAGTAGTAGTAATAGTGGTAGTAGTAGTAGTAGTGGTAGTAGTAGTAGTGGTAGTAGTAGTAGTAATGGTAGTAGTAGTGGTAGTATTACTAGTTATGATAAACAATCGATTAAATCTTGTCATATAATAATAATAAACAAAACAAAAAAGACAGACAGAAAAAATGTCAAAACTTTCATGACATTTAAATTGAAAAAAATAGAAAAAGAAAGAAAGAAATAACGAAAGAAAGAACGAACGAAAGAAAGAACGAACAAAAGGAAGAAAGAAAGAAATAACGAAAGAAAGAACGACCGAAATAAAGAAAGAACGAAAGAAAGAAAGAACGAGAGAAAGAAAGAACGAGAGAAAGATCTGATACGAATCTATAAATAAATAACTAATTGATAAAAAAATAGTAGAAAAAAAATAACCCCTCCCCCCCCAAAGTTGACAGAAATGGAAACAAAACAAACCAACAAATTTGTAAAGAATGTATAAAATAAAGAACAAAAAACTAAAACAAAATATAAAACATTTTAACAAAACAAAAAGTCAGTAAAAATCAAATAAAATCAATGAAAAACAAAGAAATGTTGAAATAATCGATAGATTGAGATAAATTGGGATAAAAAAATAGAAGAAAATCTTATAAAACAAACAAACAACCCCCTAAAAAAGGACAATAACATTAACCCCCCCTACTAAAAGACAATAACATTAACCCCCCCCCTACTAAAGGACAATAACATTAAACAACCCCCTACTAAAGGACAATAACATTAAACAAACCCCTACTAAAGGACAATAACATTAAACAACCCCTCTACTAAAGGACAATAACATTAAACAAACCCCTACTAAAGGACAATAACATTAAACAACCCCCCTACTAAAGGACAATAACATAAAACAACCCTCCTACTAAAGGACAATAACATTAAACCGCCCTACTAAAGGACAATAACATTAAACAACACCTCTACTAAAGGACAATAACATTAAACAACCCCCCTACTAAAGGAAAATAACATTAAACAACCCCCCTACTAAAAGACAATAACATTAAACCCCCCCTACTAAAGGACAATAACATTAAACAACCCCCTACTAAAGGACAATAACATTAAACAACCCCCTACTAAAGGACAATAACATTAAACAACCTCCTACTAAAGGACAATAACATTAAACAACCCCCTACTAAAGGACAATAACATTAAACAACCCCCCTACTAAAGGACAATAACATTAAACAACCCCCTACTAAAGGACAATAACATTAAACAACCCCTCTACTAAAGGACAATAACATTAAACAATCACCCTACTAAAGGACAATAACATTAAACAACCCCCTACTAAAGGACAATAACATTAAACAACCTCCTACTAAAGGACAATAACATTAAACAACCCCCTACTAAAGGACAATAACATTAAACAACCCCCCTACTAAAGGACAATAACATTAAACAACCCCCTACTAAAGGACAATAACATTAAACAACCCCTCTACTAAAGGACAATAACATTAAACAACCCCCTACTAAAGGACAATAACATTAAACAACCCCCTGCTAAAGGACAATAACATTAAACAACCCCCTACTAAAGGACAATAACATTAAACAACCCCCCTACTAAAGGACAATAACATTAAACAACCCCCTACTAAAGGACAATAACATTAAACAACCCCCTGCTAAAGGACAATAACATTAAACAACCCCCTACTAAAGGACAATAACATTAAACAACCCCCCTACTAAAGGACAATAACATTAAACAACCCCCTACTAAAGGACAATAACATTAAACAACCCCCCTACTAAAGGACAATAACATTAAACAACCCCCTACTAAAGGACAATAACATTAAACAACCCCTCTACTAAAGGACAATAACATTAAACAACCCCCTACTAAAGGACAATAACATTAAACAACCCCCTACTAAAGGACAATAACATTAAACAACCCCCCTACTAAAGGACAATAACATTAAACAACCCCCTACTAAAGGACAATAACATTAAACAACCCCCTGCTAAAGGACAATAACATTAAACAACCCCTCTACTAAAGGACAATAACATTAAACAACCCCCTACTAAAGGACAATAACATTAAACAACCCCCTGCTAAAGGACAATAACATTAAACAACCCCCTACTAAAGGACAATAACATTAAACAAACCCTACTAAAGGACAATAATATTAAACAACCCCTACTAAAGGACAATAACATTAAACAACCCCTACTAAAGGACAATAACATTAAACAACCCCCCTACTAAAGGACAATAATATTAAACAACCCCTACTAAAGGACAATAACATTAAACAACCCCCTACTAAAGGACAATAACATTAAACAAACCCTACTAAAGGACAATAACATTAAACAACCCCTACTAAAGGACAATAACATTAAACATCGCCCCTACTAAAGGACAATAACATTAAACAACCCTCCTACTAAAGGACAATAACATTAAACCGCCATACTAAAGGACAATAACATTAAACAACCCCCCTACTAAAGGACAATAACATTAAACCGCCCTACTAAAGGACAATGACATTAAACAACCCCCTACTAACGGACAATAACATTAAACAACCCCTCTACTAAAGGACAATAACATTAAACAACCTCCTACTAAAGGACAATAATATTAAACAACCCCCCTACTAAAGGACAATAACATTAAACAACCCCCCTACTAAAGGACAATAACATTAAACAACCCCCTACTAAAGAACAATAACATTAAACAACCCCTCTACTAAAGGACAATAACATTAAACAATCACCCTACTAAAGGACAATAACATTAAACAACCCCTCTACTAAAGGACAATAACATTAAACAACCCCCTACTAAAGGACAATAACATTAAACAACCCCCTGCTAAAGGACAATAACATTAAACAACCCACTACTAAAGGACAATAACATTAAACAACCCACCCTACTAAAGGACAATAACAATAAACAACCCCTCTACTAAAGAACAATAACATTAAACAACCCCCCCCTACTAAAGAACAATAACATTAAACAACACCCCTACTAAAGGACAATAACATTAAACAACCCCCCTACTAAAGGACAATAACATTAAACAACCCCCTACTAAATGACAATAAAATTAAACAACCCCTACTAAAGGACAATAACATTAAACAACCCCCCTACTATAGGATATAGGACAATAACATTAAACAACCCCTATACTAAAGGACAATAACATTAAACAACCCCCTACTAAAGGACAATAACATTAAACAACCTCCTACTAAAGGACAATAACATTAAACAACCCCCTACTAAAGGACAATAACATTAAACAACCCCCCTACTAAAGGACAATAACATTAAACAACCCCCTACTAAAGGACAATAACATTAAACAACCCCTCTACTAAAGGACAATAACATTAAACAATCACCCTACTAAAGGACAATAACATTAAACAACCCCCTACTAAAGGACAATAACATTAAACAACCTCCTACTAAAGGACAATAACATTAAACAACCCCCTACTAAAGGACAATAACATTAAACAACCCCCCTACTAAAGGACAATAACATTAAACAACCCCCTACTAAAGGACAATAACATTAAACAACCCCTCTACTAAAGGACAATAACATTAAACAACCCCCTACTAAAGGACAATAACATTAAACAACCCCCTGCTAAAGGACAATAACATTAAACAACCCCCTACTAAAGGACAATAACATTAAACAACCCCCCTACTAAAGGACAATAACATTAAACAACCCCCTACTAAAGGACAATAACATTAAACAACCCTCTGCTAAAGGACAATAACATTAAACAACCCCCTACTAAAGGACAATAACATTAAACAACCCCCCTACTAAAGGACAATAACATTAAACAACCCCCTACTAAAGGACAATAACATTAAACAACCCCCCTACTAAAGGACAATAACATTAAACAACCCCCTACTAAAGGACAATAACATTAAACAATCCCCCTACTAAAGGACAATAACGTTAAACAACCCTCCTACTAGAGGACAATAACATTAACCCCCCTACTAAAGGACAATGACATTAAACAAGCCCCTACTAAAGGACAATAATATTAAACAACCCCATATTAAAGGACAATAACATTAAACAACCCCCTACTAAAGGACAATAACATTAAACAACCCCCTGCTAAAGGACAATAACATTAAACAACCCCTCTACTAAAGGACAATAACATTAAACAACCCCCTACTAAAGGACAATAACATTAAACAACCCCCTGCTAAAGGACAATAACATTAAACAACCCCCTACTAAAGGACAATAACATTAAACAAACCCTACTAAAGGACAATAATATTAAACAACCCCTACTAAAGGACAATAACATTAAACAACCCCTACTAAAGGACAATAACATTAAACAACCCCTACTAAAGGACAATAACATTAAACAACCCCCTACTAAAGGACAATAACATTAAACAAACCCTACTAAAGGACAATAACATTAAACAACCTCCTACTAAAGGACAATAACATTAAACATCGCCCCTACTAAAGGACAATAACATTAAACAACCTCCTACTAAAGGACAATAACATTAAACATCGCCCCTACTAAAGGACAATAACATTAAACAACCCTCCTACTAAAGGACAATAACATTAAACCGCCCTACTAAAGGACAATAACATTAAACAACCCCCCTACTAAAGGACAATAACATTAAACCGCCCTACTAAAGGACAATGACATTAAACAACCCCCTACTAACGGACAATAACATTAAACAACCCCTCTACTAAAGGACAATAACATTAAACAACCTCCTACTAAAGGACAATAATATTAAACAACCCCCCTACTAAAGGACAATAACATTAAACAACCCCCCTACTAAAGGACAATAACATTAAACAACCCCCTACTAAAGAACAATAACATTAAACAACCCCTCTACTAAAGGACAATAACATTAAACAATCACCCTACTAAAGGACAATAACATTAAACAACCCCTCTACTAAAGGACAATAACATTAAACAACCCCCTACTAAAGGACAATAACATTAAACAACCCCCTGCTAAAGGACAATAACATTAAACAACCCACTACTAAAGGACAATAACATTAAACAACCCCCCCTACTAAAGGACAATAACAATAAACAACCCCTCTACTAAAGAACAATAACATTAAACAACCCCCCCCCCCTACTAAAGAACAATAACATTAAACAACACCCCTACTAAAGGACAATAACATTAAACAACCCCCCTACTAAAGGACAATAACATTAAACAACCCCCTACTAAATGACAATAAAATTAAACAACCCCTACTAAAGGACAATAACATTAAACAACCCCCCTACTATAGGATATAGGACAATAACATTAAACAACCCCTATACTAAAGGGTAATAAGATTAAACAACCCCCCTACTAAAGGACAATAACATTAAACAACCCCCTACTAAAGGACAATAACATTAAACAACCCCCCTACTAAAGGACAATAACATTAAGAACCCCCCTACTAAAGGACAATAACATTAACCCCCCCTACTAAAGGACAATAACATTAAACAACCCCTCTAGTAAAGGACAATAACATTAAAAAAGCCCCCTACTAAAGGACAATAACATTAAACAACCCCTACTAAAGGACAATAACATTAAACAACCCCTCTAGTAAAGGACAATAACATTAAACAACCCCTACTAAAGGACAATAACATTAAACAACCCCTATACTAAAGGGTAATAACATTAAACAACCCCTACTAAAGGACAATAACATTAAACAACCCCTATACTAAAGGGTAATAACATTAAACAACCCCTACTAAAGGACAATAACATTAAACAACCCCCTACTAAAGGACAATAACATTAAACAACCCTCTACTAAAGGACAATAACATTAAACAACCCCCTAGTAAAGGACAATAACATTAAACAACCCCCTACTAAAGAACAATAACATTAAACAACCCCCTACTAAAGGACAATAACATTAAACAACCCCCCTATTAAAGGACAATAACATTAAACAACCCCTCTACTAAAGAACAATAACATTAAACAACCCCCCCTACTAAAGAAAAACAACATTAAACAACCCCCTACTAAAGGACAATAACATTAAACAACCCTCTACTAAAGGACAATAACATTAAACAACCCCTTACTAAAGGACAATAACATTAAACAACCCCCTACTAAAGGACAATAACATTAAACACCCCTCTACTAAAGGACAATAACATTAAACAACCCCCTACTAAAGGATATAACATTAAACAACCCCCTACTAAAAAACAATAACATTAAACAACCCCCTACTAAAGGACAATAACATTAAACAACCCCCTACCAAAGGACAATAACATTAAACAACCTCCCTACTAATGGACAATAACATTAAACAACCCCTACTAAAGGACAATAACATTAAACAACTCATCTACTAAGGGAAAATAACATTAAACATCGCCCCTACTAAATGACAATAACATTAAACAACCCTCCTACTAAAGGACAATAATATTAAACCGCCCTACTAAAGGACAATAACATTAAACAACCCCTACTAAAGGACAATAACATTAAACAACTCATCTACTAAGGGAAAATAACATTAAACAACTCCCCTACTAAAGGACAATAACATTAAACAACCCCCTACTAAAGGACAATAACATTAACCAACCTCCCTACTAAAGGACAATAACATTAAACAACCCCCTACTAAAGGACAATAACCTTAAACAACCCCTACTAAAGTAGAATAACATTAAACAACCCCCTACTAAAGGACAATAACATTAAACAACCCCCTACTAAAGGACAATAACATTAAACAACCCCTACTAAAGGAGAATAACATTAAACAACTCCCCTACTAAAGGACAATAACATTAAACAACCCCCTACTAAAGGACAATAACATTAAACAAAGCCCTACTAAAGGACAATAACATTAAACAACCCCCTACTAAAGGACAATAACATTAAACAACCCCCCTACTAAAGGACAATAACATTAAACAACCCCCCTACTAAAGGACAATAACATTAAACAACCCCCCTACTAAAGGACAATAACATTAAACAACCCTCTACTAAAGGACAATAAAATTAAACAAACCCCTACTAAAGGACAATAACATTAAACAACCCCCCTACTATAGGACAATAACATTAAAGAACCCCTATACTAAAGGGTAATAACATTAAACAACCCCCCTACTAAAGGACAATAACATTAAACAACCCCCTACAAAAGGACAATAACATTAAACAACCCCCTACTAAAGGACAATAACGTTAAACAACCCCCCTACTAAAGGACAATAACATTAACCCCCCCTACTAAAGGACAATAACATTAAACAACCCCTCTAGTAAAGGAAAATAACATTAAACAACCCCCTACTAAAGGACAATAACATTAAACACCCCCTACTAAAGGACAATAACATTAAACAACCCCCTACTAAAGGACAATAACATTAAACAACCTCCTACTATAGGACAATAACATTAAACAACCCCTCTACTAAAGGACAATAACATTAAACAACCCCCCTACTAAAGGACAATAAAATTAAACAACCCCCTACTAAAGGACAATAACATTAAACAACCCCCTACTATAGGACAATAACATTAAACAACCCCCCTACTATAGGACAATAACATTAAACCACCCATCTACTAAAGGACAATAACATTAAACAACACTCCTACTAAAGGACAATAAGATTAAACAACCCCCTACTAAAGGACAATAACATTAAACAACCCCTCTACTAAAGGACAATAACATTAAACAACCACCCTACTAAAGGGTAATAACATTAAACAACCCCCCATACTAAAGGACAATAACATTAAACAACCCCCCTACTAAAGGACAATAACATTAAACAACCCCCCTACTATAGGACAATAACATTAAACAACCCCTCTACTAAAGGACAATAACATTAAACAACCCCCTACTAAAGGACAATAACATTAAACAACCCCCTACTATAGGACAATAACATTAAACAACCCCATACCTAAGGGCAATAACATTAAAACCCCCTACTATAGGACAATAACATTAAACAACCCCCTACTTAAAAACGATAACATTAAACAACTAAAGGACAATAACATTAACCCCCCCCCCCTACTAAAGGACAATAACATTACACAACCCCCCTACTAAAGGACAATAACATTAAACCCCCCTACTAAAGGACAATAACATTAAACAACTAAAGGACAATAACATTAAACCCCCCCTACTAAAGGACAATAACATTACACAACCCCCCTGCTAAAGGACAATAACATTAACCCCCCCCCCTACTAAAGGACAATAACATTAAACGACCCCTTACTAAAGGACAATAACATTAAACAACCCGCTACTAAAGGACAATAACATTAAACAACCCCCTACTAAACGACAAAAATATTAAAAAACCTCCCTACTAAAGGACAATAACATTAAACAACCCCTCTACTAAAGGACAATAACATTAAACAACCCCCTATTAAAAGACAATAATATTAACCCCCCCTACTATAGGACAATAATATTAAACAAACCCCTACTTAAAAACAATAACATTAAACAACCCCCTACTAAAGGACAATAACATTAAACAACCTCCCTAGTAAAGGAAAATAACATTAAAGACCCCCCTACTAAAGGACAATAACATTAAATAAACCCCTACTAAAGGACAATAACATTAAACAACCCCCCTACTAAAGGACAATAACATTAAACAACCTCTCTACTAAAGGAGAATAACATTAAACAACCCCCTACTAAAGGCCAATAACATTAAACAACCCCCATACTAAAGGACAATAACATTAAACAACCCCCCTACTAAAGGACAATAACATTAAACAACCCCCTACTAAAGGACAATAACATTAAACAACACCTCTACTAAAGGACAATAACACTAAACAACACCCTACTAAAGGACAATAACATTAAACAACCCCCTACTAAAAACAATAATATTAAACGACACCATACTAAAGGACAATAGCATTAAACAACCCCCTACTAAAGGACAATAAAATTAAACAACCCGCCTACTAAAGGACAATAACATTAAACAACCCCTTACTAATGAGAATAACATTAAACAACCCCCTACTAAATGACAATAACATTAAACAACCCCCCCACTAAAGGACAATAACATTAAACAACCCCCCTACTAAAGGACAATAAGATTAAACAACCCGCCTACTAAAGGACAATAACATTAAACAACCCCCTACTAAAGGACAATAACATTAAACAACCCTCCTACTAGAGGACAATAACATTAACCCCCCTACTAAAGGACAATGACATTAAACAAGCCCCTACTAAAGGACAATAATATTAAACAACCCCATATTAAAGGACAATAACATTAAACAACCCTCTACTAAAGGACAATAACATTAAACAACCCCCTACTAAAGGACAATAACATTAAACAACCCCCTACTAAAGGACAATAACATTAAACAACCCCCCTACTAAAAGACAATAATATTAACCCCCCCCTACTATAGGACAATAACATTAAATAAACCCCTACTTAAAAACAATAACATTAAACAACCCCCTACTAAAGGACAATAACATTAAACAAATTCCCTACTAAAGGACAATAACATTAAACACCCCCCTACCAAAGGACAATAACATTAAACAAACCCCTACTAAAGGACAATAACATTAAACAACCCCCTGATAAAGGACAATAACATTAAACAACCCCTCTACTAAAGGACAATAACATTAAACACCCCCTACCAAAGGACAATAACATTAAACAAACCCCTACTAAAGGACAATAACATTAAACAAACCCCTACTAAAGGACAATAACATTAAACAACCCCACTACTAAAGGACAATAACATTAAACAACCCCTCTACTAAAGGACAATAACATTAAACAACCCCCTACTAAAGGAAAATAACATTAAACAACCCCTCTACTAAAGGACAATAACATTAAACAACCCCCCTACTAAAGGACAATAACATTAAACAACCCCCTACTAAAGGACAATAACATTAAACAACCCCCCTACTAAAGGACAATAACATTAAACAACCTCACTACTAAAGGACAATAACATTAAACAACCCCCTACTAACGGCCAATAACATTAAACAACCCCTCTACTAAAGGACAATAACATTAAACAACCCCCCTACTAAAGGACAATAACATTAAACAACCCCCTACTAAAGGACAATAACATTAAACAACCCCCTACTAAAAAACGATAATATTAAACGACCCCCTACTAAAGGACAATAGCATTAAACAACCCCCTACTAAAGGACAATAAAATTAAACAACCCGCCTACTAAAGGACAATAACATTAAACAACCGCTCTACTAAAGGAGAATAACATTAAACAACCCCCTACTAAAGGACAATAACATTAAACAACCCCTCTACTAAAGGACAATAACATTAAACAACCCCCCTACTAAAGGACAATAACATTAAACAAACCCACCATCTAAAGGTCAATAACATTGAACAACCCCCCCACTAAAGGACAATAACATTAAACAACCCCCCCTACTAAAGGACAATAACATTAAACCACCCGCCTACTAAAGGACAATAACATTAAACAACCCCCCTACTAAAGGACAATAACGTTAAACAACCCTCCTACTAGAGGACAATAACATTAACCCCCCTACTAAAGGACAATGACATTAAACAAGCCCCTACTAAAGGACAATAATATTAAACAACCCCATATTAAAGGACAATAACATTAAACAACCCTCTACTAAAGGACAATAACATTAAACAACCCCCTACTAAAGGACAATGACATTAAACAACCCCTTACTAAAGGACAATAACATTAAACAACCCCCCCTACTAAAGGACAATAACATTAAACAACCCCCCTACTAAAGGGCAATAACATTAAACAACCCCACTACTAAAGAACAATAATATTAAACAATCCCCTACTAAAGGACAATAACATTAAACAACCCCTCTACTAAAGGACAATAACATTAAACAACCCCCCTACTAAAGCACAATAACATTAAACAACCCCCCTACTAAAGGACAATAACATTAAACAACTCCCCCTACTAAAGGACAATAACATTAAACAACTCCCTACTAAAGGACAATAACATTAAACAACCCCCCTACTAAAGCACAATAACATTAAACAACCCCCCTACTAAAGGACAATAACATTAAACAACTCCCCCTACTAAAGGCCAATTACATTAAACAACCCCCTACAAAAGGACAATAACATTAAACACCCCCTACTAAAGGGCAATAACATTAAACAACCCCCTCTACTAAAGGACAATAACATTCAACAACCCCCCTACTAAAGGACAATAATATTAAACAACCCTCCTACTAAAGGACAATAACATTAACCCCCCTACTAAAGGACAATAACATTCAACAACCCCCTACTAACGGACAATAACATTAAACAACCCCTCTACTAAAGAACAATAATATTAAACAACCCCCTACTAAAGGACGATAACATTAAACAACCCCCCACTAAAGGACAATAACATTAAACAACCCCCCACTAAAGGACAATAACATTAAACAAACCCCTACTAACGGACAATAACATTAAACAACCCCTCTACTAAAGAACAATAACATTAAACAACCCCTCTACTAAAGGACAATAACATTAAACAACTCCCATATTAAAGGACAATAACATTTAACAAATCCACCTACTAAAGGCCAATAACATTAAACAACCCCCTACTAAAGGACAATTACATTAAACAACCCCCCTACTAAAGGACAATAACATTAAACAAGCCCCCCCACTAAAGTGCAATAACATTAAACAACCCCCCACCTACTAAAGGACAATAACACTAAACAACCCCTCTACTAAAGGACAACAACATTAAACAACCACCCTACTAAAGGACAATTACATTAAACAACCCCCTACTAAAGGACAATAACATTAAACAACCCCCTACTAAAGGACAATAACATTATACAACCCCACCTACTAAAGGACAATAACATTAAACAACCCCCTACTAAAGGACAATAAAATTAAACAACCCCCCTACTAAAGGACAATAACATTAAACAACCCCTTACTAAAGGACAATAACATAAAACAACCTCCCTACTAAAAGACAATAACATTAAAGAACCTCCTACTAAAGGACAATAACATTAAACAACCACCCCTACTAAAGGACAATAACATTAAACAACCCATCTACTAAAGGACAATAACATTAAACAACCCCCTACTAAAGGACAATAACATTAAACAACCCCCTACTAAACGACAAAAATATTAAACAACCTCCCTACTAAAGGACAATAACATTAAACAACCCCCTCTACTAAAGGACAATAACATTAAACAACCCCCTACTAAAAGACAATAATATTAACCCCCCCCCTACTATAGGACAATAACATTAAACAAACCCCTACTTAAAAACAATAACATTAAACAACCCCCTACTAAAGGACAATAACATTAAACAACCTCCCTACTAAAGGACAATAACATTAAACACCCCCCTACTAAAGGACAATAATATTAAACAACCCCCTACTAAAGGACAATAACATTAAACAACCCCCCTACTAAAGGACAATAACATTAAACAACCTCTCTACTAAAGGACAATAACATTAAACAACCCCCTACTAAAGGACAATAACATTAAACAACCCCTCTACTAAAGGACAATAACATTAAACAACCCCCCTACTAAAGGACAATAACATTAAACAACCCCCTACTAAAGGACAATAACATTAAACAACCCCCTACTAAAGGACAATAACATTAAACAACACCTCTACTAAAGGACAATAACACTAAACAACACTCTACTAAAGGACAATAACATTAAACAACCCCCTACTAAAAAACAATAATATTAAACGATACCCTACTAAAGGACAATAACATTAAACAACCCCCTACTAAAGGACAATAACATTAAACAACCCCCTACTAAAAAACAATAATATTAAACGACCCCCTACTAAAGGACAATAACATTAAACCACCCCCTACTAAAGGACAATAACACTAAACAACACCCTACTAAAGGACTATAACATTAAACAACCCCCTACTAAAGGACAATAACATTAAACAACCCCCCTACTAAAGGACAATAACATTAAACAATCCCCCTACTAAAGGGCAATAACATTAAACAACCCCTCTACTAAAGAACAATAATATTAAACAATCCCCTACTAAAGGACAATAACATTAAACAACCCCTCTACTAAAGGACAATAACATTAAACAACCCCCCTACTAAAGCACAATAACATTAAACAACCCCCCTACTAAAGGACAATAACATTAAACAACTCCCCCTACTAAAGGACAATAACATTAAACAACTCCCTACTAAAAGACAATAACATTAAACAACCCCCTACTAAAGGACAATAACATTAAACAACCCCCTACTAAAGGATAATAACATTAAACAACCCCACTACTAAAGGACAATAACATTAAACAACCCACCTACTAAAGGACAATAACATTAAACAACCCCCTACTAAAGGACAATAAAATTAAACAACCCCCCTACTAAAGGACAATAACATTAAACAAACCCCCCTACTAAAGGACAATAACATTAAACAACCCCTTACTAAAGGACAATAACATAAAACAACCTCCCTACTAAAAGACAATAACATTAAAGAACCTCCTACTAAAGGACAATAACATTAAACAACCCCCTACTAAACGACAAAAATATTAAACAACCTCCCTACTAAAGGACAATAACATTAAACAACCCCCTCTACTAAAGGACAATAACATTAAACAACCCCCTACTAAAAGACAATAATATTAACCCCCCCTACTATAGGACAATAACATTAAACAAACCCCTACTTAAAAACAATAACATTAAACAACCCCCTACTAAAGGACAATAACATTAAACAACCTCCCTACTAAAGGACAATAACATTAAACACCCCCTACTAAAGGACAATAACATTAAACAACCCCCTACTAAAGGACAATAACATTAAACAACCCCCCTACTAAAGGACAATAACATTAAACAACCTCTCTACTAAAGGACAATAACATTAAACAACCCCCTACTAAAGGACAATAACATTAAACAACCCCTCTACTAAAGGACAATAACATTAAACAACCCCCCTACTAAAGGACAATAACATTAAACAACCCCCTACTAAAGGACAATAACATTAAACAACCCCCTACTAAAGGACAATAACATTAAACAACACCTCTACTAAAGGACAATAACACTAAACAACACTCTACTAAAGGACAATAACATTAAACAACCCCCTACTAAAAAACAATAATATTAAACGACCCCCTACTAAAGGACAATAACATTAAACAACCCCCTACTAAAGGACAATAACTTTAAACAACCCCCTACTAAAAAACAATAATATTAAACGACCCCCTACTAAAGGACAATAACATTAAACAACCCCCTACTAAAGGACAATAACACTAAACAACACCCTACTAAAGGACTATAACATTAAACAACCCCCTACTAAAGGACAATAACATTAAACAACCCCCCTACTAAAGGACAATAACATTAAACAACCCCCCTACTAAAGGGCAATAACATTAAACAACCCCTCTACTAAAGAACAATAATATTAAACAATCCCCTACTAAAGGACAATAACATTAAACAACCCCTCTACTAAAGGACAATAACATTAAACAACCCCCCTACTAAAGCACAATAACATTAAACAACCCCCCTACTAAAGGACAATAACATTAAACAACTCCCTCTACTAAAGGACAATAACATTAAACAACTCCCTACTAAAAGACAATAACATTAAACATCCCCCCTACTAAAGCACAATAACATTAAACAACCCCCTACTAAAGGACAATAACATTAATCAACTCCCCCTACTAAAGGACAATTACATTAAACAACCCCCTACTAAAGGACAATAACATTAAACAACCCCCTACTAAAGGACAATAACATTAAACAACACCTCTACTAAAGGACAATAACACTAAACAACTCCCATATTAAAGGACAATCACATTAAACAACCCCCCTACTAAAGGACAATAACATTAAACAACCCCCTACTAAAGGACAATAACATTAAACAACCTCTCTACTAAAGGACAATAACATTAAACAACCCCCTACTAAAGGCCAATAACATTAAACAACCCCTCTACTAAAGGACAATAACATTAAACAACCCCTCTACTAAAGGACAATAATATTAAACAACCCCCTACTAAAGGACAATAACATTAAACAACCCCCTACTAAAGGACAATAACATTAAACAACACCTCTACTAAAGGACAATAACACTAAACAACACCCTACTAAAGGACAATAACATTAAACAACCCCCTACTAAAAAACTATAATATTAAACGACCCCCTACTAAAGGACAATAGCATTAAACAACCCCCTACTAAAGGACAATGAAATTAAACAACCCCCCTACTAGAGGACAATAACATTAACCCCCCTACTAAAGGACAATAACATTAAACAACCCCCTACTAAAGGACAATAACATTAAACAACCCCTTACTAAAGGAGAATAACATTAAACAACCCCCTACTAAAGGACAATAACATTAAACAACCCCTCTACTAAAGGACAATAACATTAAACAACCCGCCTACTAAAGGACAATAACATTAAACAACCCCCCTACTAAAGGACAATAACATTAAACAACCCTCCTACTAGAGGACAATAACATTAACCCCCCTACTAAAGGACAATGACATTAAACAAGCCCCTACTAAATGACAATAATATTAAACAACCCCCTATTAAAGGACAATAACATTAAACAACCCTCTACTAAAGAACAATAATATTAAACAATCCCCTACTAAAGGACAATAACATTAAACAACCCCCTACTAAAGCACAATAACATTAAACAACCCCCTACTAAAGGACAATAACATTAAACAACCCCCCTACTAAAGGACAATAACATTAAACAACCCCCCTACTAAAGGGCAATAACATTAAACAACCCCTCTACTAAAGAACAATAATATTAAACAATCCCCTACTAAAGGACAATAACATTAAACAACCCCCCTACTAAAGCACAATAACATTAAACAACCCCCCTACTAAAGGACAACAACATTAAACAACTCCCCCTACTAAAGGACAATAACATTAAACAACTCCCTACTAAAAGACAATAACATTAAACAACCCCCCTACTAAAGCACAATAACATTAAACAACCCCCTACTAAAGGACAATAACATTAAACAACC
>OZ024745.1:11118342-11308342 GCA_964016885.1 Eledone cirrhosa
ACAACCTCTCACTCTTTAAACCTGTTGCATGTCTCTCTACTACCTCTCACTCTACAACCTGTTGCATGTCCCTATACAACCTCTCACTCTACAACCTGTTGCATGTCTCTCTACAACCTCTCACTCTTTAAACCTGTTGCATGTCTCTCTACAACCTCTCACTCTTTAAACCTGTTGCATGTCTCTCTACTACCTCTCACTCTACAACCTGTTGCATGCCTCTCTACAACCTCTCACTCTACAACCTGTTGCAGTTCTGTCAGTCTTGGCTATGTACAGTTTCTTTTGTTGTCTGTATTTTGTTGTATTGAGAGTACTCACCATGGTAGGTGTGCAGTGATTAGAGTCGCTATTTTCTTGTTTATATGCATATGTTTAAGTGTTGGGTCTGGTTAAGTACTTGTCTAAATATTAAATATTTGTGAGGCAACAGTGTCCACTTTTCCCCCATCTCTAGTGTTTAAACAGCCAACTTGGCCAACATTCTGGAGATTCTGCCAATTGGTCGCCTGTATAGACTGGGCAGCCAAAAGAAGTTTGAATAATTGTTTCTTCCCAATATTCTAATCTATTTAGGTTTGTTAGATGGTTTTCAGAGTTTTTTGGGGAAAACTATAAATATTTTACCAACATTACTCCTAGTGAAACGTACAAACGTACATCAATAAAGAAATGTTATACACCCTTTCATGTTTTTTGCTGAGCCTAGCATATAACCCTTCGACGAGCTAATGAAGGAACTTCTACATGATAACACGACCTGCTTGGAATATTAGCAAAGTCTTTCTAAAGTCACACCTAAACCCTCTATTAATATTGGGAAGATATACTAAATAGTTTAGAGATAAGCTATGTCAAAAAAGACGGAATGGTTTATGACAAGGATACCTTTTAATCATACGTCAGCTTGATTAAACATGGGGATAAACAACAACAAACACATGTTGTTTGTAAAAGAGATGGTTGAATGCTTAGTGCCAAAATATGAGAAACACAAACAAATCTCCAAAGAATATGGAAGTATTAATAGTATATGAAACAACCGTTGTGCTTCTAGTTACACGACTAAAACTGTGAGACGAGGAGTTTGTTAGACTCTTTCAGGAATTAGGGTAACTGGTACCCTTGCCAAGTACAATGGATGTAGTAGCTGAGTGACTATTAGAGGCAAATGTGTTTCTCTAAACCAGTGATTCCCGAGAGGGGAAATACACTTCACAGTGCATAAATTTGAATATTTAAGAGGGGTAGTTTGAAAATAATGTGAATTAGAACAAACTTCAGGTTTTATTTGATTACTTTTACCCAAGGCAACCTCGGTAAACATTACTGTCAGAAACCACTGCCTCACCTCCTCTTCTACATGTTATTGGTACCACCTAGACACCAAGATAACTTTGGTACACATTACTGTCAGAAATCCCTGTCTCACCCCCTCTTCTACATGTTATTGGTACCACCTAGACACCAAGATAACTTTGGTACACATTACTGTCAGAAACCCCTGTCTCACCTCCTCTTCTACATGTTATTGGTACCACCTAGACAACAAGATAACTTTGGTACACATTACTGTCAGAAACTCCTGTCTCACCTCCTCTTCTACATGTTATTGGTACCACCTAGACACCAAGGTAACTTTGGTACACATTACTGTCAGAAACCCCTGTCTCACCCCCTCTTCTACATGTTATTGGTACCACCTAGACACCAAGATAACTTTGGTACACATTACTGTCAGAAACCCCTGTCTCACCTCCTCTTCTACATGTTATTGGTACCACCTAGACACCAAGGCAACTTTGGTACACATTACTGTCAGAAACCCCTGTCTCACCTCCTCTTCTACATGTTATTGGTACCACCTAGACACCAAGGTAACTTTGGTACACATTACTGTCAGAAACTCCTGTCTCACCCCCTCTTCTACATGTTATTGGTACCACCTAGACACCAAGGTAACTTTGGTACACATTACTGTCAGAAACCCCTGTCTCACCTCTTCTTCTACATGTTATTGGTACCACCTAGACACCAAGGTAACTTTGGTACACATTACTGTCAGAAACCCCTGTCTCACCCCCTCTTCTACATGTTATTGGTACCACCTAGACACCAAGATAACTTTGGTACATATTACTGTCAGAAACCCCTGCCTCACCTCCTCTTCTACATGTTATTGGTACCACCTAGACACCAAGGTAACTTTGGTACACATTACTGTCAGAAACCTCTGTCTCACCTCCTCTTCTACATGTTATTGGTACCACCTAATCACCAAGGTAACGTTGGTACACATTACTGTCAGAAACTCCTGTCTCACTCCCTCTTCTACATGTTATTGGTACCACCTAGACACCAAGGTAACTTGGTACACATTACTGTCAGAAACTCCTGTCTCCCCTCCTCTTCTACATGTTATTGGTACCACCTAGACACCAAGATAACTTTGGTACATATTACTGTCAGAAACCCCTGTCTCACCCCCTCTTATACATCTTATTGGTACCACCTAGACACCAAGGTAACTTTGGTACACTTTACTGTCAGAAACTCCTGTCTCACCCACTGTTCTACATGTTATTGGTACCACCTAGACACCAAGGTAACTTTGGTACACATTACTGTCAGAAACCCCTGTCTCACCTCCTCTTCTACATGTTATTGGTACCACCTAGACACCAAGGCAACTTTGGTACACATTACTGTCAGAAACCCCTGTCTCACCTCCTCTTCTACATGTTATTGGTACCACCTAGACACCAAGGCAACTTTGGTACACATTACTGTCAGAAACTCCTGTCTCACCTCCTCTTCCACATGATTTTGGTACCACCTAGACACCAAGATAACTTTGGTACACATTACTGTCAGAAACCCCTGTCTAACCCCCTCTTCTACATGTTATTGGTACCACCTAGACATTAAGGTAACTTTGGTACACATTACTGTCAGAAACCCCTGTCTCACCCCCTCTTCTACATGTTATTGGTACCACCTAGACACCAAGATAACTTTGGTACACATTACTGTCAGAAACTCCTGTCTCACCTCCTCTTCTACATGTTATTGGTACCACCTAGACACCAAGGTAACTTTGGTACACATTACTGTCAGAAACCCCTGTCTCACCCCCTCTTCTACATGTTATTGGTACCACCTAGATACCAAGGTAACTTTGGTACACATTACTGTCAGAAACCCCTGTCTCACCTCCTCTTCTACATGTTATTGGTACCACCTAGACACCAAGGTAACTTTGGTACACATTACTGTCAGAAACCCCTGCACCACCCCTCTTCTACATGTTATTGGTACCACCTAGACACCAAGGTAACTTTAGTACACATTACTGTCAGAAACCCCTGTCTCACCCCCTCTTCTACATGTTATTGGTACCACCTAAACACCAAGATAACTTTGGTACACATTACTGTCAGAAACCCCTGTCTCACCTCCTCTTCTACATGTTATTGGTACCACCTAGACACCAAGGTAACTTTGGTACACATTACTGTCAGAAACCCCTGTCTCACCCCCTCTTCTACATGTTATTGGTACCACCTAGACACCAAGGTAACTTTGGTACACATTACTGTCAGAAACCCCTGTCTCACCCCCTCTTCTACATGTTATTGGTACCACCTAGACACCAAGGTAACTTTGGTACACATTACTGTCAGAAACCCCTGTCTCACCTCCTCTTCTAAATGTTATTGGTACCACCTAGACACCAAGGTAACTTTGGTACACATTAATGTCAGAAATTCCTGCCTCACCCCCTCTTCTACATGTTATTGGTACCACCTAGACACCAAGGTAACTTTGGTACACATTACTGTCAGAAACTCCTGTCTCACTCCCTCTTCTACATGTTATTGGTACCACCTAGACACCAAGGTAACTTGGTACACATTACTGTCAGAAACTCCTGTCTCCCCTCCTCTTCTACATGTTATTGGTACCACCTAGACACCAAGATAACTTTGGTACATATTACTGTCAGAAACCCCTGTCTCACCCCCTCTTATACATGTTATTGGTACCACCTAAACACCAAGGTAACTTTGGTACACTTTACTGTCAGAAACTCCTGTCTCACCCACTGTTCTACATGTTATTGGTACCACCTAGACACCAAGATAACTTTGGTACACATTACTGTCAGAAACTCCTGTCTCACCTCCTCTTCTACATGTTATTGGTACCACCTAGACACCAAGATAACTTTGGTACACATTACTGTCAGAAACTCCTGTCTCACCTCCTCTTCTACATGTTATTGGTACCACCTAGACACCAAGGTAACTTTTGTACACATTACTGTCAGAAACCCCTGTCTCACCCCCTCTTCTACATGTTATTGGTACGACCTAGACACCAAGATAACTTTGGTACACATTACTGTCAGAAACCCCTGTCTCACCTCCTCTTCTACATGTTATTGGTACCACCTAGACACCAAGTTAACTTTGGTACACATTACTGTCAGAAAACCCTGTCTCACTCCCTCTTCTACATGTTATTGGTACCACCTAGACACCAAGATAACTTTGGTACACATTACTGTCAGAAACCCCTGCCTCACCTCCTCTTCTACATGTTATTGGTACCACCTAGACACCAAGGTAACTTTAGTACACATTACTGTCAGAAACCCCTGTCTCACCCCCTCTTCTACATGTTATTGGTACCACCTAGACACCAAGGTAACTTTGGTACACATTACTGTCAGAAACCCCTGTCTCACCTCCTCTTCTAAATGTTATTGGTACCACCTAGACACCAAGGTAACTTTGGTACACATTACTGTCAGAAACCCCTGTCTCACCTCCTCTTCTACATGTTATTGGTACCACCTAGACACCAAGGTAACTTTGGTAACATTACTGTCAGAAACTCCTGTCTCACCCTCTCTTCCACATGTTATTGGTACCACCTAGACACCAAGATAACTTTGGTACACAATACTGTCAGAAACCCCTGTCTCACCCCATCTTCTACATGTTATTGGTACCACCTAGACACCAAGGTAACTTTGGTACACATTACTGTCAGAAACCTCTGTCTCACCTCCTCTTCTACATGTTATTGGTACCACCTAATCACCAAGGTAACTTGGTACACATTACTGTCAGAAACTCCTGTCTCCCCTCCTCTTCTACATGTTATTGGTACCACCTAGACACCAAGATAACTTTGGTACATATTACTGTCAGAAACCCCTGTCTCACCCCCTCTTATACATGTTATTGGTACCACCTAAACACCAAGATAACTTTGGTACACATTACTGTCAGAAACCCCTGTCTCACCTCCTCTTCTACATGTTATTGGTACCACCTAGACACCAAGGTAACTTTGGTACACATTACTGTCAGAAACCCCTGTCTCACCTCCTCTTCTACATGTTATTGGTACCACCTAGACACCAAGGTAACTTTGGTACACATTACTGTCAGAAACTCCTGTCTCACCCCCTCTTCTACATGTTATTGGTACCACCTAGACACCAAGGTAACTTTGGTACACATTACTGTCAGAAACCCCTGTCTCACCTCCTCTTCTACATGTTATTGGTACCACCTAGACACCAAGGTAACTTTGGTACACATTACTGTCAGAAACCCCTGTCTCACCTCCTCTTCTACATGTTATTGGTACCACCTAGACACCAAGGTAACTTTGGTACACATTACTGTCAGAAACTCCTGTCTCACCCCCTCTTCTACATGTTATTGGTACCACCTAGACACCAAGGTAACTTTGGTACACATTACTGTCAGAAACCCCTGTCTCACCTCTTCTTCTACATGTTATTGGTACCACCTAGACACCAAGGTAACTTTGGTACACATTACTGTCAGAAACCCCTGTCTCACCCCCTCTTCTACATGTTATTGGTACCACCTAGACACCAAGATAACTTTGGTACATATTACTGTCAGAAACCCCTGCCTCACCTCCTCTTCTACATGTTATTGGTACCACCTAGACACCAAGGTAACTTTGGTACACATTACTGTCAGAAACCTCTGTCTCACCTCCTCTTCTACATGTTATTGGTACCACCTAATCACCAAGGTAACGTTGGTACACATTACTGTCAGAAACTCCTGTCTCACTCCCTCTTCTACATGTTATTGGTACCACCTAGACACCAAGGTAACTTTGGTACACATTACTGTCAGAAACCCCTGTCTCACCTCCTCTTCTACATGTTATTGGTACCACCTAGACACCAAGGCAACTTTGGTACACATTACTGTCAGAAACCCCTGTCTCACCTCCTCTTCTACATGTTATTGGTACCACCTAGACACCAAGGCAACTTTGGTACACATTACTGTCAGAAACTCCTGTCTCACCTCCTCTTCCACATGATTTTGGTACCACCTAGACACCAAGATAACTTTGGTACACATTACTGTCAGAAACCCCTGTCTAACCCCCTCTTCTACATGTTATTGGTACCACCTAGACATTAAGGTAACTTTGGTACACATTACTGTCAGAAACCCCTGTCTCACCCACTCTTCTACATGTTATTGGTACCACCTAGACACCAAGATAACTTTGGTACACATTACTGTCAGAAACTCCTGTTTCACCTCCTCTTCTACATGTTATTGGTACCACCTAGACACCAAGATAACTTTGGTACACATTACTGTCAGAAACTCCTGTCTCACATCCTCTTCTACATGTTATTGGTACCACCTAGACACCAAGGTAACTTTGGTACACATTACTGTCAGAAACCCCTGTCTCACCCCCTCTTCTACATGTTATTGGTACCACCTAGACACCAAGGTAACTTTGGTACACATTACTGTCAGAAACCCCTGTCTCACCTCCTCTTCTACATGTTATAGGTACCACCTAGACACCAAGGTAACTTTGGTACACATTACTGTCAGAAACCCCTGCATCACCCCTCTTCTACATGTTATTGGTACCACCTAGACACCAAGGTAACTTTAGTACACATTACTGTCAGAAACCCCTGTCTCACCTCCTCTTCTACATGTTATTGGTACCACCTAGACACCAAGGTAACTTTGGTACACATTACTGCCAGAAACCCCTGTCTCACCCCCTCTTCTACATGTTATTGGTACCACCTAGACACCAAGGTAACTTTGGTACACATTACTGTCAGAAACCCCTGTCTCACCTCCTCTTCTAAATGTTATTGGTACCACCTAGACACCAAGGTAACTTTGGTACACATTAATGTCAGAAATTCCTGCCTCACCTCCTCTTCTACATGTTATTGGTACCACCTAGACACCAAGGTAACTTTAGTACACATTACTGTCAGAAACCCCTGTCTCACCCCCTCTTCTACATGTTATTGGTACCACCTAGACACCAAGGTAACTTTGGTACACATTACTGTCAGAAACCCCTGTCTCACCTCCTCTTCTAAATGTTATTGGTACCACCTAGACACCAAGGTAACTTTGGTAACATTACTGTCAGAAACTCCTGTCTCACCCCCTCTTCCACATGTTATTGGTACCACCTAGACACCAAGATAACTTTGGTACACAATACTGTCAGAAACCCCTGTCTCACCCCATCTTCTACATGTTATTGGTACCACCTAGACACCAAGGTAACTTTGGTACACATTACTGTCAGAAACCTCTGTCTCACCTCCTCTTCTACATGTTATTGGTACCACCTAATCACCAAGGTAACTTTGGTACACATTACTGTCAGAAACTCCTGTCTCACTCCCTCTTCTACATGTTATTGGTACCACCTAGACACCAAGGTAACTTGGTACACATTACTGTCAGAAACTCCTGTCTCCCCTCCTCTTCTACATGTTATTGGTACCACCTAGACACCAAGATAACTTTGGTACATATTACTGTCAGAAACCCCTGTCTCACCCCCTCTTATACATGTTATTGGTACCACCTAAACACCAAGGTAACTTTGGTACACTTTACTGTCAGAAACTCCTGTCTCACCCACTGTTCTACATGTTATTGGTACCACCTAGACACCAAGGTAACTTTGGTACACATTACTGTCAGAAACCCCTGTCTCACCTCCTCTTCTACATGTTATTGGTACCACCTAGACACCAAGGCAACTTTGGTACACATTACTGTCAGAAACCCCTGTCTCACCTCCTCTTCTACATGTTATTGGTACCACCTAGACACCAAGGCAACTTTGGTACACATTACTGTCAGAAACTCCTGTCTCACCTCCTCTTCCACATGATTTTGGTACCACCTAGACACCAAGATAACTTTGGTACACATTACTGTCAGAAACCCCTGTCTAACCCCCTCTTCTACATGTTATTGGTACCACCTAGACATTAAGGTAACTTTGGTACACATTACTGTCAGAAACCCCTGTCTCACCCCCTCTTCTACATGTTATTGGTACCACCTAGACACCAAGGTAACTTTGGTACACATTACTGTCAGAAACCCCTGCATCACCCCTCTTCTACATGTTATTGGTACCACCTAGACACCAAGGTAACTTTAGTACACATTACTGTCAGAAACCCCTGTCTCACCCCTTTTTCTACATGTTACTGGTACCACCTAGACACCAAGATAACTTTGGTACACATTACTGTCAGAAACCCCTGTCTCACCTCCTCTTCTACATGTTATTGGTACCACCTAGACACCAAGGTAACTTTGGTACACATTACTGCCAGAAACCCCTGTCTCACCCCCTCTTCTACATGTTATTGGTACCACCTAGACACCAAGGTAACTTTGGTACACATTACTGTCAGAAACCCCTGTCTCACCTCCTCTTCTAAATGTTATTGGTACCACCTAGACACCAAGGTAACTTTGGTACACATTAATGTCAGAAATTCCTGCCTCACCCCCTCTTCTACATGTTATTGGTACCACCTAGACACCAAGGTAACTTTGGTACACATTACTGTCAGAAACTCCTGTCTCACCCCCTCTTCCACATGTTATTGGTACCACCTAGACACCAAGGCAACTTTGGTACACATTACTGTCAGAAACCCCTGTCTCACCTCCTCTTCTACATGTTATTGATACCACCTAGACACCAAGATAACTTTGGTACACATTACTGTCAGAAACTCCTGTCTCACCTCCTCTTCTACATGTTATTGGTACCACCTAGACACCAAGGTAACTTTGGTACACATTACTGTCAGAAACCCCTGTCTCACCCCCTCTTCTACATGTTATTGGTACGACCTAGACACCAAGATAACTTTGGTACACATTACTGTCAGAAACCCCTGTCTCACCCACTCTTCTACATGTTATTGGTACCACCTAGACACCAAGATAACTTTGGTACACATTACTGTCAGAAACCCCCGTCTCACCTCCTCTTCTACATGTTATTGGTACCACCTAGACACCAAGGTAACTTTGGTACACATTACTGTCAGAAACCCCTGTCTCACCTCCTCTTCTACATGTTATTGGTACCACCTAGACACCAAGGTAACTTTGGTACACATTACTGTCAGAAAACCCTGTCTCACTCCCTCTTCTACATGTTATTGGTACCACCTAGACACCAAGATAACTTTGGTACACATTACTGTCAGAAACCCCTGCCTCACCTCCTCTTCTACATGTTATTGGTACCACCTAGACACCAAGGTAACTTTAGTACACATTATTGTCAGAAACCCCTGTCTCACCCCCTCTTCTACATGTTATTGGTACCACCTAGACACCAAGGTAACTTTGGTACACATTACTGTCAGAAACCCCTGTCTCACCTCCTCTTCTAAATGTTATTGGTACCACCTAGACACCAAGGTAACTTTGGTACACATTACTGTCAGAAACTCCTGTCTCACCTCCTCTTCTACATGTTATTGGTACCACCTAGACACCAAGGTAACTTTGGTAACATTACTGTCAGAAACTCCTGTCTCACCCCCTCTTCCACATGTTATTGGTACCACCTAGACACCAAGATAACTTTGGTACACAATACTGTCAGAAACCCCTGTCTCACCCCATATTCTACATGTTATTGGTACCACCTAGACACCAAGGTAACTTTGGTACACATTACTGTCAGAAACTCCTGTCTCACTCCCTCTTCTACATGTTATTGGTACCACCTAGACACCAAGGTAACTTGGTACACATTACTGTCAGAAACTCCTGTCTCCCCTCCTCTTCTACATGTTATTGGTACCACCTAGACACCAAGATAACATTGGTACATATTACTGTCAGAAACCCCTGTCTCACCCCCTCTTATACATGTTATTGGTACCACCTAAACACCAAGGTAACTTTGGTACACTTTACTGTCAGAAACTCCTGTCTCACCCACTGTTCTACATGTTATTGGTACCACCTAGACACCAAGGTAACTTTGGTACACATTACTGTCAGAAACCCCTGTCTCACCTCCTCTTCTACATGTTATTGGTACCACCTAGACACCAAGGCAACTTTGGTACACATTACTGTCAGAAACCCCTGTCTCACCTCCTCTTCTACATGTTATTGGTACCACCTAGACACCAAGGAAACTTTGGTACACATTATTGTCAGAAACTCCTGTCTCACCTCCTCTTCCACATGATTTTGGTACCACCTAGACACCAAGATAACTTTGGTACACATTACTGTCAGAAACCCCTGTCTAACCCCCTCTTCTACATGTTATTGGTACCACCTAGACACCAAGATAACTTTGGTACACATTACTGTCAGAAACTCCTGTCTCACCTCCTCTTCTACATGTTATTGGTACCACCTAGACACCAAGATAACTTTGGTACACATTACTGTCAGAAACTCCTGTCTCACCTCCTCTTCTACATGTTATTGGTACCACCTAGACACCAAGGTAACTTTGGTACACATTACTGTCAGAAACCTCTGTCTCACCCCCTCTTCTACATGTTATTGGTACCACCTAAACACCAAGATAACTTTGGTACACATTACTGTCAGAAACCCCTGTCTCACCCCCTCTTCTACATGTTATTGGTACCACCTAGACACCAAGATAACTTTGGTACACATTACTGTCAGAAACCCCTGTCTCACCTCCTCTTCTACATGTTATTGGTACCACCTAGACACCAAGGTAACTTTGGTACACATTACTGTCAGAAACCCCTGTCTCACCTCCTCTTCTACATGTTATTGGTACCACCTAGACACCAAGGTAACTTTGGTACACATTACTGTCAGAAACCCCTGTCTCACTCCCTCTTCTACATGTTATTGGTACCACCTAGACACCAAAATAACTTTGGTACACATTACTGTCAGAAACCCCTGCCTCACCTCCTCTTCTACATGTTATTGGTACCACCTAGACACCAAGGTAACTTTGGTACACATTACTGTCAGAAACCCCTGTCTCACCTCCTCTTCTAAATGTTATTGGTACCACCTAGACACAGAAGGTAACTTTGGTACACATTACTGTCAGAAACCCCTGTCTCACCTCCTCTTCTACATGTTATTGGTACCACGTAGACACCAAGGTAACCTTGTTAACATTACTGTCAGAAACTCCTGTCTCACCCCCTCTTCCACATGTTATTGGTACCACCTAGACACCAAGATAACTTTGGTACACATTACTGTCAGAAACCCCTGTCTCACCCCCTCTTCTACATGTTATTGGTACCACCTAGACACCAAGGTAACTTTGGTACACATTACTGTTAGAAACCCCGTCTCACCCCTCTTCTACATGTTATTGGTATCACCTAGACACCAAGGTAACTTTGGTACACATTACTGTCAGAAACTCCTGTCTCACCCCCTCTTCCACATGTTATTGGTACCACCTAGACACCAAGATAACTTTGGTACACATTACTGTCAGAAACTCCTGTCTCACCTCCTCTTCTACATGTTATTGGTACCACCTAGACACCAAGATAACTTTGGTACACATTACTGTCAGAAACTCCTGTCTCACCTCCTCTTCTACATGTTATTGGTACCACCTAGACACCAAGGTAACTTTGGTACACATTACTGTCAGAAACCCCTGTCTCACCCCCTCTTCTACATGTTATTGGTACGACCTAGACACCAAGATAACTTTGGTACACATTACTGTCAGAAACCCCTGTCTCACCCCCTCTTCTACATGTTATTGGTACCACCTAGACACCAAGATAACTTTGGTACACATTACTGTCAGAAACCCCTGTCTCACCTCCTCTTCTACATGTTATTGGTACCACCTAGACACCAAGGTAACTTTGGTACACATTACTGTCAGAAACCCCTGTCTCACCTCCTCTTCTACATGCTATTGGTACCACCTAGACACCAAGGTAACTTTGGTACACATTACTGTCAGAAAACCCTGTCTCACTCCCTCTTCTACATGTTATTGGTACCACCTAGACACCAAGATAACTTTGGTAGACATTACTGTCAGAAACCCCTGCCTCACCTCCTCTTCTACATGTTATTGGTACCACCTAGACACCAAGGTAACTTTAGTACACATTACTGTCAGAAACCCCTGTCTCACCCCCTCTTCTACATGTTATTGGTACCACCTAGACACCAAGGTAACTTTGGTACACATTACTGTCAGAAACCCCTGTCTCACCTCCTCTTCTAAATGTTATTGGTACCACCTAGACACCAAGGTAACTTTGGTACACATTACTGTCAGAAACCCCTGTCTCACCTCCTCTTCTACATGTTATTGGTACCACCTAGACACCAAGGTAACTTTGGTAACATTACTGTCAGAAACTCCTGTCTCACCCCCCCCTTCCACATGTTATTGGTACCACCTAGACACCAAGATAACTTTGGTACACAATACTGTCAGAAACCCCTGTCTCACCCCATCTTCTACATGTTATTGGTACCACCTAGACACCAAGGTAACTTTGGTACACATTAATGTCAGATATTCCTGCCTCACCCCCTCTTCTACATGTTATTGGTACCACGTAGACACCAAGGTAACTTTGGTACACATTACTGTCAGAAACTCCTGTCTCACCCCCTCTTCCACATGTTATTGGTACCACCTAGACACCAAGATAACTTTGGTACACATTACTGTCAGAAACCCCTGTCTCACCTCCTCTTCTACATGTTATTGGTACCACCTAGACACCAAGATAACTTTGGTACACATTACTGTCAGAAACCCCTGTCTCACCTCCTCTTCTACATGTTATTGGTACCACCTAGACACCAAGGCAACTTTGGTACACATTACTGTCAGAAACTCCTGTCTCACCTCCTCTTCTACATGTTATTGGTACCACCTACACAAAAAGGCAACTTTGGTACACATTACTGTCAGAAACTCCTGTCTCACCTCCGCTTCCACATGTTATTGGTACCACCTAGACACCAAGATAACTTTGGTACACGTTACTGTCAGAAACCCCTGTCTCACCCCCTCTTCTACATGTTACTGGTACCACCTAGACACTAAGGTAACTTTGGTACACATTACTGTCAGAAACCCCTGTCTCACCCCCTCTTCTACATGTTATTGGTACCACCTAGACACCAAGATAACTTTGGTACACATTACTGTCAGAAACTCCTGTCTCACCTCCTCTTCTACATGTAATTGGTACCACCTAGACACTAAGGTAACTTTGGTACACATTACTGTCAGAAACTCCTGTCTCACCTCCTCTTCTACATGTTATTGGTACCACCTAGACACCAAGATAACTTTGGTACACATTATTGTCAGAAACTCCTGTCTCACCTCCTCTTCTACATGTTATTGGTACCACCTAGACACCAAGGCAACTTTGGTACACATTACTGTCAGAAACTCCTGTCTCACCTCCTCTTCTACATGTTTTTGGTACCACCTAGACACCAAGGCAACTTTGGTACATATTACTTTCAGAATCCCCTGTCTCACCTCCTCTTCTACATGTTATTGGTACCACCTAGACAAAAAGGCAACTTTGGTACACATTACTGTCAGAAAACCCTGTCTCACTCCCTCTTCTACATGTTATTGGTACCACCTAGACACCAAGATAACTTTGGTAGACATTACTGTCAGAAACCCCTGCCTCACCTCCTCTTCTACATGTTATTGGTACCACCTAGACACCAAGGTAACTTTAGTACACATTACTGTCAGAAACCCCTGTCTCACCCCCTCTTCTACATGTTATTGGTACCACCTAGACACCAAGGTAACTTTGGTACACATTACTGTCAGAAACCCCTGTCTCACCTCCTCTTCTAAATGTTATTGGTACCACCTAGACACCAAGGTAACTTTGGTACACATTACTGTCAGAAACCCCTGTCTCACCTCCTCTTCTACATGTTATTGGTACCACCTAGACACCAAGGTAACTTTGGTAACATTACTGTCAGAAACTCCTTTCTCCCCCCCCCCCTTCCACATGTTATTGGTACCACCTAGACACCAAGATAACTTTGGTACACAATACTGTCAGAAACCCCTGTCTCACCCCATCTTCTACATGTTATTGGTACCACCTAGACACCAAGGTAACTTTGGTACACATTAATGTCAGATATTCCTGCCTCACCCCCTCTTCTACATGTTATTGGTACCACGTAGACACCAAGGTAACTTTGGTACACATTACTGTCAGAAACTCCTGTCTCACCCCCTCTTCCACATGTTATTGGTACCACCTAGACACCAAGATAACTTTGGTACACATTACTGTCAGAAACCCCTGTCTCACCTCCTCTTCTACATGTTATTGGTACCACCTAGACACCAAGATAACTTTGGTACACATTACTGTCAGAAACCCCTGTCTCACCTCCTCTTCTACATGTTATTGGTACCACCTAGACACCAAGGCAACTTTGGTACACATTACTGTCAGAAACTCCTGTCTCACCTCCTCTTCTACATGTTATTGGTACCACCTACACAAAAAGGCAACTTTGGTACACATTACTGTCAGAAACTCCTGTCTCACCTCCTCTTCCACATGTTATTGGTACCACCTAGACACCAAGATAACTTTGGTACACGTTACTGTTAGAAACCCCTGTCTCACCCCCTCTTCTACATGTTACTGGTACCACCTAGACACTAAGTTAACTTTGGTACACATTACTGTCAGAAACCCCTGTCTCACCCCCTCTTCTACATGTTATTGGTACCACCTAGACACCAAGATAACTTTGGTACACATTACTGTCAGAAACTCCTGTCTCACCTCCTCTTCTACATGTAATTGGTACCACCTAGACACTAAGGTAACTTTGGTACACATTACTGTCAGAAACTCCTGTCTCACCTCCTCTTCTACATGTTATTGGTACCACCTAGACACCAAGATAACTTTGGTACACATTATTGTCAGAAACTCCTGTCTCACCTCCTCTTCTACATGTTATTGGTACCACCTAGACACCAAGGAAACTTTGGTACACATTACTGTCAGAAACCCCTGTCTCACCCCCTCTTCTACATGTTATTGGTACCACCTAGACACCAAGATAACTTTTGTACACATTACTGTCAGAAACCCCTGTCTCACCTCCTCTTCTACATGTTATTGGTACCACCTAGACACCAAGGTAACTTTGGTACAGATTACTGTCAGAAACTCCTGCCTCACCCCCTCTTCCACATGTCATTGGTACCACCTAGACACCAAGGTAACTTTGGTACACATTACTGTCAGAAACTCCTGTCTCACTCCCTCTTCTACATGTTATTGGTACCACCTAGACACCAAGGTAACTTGGTACACATTACTGTCAGAAAATCCTGTCTCCCCTCTCCTTCTACATGTTATTGGTACCACCTAGACACCAAGATAACTTTGGTACACATTACTGTCAGAAACCCCTTTCTCACCTCCTCTTATACATGTTATTGGTACCACCTAGACACCAAGGTAACTTTGGTACGCATTACTGTCAGAAACTCCTGTCTCACCCCCTCTTCTACATGTTATTGGTACCACCTAGACACCAAGGTAACTTTGGTACACATTACGGTCAGAAACCCCTGTCTCACCTCCTCTTCTACATGTTATTGGTACCACCTAGACACCAAGGCAACTTTGGTACACATTACTGTCAGAAACTCCTGTCTCACCTCCTCTTCTACATGTTTTTGGTACCACCTAGACACCAAGGCAACTTTGGTACACATTACTGTCAGAAACCCCTGTCTCACCTCCTCTTCTACATGTTATTGGTACCACCTAGACACCAAGATAACTTTGGTACACATTATTGTCAGAAACTCCTGTCTCACCTCCTCTTCTACATGTTATTGGTACCACCTAGACACCAAGGAAACTTTGGTACACATTACTGTCAGAAACCCCTGTCTCACCCCCTCTTCTACATGTTATTGGTACCACCTAGACACCAAGATAACTTTTGTACACATTACTGTCAGAAACCCCTGTCTCACCTCCTCTTCTACATGTTATTGGTACCACCTAGACACCAAGGTAACTTTGGTACAGATTACTGTCAGAAACTCCTGCCTCACCCCCTCTTCCACATGTCATTGGTACCACCTAGACACCAAGGTAACTTTGGTACACATTACTGTCAGAAACTCCTGTCTCACTCCCTCTTCTACATGTTATTGGTACCACCTAGACACCAAGGTAACTTGGTACACATTACTGTCAGAAAATCCTGTCTCCCCTCTCCTTCTACATGTTATTGGTACCACCTAGACACCAAGATAACTTTGGTACACATTACTGTCAGAAACCCCTTTCTCACCTCCTCTTATACATGTTATTGGTACCACCTAGACACCAAGGTAACTTTGGTACGCATTACTGTCAGAAACTCCTGTCTCACCCCCTCTTCTACATGTTATTGGTACCACCTAGACACCAAGGTAACTTTGGTACACATTACGGTCAGAAACCCCTGTCTCACCTCCTCTTCTACATGTTATTGGTACCACCTAGACACCAAGGCAACTTTGGTACACATTACTGTCAGAAACTCCTGTCTCACCTCCTCTTCTACATGTTTTTGGTACCACCTAGACACCAAGGCAACTTTGGTACATATTACTGTCAGAATCCCCTGTCTCACCTCCTCTTCTACATGTTATTGGTACCACCTAGACAAAAAGGCAACTTTGGTACACATTACTGTCAGAAACTCCTGTCTCACCTCCTCTTCTACATGTTATTGGTACCACCTAGACACCAAGGCAACTTTGGTACACATTACTGTCAGAAACCCCTGTCTCACCTCCTCTTCTACATGTTATTGGTACCACCTAGACACCAAGGTAACTTTGGTACACATTACTGTCAGAAACCCCTGTCTCACCTCCTCTTCTACATGTTATTGGTACCACCTAGACACCAAGGCAACTTTGGTACACATTACTGTCAGAAACTCCTGTCTCACCTCCTCTTCTACATGTTATTGGTACCACCTAGACACCAAGGCAACTTTGGTACACATTACTGTCAGAAACCCCTTTCTCACCTCCTCCTCTACATGTTATTGGTACCACCTAGACAAAAAGGCAACTTTGGTACACATTACTGTCAGAAACTCCTGTCTCACCTCCTCTTCCACATGTTATTGGTACCACCTAGACACCAAGATAACTTTGGTACACGTTACTGTCAGAAACCCCTGTCTCACCCCCTCTTCTACATGTTATTGGTACCACCTAGGCACTAAGGTAACTTTGGTACACATTACTGTCAGAAACCCCTGTCTCACCCCCTCTTCTACATGTTATTGGTACCACCTAGACACCAAGATAACTTTTGTACACATTACTGTCAGAAACCCCTGTCTCACCTCCGCTACTACATGTTATTGGTACCACCTAGACACCAAGATAACTTTGGTACACATTACTGTCAGAAACCCCTGTCTCACCCCCTCTTCTACATGTTATTGGTACCACCTAGACACCAAGATAACTTTTGTACACATTACTGTCAGAAACCCCTGTCTCACCTCCTCTTCTACATGTTATTGGTACCACCTAGACACCAAGGTAACTTTGGTACAGATTACTGTCAGAAACTCCTGCCTCACCCCCTCTTCTACATGTCATTGGTACCACCTAGACACCAAGGTAACTTTGGTACACATTACTGTCAGAAACTCCTGTCTCACTCCCTCTTCTACATGTTATTGGTACCACCTAGACACCAAGGTAACTTGGTACACATTACTGTCAGAAAATCCTGTCTCCCCTCTCTTTCTACATGTTATTGGTACCACCTAGACACCAAGATAACTTTGGTACACATTACTGTCAGAAACCCCTGTCTCACCCCCTCTTATACATGTTATTGGTACCACCTAGACACCAAGGTAACTTTGGTACACATTACTGTCAGAAACTCCTGTCTCACCCCCTCTTCTACATGTTATTGGTACCACCTAGACACCAAGGTAACTTTGGTACACATTACGGTCAGAAACCCCTGTCTCACCTCCTCTTCTACATGTTATTGGTACCACCTAGACACCAAGGCAACTTTGGTACACATTACTGTCAGAAACTCCTGTCTCACCTCCTCTTCTACATGTTTTTGGTACCACCTAGACACCAAGGCAACTTTGGTACATATTACTGTCAGAATCCCCTGTCTCACCTCCTCTTCTACATGTTATTGGTACCACCTAGACAAAAAGGCAACTTTGGTACACATTACTGTCAGAAACTCCTGTCTCACCTCCTCTTCTACATGTTATTGGTACCACCTAGACACCAAGGCAACTTTGGTACACATTACTGTCAGAAACCCCTGTCTCACCTCCTCTTCTACATGTTATTGGTACCACCTAGACACCAAGGTAACTTTGGTACACATTACTGTCAGAAACCCCTGTCTCACCTCCTCTTCTACATGTTATTGGTACCACCTAGACACCAAGGCAACTTTGGTACACATTACTGTCAGAAACTCCTGTCTCACCTCCTCTTCTACATGTTGTTGGTACCACCTAGACACCAAGGCAACTTTGGTACACATTACTGTCAGAAACCCCTTTCTCACCTCCTCTTCTACATGTTATTGGTACCACCTAGACAAAAAGGCAACTTTGGTACACATTACTGTCAGAAACTCCTGTCTCACCTCCTCTTCCACATGTTATTGGTACCACCTAGACACCAAGATAACTTTGGTACACGTTACTGTCAGAAACCCCTGTCTCACCCCCTCTTCTACATGTTATTGGTACCACCTAGGCACTAAGGTAACTTTGGTACACATTACTGTCAGAAACCCCTGTCAAACCCCCTCTTCTACATGTTATTGGTACCACCTAGACACCAAGATAAATTTGGTACACATTACTGTCAGAAACTCCTGTCTCACCTCCTCTTCTACATGTTATTGGTACCACCTAGACACCAAGGTAACTTTGGTACACATTACTGTCAGAAACCCCTGTCTCACCCCCTCTTCTACATGTTATTGGTACCACCTAGACACCAAGATAACATTTGTACACATTACTGTCAGAAACCCCTGTCTCACCTCCTCTACTACATGTTATTGGTACCACCTAGACACCAAGATAACTTTGGTACACATTACTGTCAGAAACCCCTGTCTCACCCCCTCTTCTACATGTTATTGGTACCACCTAGACACTAAGGTAACTTTGGTACACATTACTGTCAGAAACCCCTGTCTCACCTCCTCTTCTACATGTTATTGGTACCACCTAGACACCAAGGCAACATTGGTACACATTACTGTCAGAAACTCCTGTCTCACCTCCTCTTCCACATGTTATTGGTACCACATAGACACCAAGATAAATTTGGTACACATTACTGTCAGAAACCCCTGTCTCACCCCCTCTTCTACATGTTATTGGTACCACCTAGACACTAAGGTAACTTTGGTACACATTACTGTCAGAAACCCCTGTCTCACCCCCTCTTCTACATGTTATTGGGACCACCTAGACACCAAGGTAACTTTGGTACACATTACTGTCAGAAACCCCTGTCTCACCTCCTCTTCTACATGTTATTGGTACCACCGAGACACCAAGGCAACTTTGGTACACATTACTGTCAGAAACTCCTGTCTCACCTCCTCTTCCACATGTTATTGGTACCACCTAGACACCAAGATAACTTTGGTACACATTACTGTCAGAAACCCCTGTCTCACCCCCTCTTCTACATGTTATTGGTACCACCTAGACACAAAGGTAACTTTGGTACACATTACTGTCAGAAACCCCTGTCTCATCTTCTTTTCTACATGTTATTGGTACCACCTAGACACCAAGGCAACTTTGGTACACATTACTGTCAGAAACCCCTGCCTCACCTCCTCTTCTACATGATATTGGTACCACCTAGACACCCAGGTAACTTTGGTACACATTACTGTCAGAAAACCCTGTCTCACCTCCTCTTCTACATGTTATTGGTACCACCTAGACACCAAGGCAACATTGGTACACATTACTGTCACAAACTGCTGTCTCACCTCCTCTTCCACATGTTATTGGTACCACCTAGACACCAAGATAACTTTGGTACACATTACTGTCAGAAACCCCTGTCTCATCTTCTTTTCTACATGTTATTGGTACCACCTAGACACCAAGGCAACTTTGGTACACATTACTGTCAGAAACCCCTGTCTCACCTCCTCTTCTACATGATATTGGTACCACTTAGACACCCAGGTAACTTTGGTACACATTACTGTCAGAAACCCCTGCCTCACCTCCTCTTCTACATGTTATTGGTACCACCTAGACACCAAGGCAACTTTGGTACACATTACTGTCAGAAACTCCTGTCTCACCTCATCTTCTACATGTTATTGGTACCACCGAGACACCAAGGCAACTTTGGTACACATTACTGTCAGAAACTCCTGTCTGACCTCCTCTTCCACATGTTATTGGTACCACCTAGACACCAAGATAACTTTGGTACACATTACTGTCAGAAAGCCCTGTCTCACCCCCTCTTCTACATGTTATTGGTACCACCTAGACACAAAGGTAACTTTGGTACACATTACTGTCAGAAACGCCTGTCTCATCTTCTTTTCTACATGTTATTGGTACCACCTAGACACCAAGGCAACTTTGGTACACATTACTGTCAGAAACCCCTGCCTCACCTCCTCTTCTACATGATATTGGTACCACCTAGACACCCAGGTAACTTTGGTACACATTACTGTCAGAAACCCCTGTCTCACCTCCTCTTCTACATGTTATTGGTACCACCTAGACACCAAGGCAACATTGGTACACATTACTGTCACAAACTCCTGTCTCACCTCCTCTTCCACATGTTATTGGTACCACCTAGACACCAAGATAACTTTGGTACACATTACTGTCAGAAACCCCTGTCTCATCTTCTTTTCTACATGTTATTGGTACCACCTAGACACCAAGGCAACTTTGGTACACATTACTGTCAGAAACCCCTGTCTCACCTCCTCTTCTACATGATATTGGTACCACTTAGACACCCAGGTAACTTTGGTACACATTACTGTCAGAAACCCCTGCCTCACCTCCTCTTCTACATGTTATTGGTACCACCTAGACACCAAGGCAACTTTGGTACACATTACTGTCAGAAACTCCTGTCTCACCTCATCTTCTACATGTTATTGGTACCACCGAGACACCAAGGCAACTTTGGTACACATTACTGTCAGAAACCTCTGTCTCACCTCCTCTTCTACATGTTATTGGTACCACCTAGACACCAAGGCAACATTGGTACACATTACTGTCAGAAACTCCTGTCTCACCTCCTCTTCTACATGTTATTGGTACCACCTAGACACCAAGGCAAATTTGGTACACATTACTGTCAGAAACCCCTGTCTCACCTCCTCTTCTACATGTTATTGGTACCACCTAGACACCAAGGCAACATTGGTACACATTACTGTCAGAAACTCCTCTCTCACCTCCTCTTCCACATGTTATTGGTACCACCTAGACACCAAGATAACTTTGGTACACATTACTGTCAGAAACCCCTGTCTCACCCCCTCTTCTACATGTTATTGGTACCACCTAGACACCAAGATAACTTTGGTACACATTACTGTCAGAAACTCCTGTCTCACCTCCTCTTCTACATGATATTGGTACCACCTAGACACTAAGGTAACTTTGGTACACATTACTGTCAGAAACCCCCCTCTCACCCCCTCTTCTACATGTTATTGGTACCACCTAGACACCAAGATAACTTTGGTACACATTACTGTCAGAAACTCCTGTCTCACCTCCTCTTCTACATGTTATTGGTACCACCTAGACACCAAGGTAACTTTGGTACACATTACTGTCAGAAACCCCTGTCTCACCCCCTCTTCTACATGTTATTGGTACCACCTAGACACCAAGATAACATTTGTACACATTACTGTCAGAAACCCCTGTCTCACCTCCTCTACTACATGTTATTGGTACCACCTAGACACCAAGATAACTTTGGTACACATTACTGTCAGAAACCCCTGTCTCACCCCCTCTTCTACATGTTATTGCTACCACCTAGACACTAAGGTAACTTTGGTACACATTACTGTCAGAAACCCCTGTCTCACCTCCTCTTCTACATGTTATTGGTACCACCTAGACACCAAGGCAACATTGGTACACATTACTGTCAGAAACTCCTGTCTCACCTCCTCTTCCACATGTTATTGGTACCACCTAGACACCAAGATAAATTTGGTACACATTACTGTCAGAAACCCCTGTCTCACCCCCTCTTCTACATGTTATTGGTACCACCTAGACACTAAGGTAACTTTGGTACACATTACTGTCAGAAACCCCTGTCTCACCCCCTCTTCTACATGTTATTGGTACCACCTAGACACCAAGGTAACTTTGGTACACATTACTGTCAGAAACCCCTGTCTCACCTCCTCTTCTACATGTTATTGGTACCACCGAGACACCAAGGCAACTTTGGTACACATTACTGTCAGAAACTCCTGTCTCACCTCCTCTTCCACATGTTATTGGTACCACCTAGACACCAAGATAACTTTGGTACACATTACTGTCAGAAACCCCTGTCTCACCCCCTCTTCTACATGTTATTGGTACCACCTAGACACAAAGGTAACTTTGGTACACATTACTGTCAGAAACCCCTGTCTCATCTTCTTTTCTACATGTTATTGGTACCACCTAGACACCAAGGCAACTTTGGTACACATTACTGTCAGAAACCCCTGCCTCACCTCCTCTTCTACATGATATTGGTACCACCTAGACACCCAGGTAACTTTGGTACACATTACTGTCAGAAACCCCTCTCTCACCTCCTCTTCTACATATTATTGGTACCACCTAGACACCAAGGCAACATTGGTACACATTACTGTCAGAAACTCCTCTCTCACCTCCTCTTCCACATGTTATTGGTACCACCTAGACACCAAGATAACTTTGGTACACATTACTGTCAGAAACCCCTGTCTCATCTTCTTTTCTACATGTTATTGGTACCACCTAGACACCAAGGCAACTTTGGTACACATTACTGTCAGAAACCCCTGTCTCACCTCCTCTTCTACATGATATTGGTACCACTAAGACACCCAGGTAACTTTGGTACACATTACTGTCAGAAACCCCTGCCTCACCTCCTCTTCTACATGTTATTGGTACCACCTAGACACCAAGGCAACTTTGGTACACATTACTGTCAGAAACTCCTGTCTCACCTCATCTTCTACATGTTATTGGTACCACCGAGACACCAAGGCAACTTTGGTACACATTACTGTCAGAAACTCCTGTCTGACCTCCTCTTCCACATGTTATTGGTACCACCTAGACACCAAGATAACTTTGGTACACATTACTGTCAGAAACCCCTGTCTCACCCCCTCTTCTACATGTTATTGGTACCACCTAGACACAAAGGTAACTTTGGTACACATTACTGTCAGAAACGCCTGTCTCATCTTCTTTTCTACATGTTATTGGTACCACCTAGACACCAAGGCAACTTTGGTACACATTACTGTCAGAAACCCCTGCCTCACCTCCTCTTCTACATGATATTGGTACCACCTAGACACCAAGGTAACTTTGGTACACATTACTGTCAGAAACCCCTGTCTCACCTCCTCTTCTACATGTTATTGGTACCACCTAGACACCAAGGCAACATTGGTACACATTACTGTCACAAACTCCTGTCTCACCTCCTCTTCCACATGTTATTGGTACCACCTAGACACCAAGATAACTTTGGTACACATTACTGTCAGAAACCCCTGTCTCATCTTCTTTTCTACATGTTATTGGTACCATCTAGACACCAAGGCAACTTTGGTACACATTACTGTCAGAAACCCCTGTCTCACCTCCTCTTCTACATGATATTGTTACCACTTAGACACCCAGGTAACTTTGGTACACATTACTGTCAGAAACCCCTGCCTCACCTCCTCTTCTACATGTTATTGGTACCACCTAGACACCAAGGCAACTTTGGTACACATTACTGTCAGAAACTCCTGTCTCACCTCATCTTCTACATGTTATTGGTACCACCGAGACACCAAGGCAACTTTGGTACACATTACTGTCAGAAACCTCTGTCTCACCTCCTCCTCTACATGTTATTGGTACCACCTAGACACCAAGGCAACTTTGGTACACATTACTGTCAGAAACCCCTGTCTCACCTCCTCTTCTACATGTTATTGGTACCACCTAGACACCAAGGCAACATTGGTACACATTACTGTCAGAAACCCCTGTCTCACCCCCTCTTCTACATGTTATTGGTACCACCGAGACACCAAGGCAACTTTGGTACACATTACTGTCAGAAACTCCTGTCTCACCTCCTCTTCTACATGTTATTGGTACCACCTAGACACCAAGGCAAATTTGGTACACATTACTGTCAGAAACCCCTGTCTCACCTCCTCTTCTACATGTTATTGGTACCACCTAGACACCAAGGTGACTTTGGTACACATTACTGTCAGAAACCCCTGTCTCACCTCATCTCCTACATGTTATTGGTACCACCTAGACACCAAGATAACTTTGGTACACATTACTGTCAGAAACCCCTGTCTCCTCTTCTTTTCTACATGTTATTGGTACCACCTAGACACCAAGGCAACATTGGTACACATTACTGTCAGAAACTCCTCTCTCACCTCCTCTTCCACATGTTATTGGTACCACCTAGACACCAAGATAACTTTGGTACACATTACTGTCAGAAACCCCTGTCTCACCCCCTCTTCTACATGTTATTGGTACCACCTCGACACTAAGGTAACTTTGGTACACATTACTGTCACAAACTCCTGTCTCACCTCCTCTTCCACATGTTATTGGTACCACCTAGACACCAAGATAACTTTGGTACACATTACTGTCAGAAACCCCTGTCTCCTCTTCTTTTCTACATGTTATTGGTACCACCTAGACACCAAGGCAACTTTGGTACACATTACTGTCAGAAACCCTTGTCTCACCTCCTCTTCTACTTGATATTGGTACCACTTAGACACCCAGGTCACTTTGGTACACATTACTGTCAGAAACCCCTGCCTCACCTCCTCTTCTACATGTTATTGGTACCACCTAGACACCAAGGCAACTTTGGTACACATTACTGTCAGAAACTCCTGTCTCACCTCATCTTCTACATGTTATTGGTACCACCGAGACACCAAGGCAACTTTGGTACACATTACTGTCAGAAACCTCTGTCTCACCTCCTCTTCTACATGTTATTGGTACCACCTAGACACCAAGGCAAATTTGGTACACATTACTGTCAGAAACCCCTGTCTCACCTCCTCTTCTACATGTTATTGGTACCACCTAGACACCAAGGCAACTTTGGTACACATTACTGTCAGAAACCTCTGTCTCACCTCCTCTTCTACATGTTATTGGTACCACCTAGACACCAAGGCAAATTTGGTACACATTACTGTCAGAAACCCCTGTCTCACCTCCTCTTCTACATGTTATTGGTACCACCTAGACACCAAGGCAACATTGGTACACATTACTGTCAGAAACTCCTCTCTCACCTCCTCTTCCACATGTTATTGGTACCACCTAGACACCAAGATAACTTTGGTACACATTACTGTCAGAAACCCCTATCTCACCCCCTCTTCTACATGTTATTGGTACCACCTAGACACTAAGGTAACTTTGGTACACATTACTGTCAGAAACTCCTGTCTCACCCCCTCTTCTACATGTTATTGGTACAACCGAGACACCAAGGCAACTTTGGTACACATTACTGTCAGAAACTCCTGTCTCACCTACTCTTCCACATGTTATTGGTACCATCTAGACACCAAGATAACTTTGGTACACATTACTGTCAGAAACCCCTGTCTCACCCCCTCTTCTACATGTTATTGGTACCACCTAGACACAAAGGTAACTTTGGTACATATTACTGTCAGAAACCCCTGTCTCATCTTCTTTTCTACATGTTATTGGTACCACCTAGACACCAAGATAACTTTGGTACACATTACTGTCAGAAACCCCTGCCTCACCTCCTCTTCTACATGATATTGGTACCACCTAGACACCCAGGTAACTTTGGTACACATTACTGTCAGAAACCCCTGTCTCACCTCCTCTTCTACATGTTATTGGTACCACCTAGACACCAAGGCAACATTGGTACACATTACTGTCACAAACTCCTGTCTCACCTCCTCTTCCACATGTTATTGGTACCACCTAGACACCAAGATAACTTTGGTACACATTACTGTCAGAAACCCCTGTCTCATCTTCTTTTCTACATGTTATTGGTACCACCTAGACACCAAGGCAACTATGGTACACAATACTGTCAGAAACCCCTGTCTCACCTCCTCTTCTACATGATATTGGTACCACTTAGACACTAAGGTAACTTTGGTACACATTACTGTCAGAAACCCCTGTCTCACCTCCTCTTCTACATGTTATTGGTACCACCTAGACACCAAGACAACTTTGGTACACATTACTGTCAGAAACCCCTGTCTCACCCCCTCTTCTACATGTTATAAGTACCACCTAGACACCAAGGTAACTTTAGTACACATTACTGTCAGAAACCCCTGTCTCATCTCCTTTTCTACATGTTATTGGTACCACCTAGACACCAAGGCAACTTTGGTACACATTACTGTCAGAAACCCCTGCCTCACCTCCTCTTCTACATGATATTGGTACCACCTAGACACCCAGGTAACTTTGGTACACATTACTGTCAGAAACCCCTGCCTCACCTCCTCTTCTACATGTTATTGGTACCACCTAGACACCAAGGCAACTTTGGTACACATTACTGTCAGAAACTCCTGTCTCACCTCATCTTCTACATGTTATTGGTACCACCGAGACACCAAGGCAACTTTGGTACACATTACTGTCAGAAACCTCTGTCTCACCTCCTCTTCTACATGTTATTGGTACCACCTAGACACCAAGATAACTTTGGTACACATTACTGTCAGAAACCCCTGTCTCACCCCCTCTTCTACATGTTATTGGTACCACCTAGACACTAAGGTAACTTTGGTACACATTACTGTCAGAAACTCCTGTCTCACCTCCTCTTCTACATGTTATTGGTACCACCTAGACACCAAGGCAACTTTGGTACACATTACTGTCAGAAACCCCTGTATCACCTCATCTTCTATATGTTATTGGTACCACCGAGACACCAAGGCAACTTTGGTACACATTACTGTCAGAAACCTCTGTCTCACCTCCTCTTCTACATGTTATTGGTACCACCTAGACACTAAGGTAACTTTGGTACACATTACTGTCAGAAACTCCTGTCTCACCTCCCCTTGTACATGTTATTGGTACCAACTAGACTCCAAGATAACTTTGGTACACATTACTGTCAGAAACCCCTGTCTCACCCCCTCTTCTACATGTTATTGGTACCACCTAGACACTAAGGTAACTTTGGTACATATTACCGTCAGAAACTCCTGTCTCACCCCCTCTTCCACATGTTATTGGTACCACCTAGACACCAAGATAACTTTGGTACACATTACTGTCAGAAACCCCTGTCTCACCCCCTCTTCTACATGTTATTGGTACCACCTAGACACCAAGGCAACTTTGGTACATATTACTGTCAGAATCCCCTGTCTCACCTCCTCTTCTACATGTTATTGGTACCACCTAGACAAAAAGGCAACTTTGGTACACATTACTGTCAGAAACTCCTGTCTCACCTCCTCTTCTACATGTTATTGGTACCACCTAGACACCAAGGCAACTTTGGTACACATTACTGTCAGAAACCCCTGTCTCACCTCCTCTTCTACATGTTATTGGTACCACCTAGACACCAAGGTAACTTTGGTACACATTACTGTCAGAAACCCCTGTCTCACCTCCTCTTCTACATGTTATTGGTACCACCTAGACACCAAGGCAACTTTGGTACACATTACTGTCAGAAACTCCTGTCTCACCCCCTCTTCTACATGTTGTTGGTACCACCTAGACACCAAGGCAACTTTGGTACACATTACTGTCAGAAACCCCTTTCTCACCTCCTCTTCTACATGTTATTGGTACCACCTAGACAAAAAGGCAACTTTGGTACACATTACTGTCAGAAACTCCTGTCTCACCTCCTCTTCCACATGTTATTGGTACCACCTAGACACCAAGATAACTTTGGTACACGTTACTGTCAGAAACCCCTGTATCACCCCCTCTTCTACATGTTATTGGTACCACCTAGGCACTAAGGTAACTTTGGTACACATTACTGTCAGAAACCCCTGTCTCACCCCCTCTTCTACATGTTATTGGTACCACCTAGACACCAAGATAACTTTGGTACACATTACTGTCAGAAACTCCTGTCTCACCTCCTCTTCTACATGTTATTGGTACCACCTAGACACCAAGGTAACTTTGGTACACATTACTGTCAGAAACCCCTGTCTCACCCCCTCTTCTACATGTTATTGGTACCACCTAGACACCAAGATAACTTTTGTACACATTACTGTCAGAAACCCCTGTCTCACCTCCTCTACTACATGTTATTGGTACCACCTAGACACCAAGATAACTTTGGTACACATTACTGTCAGAAACCCCTGTCTCACCCCCTCTTCTACATGTTATTGGTACCACCTAGACACTAAGGTAACTTTGGTACACATTACTGTCAGAAACCCCTGTCTCACCTCCTCTTCTACATGTTATTGGTACCACCTAGACACCAAGGCAACATTGGTACACATTACTGTCAGAAACTCCTGTCTCACCTCCTCTTCCACATGTTATTGGTACCACCTAGACACCAAGATAAATTTGGTACACATTACTGTCAGAAACCCCTGTCTCACCCCCTCTTCTACATGTTATTGGTACCACCTAGACACTAAGGTAACTTTGGTACACATTACTGTCAGAAACCCCTGTCTCACCTCCTCTTCTACATGTTATTGGTACCACCTAGACACCAAGGCAACTTTGGTACACATTACTGTCAGAAACCCCTGTCTCACCCCCTCTTCTACATGTTATTGGTACCACCTAGACACCAAGGTAACTTTGGTACACATTACTGTCAGAAACCCCTGTCTCACCCCCTCTTCTACATGTTATTGGTACCACCTAGACACCAAGGCAACTTTGGTACATATTACTGTCAGAAACTCCTGTCTCACCTCATCTTCTACATGTTATTGGTACCACCGAGACACCAAGGCAACTTTGGTACACATTACTGTCAGAAACTCCTGTCTGACCTCCTCTTCCACATGTTATTGGTACCACCTAGACACCAAGATAACTTTGGTACACATTACTGTCAGAAACCCCTGTCTCACCCCCTCTTCTACATGTTATTGGTACCACCTAGACACAAAGGTAACTTTGGTACACATTACTGTCAGAAACGCCTGTCTCATCTTCTTTTCTACATGTTATTGGTACCACCTAGACACCAAGGCAACTTTGGTACACATTACTGTCAGAAACCCCTGCCTCACCTCCTCTTCTACATGATATTGGTACCACCTAGACACCCAGGTAACTTTGGTACACATTACTGTCAGAAACCCCTGTCTCACCTCCTCTTCTACATGTTATTGGTACCACCTAGACACCAAGGCAACATTGGTACACATTACTGTCACAAACTCCTGTCTCACCTCCTCTTCCACATGTTATTGGTACCAACTAGACACCAAGATAACTTTGGTACACATTACTGTCAGAAACTCCTGTCTCATCTTCTTTTCTACATGTTATTGGTACCACCTAGACACCAAGGCAACTTTGGTACACATTACTGTCAGAAACCCCTGTCTCACCTCCTCTTCTACATGATATTGGTACCACTTAGACACCCAGGTAACTTTGGTACACATTACTGTCAGAAACCCCTGCCTCACCTCCTCTTCTACATGTTATTGGTACCACTTACACACCAAGGCAACTTTGGTACACATTACTGTCAGAAACTCCTGTCTCACCTCATCTTCTACATGTTATTGGTACCACCGAGACACCAAGGCAACTTTGGTACACATTTCTGTCAGAAACCTCTGTCTCACCTCCTCTTCTACATGTTATTGGTACCACCTAGACACCAAGGCAACATTGGTACACATTACTGTCAGAAACTCCTGTCTCACCTCCTCTTCTACATGTTATTGGTACCACCTAGACACCAAGGCAAATTTGGTACACATTACTGTCAGAAACCCCTGTCTCACCTCCTCTTCTACATGTTATTGGTACCACCTAGACACCAAGGCAACATTGGTACACATTACTGTCAGAAACTCCTCTCTCACCTCCTCTTCCACATGTTATTGGTACCACCTAGACACCAAGATAACTTTGGTACACATTACTGTCAGAAACCCCTGTCTCACCCCCTCTTCTACATGTTATTGGTACCACCTAGACACTAAGGTAACTTTGGTACACATTACTGTCAGAAACTCCTGTCTCACCCCCTCTTCTACATGTTATTGGTACAACCGAGACACCAAGGCAACTTTGGTACACATTACTGTAGGAAACCCCTGTCTCATCTTCTTTTCTACATGTTATTGGTACCACCTAGACACCAAGATAACTTTGGTACACATTACTGTCAGAAACCCCTGCCTCACCTCCTCTTCTACATGATATTGGTACCACCTAGACACCCAGGTAACTTTGGTACACATTACTGTCAGAAACCCCTGTCTCACCTCCTCTTCTACATGTTATTGGTACCACCTAGACACCAAGGCAACATTGGTACACATTACTGTCACAAACTCCTGTCTCACCTCCTCTTCCACATGTTATTGGTACCACCTAGACACCAAGATAAATTTGGTACACATTACTGTCAGAAACCCCTGTCTCATCTTCTTTTCTACATGTTATTGGTACCACCTAGACACCAAGGCAACTTTGGTACACATTACTGTCAGAAACCCCTGTCTCACCTCCTCTTCTACATGTTATTGGTACCACCTAGACACCAAGGCAACTTTGGTACACATTACTGTCAGAAACTCCTGTCTCACTTCCTCTTCCACATGTTATTGGTACCACCTAGACACCAAGATAACTTTGGTACACATTACTGTCAGAAACCCCTGTCTCACCCCCTCTTCTACATGTTATTGGTACCACCTAGACACAAAGGTAACTTTGGTACACATTACTGTCAGAAACCCCTGTCTCATCTTCTTTTCTACATGTTATTGGTACCACCTAGACACCAAGGCAACTTTGGTACACATTACTGTCAGAAACCCCTGTCTCACCTCCTCTTCTACATGTTATTGGTACCACCTAGACACCAAGGCAACATTGGTACACATTACTGACACAAACTCCTGTCTCACCTCCTCTTCCACATGTTATTGGTACCACGTAGACACCAAGATGAATTTGGTACACATTACTGTCAGAAACCCCTGTCTCATCTTCTTTTCTACATGTTATTTGTACCACCTAGACAGCAAGGCAACTTTGGTACACATTATTGTCAGAAACCCCTGTCTCACCTCCTCTTCTACATGTTATTGGTACCACCTATACACCAAGGCAACTTTGGTACACATTACTGTCAGAAACCCCTGTATCACCTCATCTTCTATATGTTATTGGTACCACCGAGACACCAAGGCAACTTTGGTACACATTACTGTCAGAAACCTCTGTCTCACCTCCTCTTCTACATGTTATTGTTACCACCTAGACACCAAGGCAGCTTTGGTACACATTACTGTCAGAAACCCCTGTCTCACCCCCTCTTCTACATGTTATTGGTACCACCTAGACACCAAGGCAGCTTTGGTACACATTACTGTCAGAAACCCCTGTCTCACCCCCTCTTCTACATGTTATTGGTACCACCTAGACACCAAGGCAACATTGGTACACATTACTGTCAGAAACTCCTGTCTCACCTCCTCTTCCACATGTTATTGGTACCACCTAGACACCAAGATAACTTTGGTACACATTACTGTCAGAAACCCCTGTCTCACCCCCTCTTCTACATGTTATTGGTACCACCTAGACACTAAGGTAACTTTGGTACACATTACTGTCAGAAACCCCTGTCTCATCTTCTTTTCTACATGTTATTGGAACCACCTAGACACCAAGGCAACTTTGGTACACATTACTGTCAGAAACCCCTGTCTCACCCCCTCTTCTACATGTTATTGGTACCACCTAGACACTAAGGTAACTTTGGTACACATTACTGTCAGAAACCCCTGTCTCATCTTCTTTTCTACATGTTATTGGAACCACCTAGACACCAAGGCAACTTTGGTACACATTACTGTCAGAAACCCCTGTCTCACCCCCTCTTCTACATGTTATTGGTACCACCTAGACACTAAGGTAACTTTGGTACACATTACTGTCAGAAACCCCTGTCTCATCTTCTTTTCTACATGTTATTGGAACCACCTAGACACCAAGGCAACTTTGGTACACATTACTGTCAGAAACCCCTGCCTCACCTCCTCTTCTACATGATATTGGTACCACCTAGACACCCAGGTAACTTTGGTACACATTACTGTCAGAAAGCCCTGCCTCACCTCCTCTCCTATATGTTATTGGTACCACCTAGACACCAAGGCAACTTTGGTACACATTACTGTCAGAAACTCCTGTCTCACTTCCTCTTCTACATGTTATTGGTACCACCTAGACACCAAGGCAAATTTGGTACACATTACTGTCAGAAACCCCTGTCTTACCTCCTCTTCTACATGTTATTGGAATCACCTAGACACCAAGATAACTTTGGTACACATTACTGTCAGAAACCCCTGTCTCACCCCCTCTTCTACATGTTATTGGTACCCCCTAGACACTAAGGTAACTTTGGTACACATTACTGTCAGAAACCCCTGTCTCACCTCCTCTTCTACATGTTATTGGTACCACCTAGACACCAAGGCAACTTTGGTACACATTACTGTTAGAAACTCCTGTCTCACCTCCTCTTCCACATGTTATTGGTACCACCTAGACACCAAGATAACTTTGGTACACATTACTGTCAGAAACCCCTGTCTCACCCCCTCTTCTACATGTTATTGGTACCACCTAGACACTAAGGTAACTTTGGTACACATTACTGTCAGAAACCCCTGTCTCACCTCCTCTTCTACATGTTATTGGTACCACCTAGACACCAAGGCAACTTTGGTACACATTACTGTCAGAAACCCCTGTCTCACCCCCTCTTCTACATGTTATTGGTACCACCTAGACACCAAGGCAACTTTGGTACACATTACTGTCAGAAACCCCTGCCTCACCTCCTCTTCTACATGATATTGGTACCACCTAGACACCCAGGTAACTTTGGTACACATTACTGTCAGAAACCCCTGCCTCACCTCCTCTTCTAAATGTTATTGGTACCACCTAGACACCAAGGCAACTTTGGTACACATTACTGTCAGAAACTCCTGTCTCACCTCATCTCCTACATGTTATTGGTACCACCGAGACACCAAGGCAACTTTGGTACACATTACTGTCAGAAACCTCTGTCTCACCTCCTCTGCTACATGGTATTGGTACCACCTAGACACCAAGGCAACATTGGTACACATTACTGTCAGAAACTCCTGTCTCACCTCCTCTTCCACATGTTATTGGTACCACCTAGACACCAAGATAACTTTGGTACACATTACTGTCAGAAACCCCTGTCTCACCCCCTCTTCTACATGTTATTGGTACCACCTAGACACTAAGGTAACTTTGGTACATATTACTGTCAGAAACCCCTGTCTCACCCCCTCTTCTACATGTTATTGGTACCACCTAGACACTAAGGTAACTTTGGTACATATTACTGTCAGAAACCCCTGTCTCACCCCACTTCTACATGTTATTGGTACCACCTACACACCCAGATAACTTTGGTACACATTACTGTCAGAAACTCCTGTCTCACCTCCTCTTCTACATGTTATTGGTACCACCTAGACACTAAGGTAACTTTGGTACACATTACTGTCAGAAACTCCTGTCTCACCTCCTCTTCTACATGTTATTGGTACCACCTAGACAACAAGATAACTTTGGTACACATTACTGTCAGAAACCCCTGTCTCACCTCCTCTTCTACATGTTATTGGGACCACCTAGACACCAAGGTAACTTTGGTAACATTACTGTCAGAAACTCCTGTCACACCCCCTCTTCCACATGTTATTGGTACCAACTAGACACCAAGATAACTTTGGTACACATTACTGTCAGAAACCCCTGTCTCACCCTCTCTTCTACATGTTATTGGTACCACCTAGACACCAAGGTAACTTTGGTACACATTACTGTCAGAAACTCCTGTCTCACCCCCTCTTCCACATGTTATTGGTACCACCTAGACACCAAGGTAACTTTGGTACACATTACTGTCAGAAACCCCTGTCTCACCCCCTCTTCTACATGTTATTGGTACCACCTAGACACCAAGATAACTTTGGTACACATTACTGTCAGAAACCCCTGTCTCACCTCCTCTTCTACATGTTATTGGTACCACATAGAGACCAAGGTAACTTTGCTATATATTACTGTCAGAAACTCCTGTCTCACCTCCTCTTCTACATGTTATTGGTACCACCTAGACACTAAGGTAACTTTGGTACACATTACTGTCAGAAACTCCTGTCTCACCTCCTCTTCTACATGTTATTGGTACCACCTAGACACTAAGGTAACTTTGGTACACATTACTGTCAGAAACTCCTGTCTCACCTCCTCTTCTACATGTTATTGGTACCACCTAGACACCAAGGCAACTTTGGTACACATTACTGTCAGAAACCCCTGTATCACCTCATCTTCTATATGTTATTGGTACCACCGAGACACCAAGGCAACTTTGGTACACATTACTGTCAGAAACCTCTGTCTCACCTCCTCTTCTACATGTTATTGGTACCACCTAGACACTAAGGTAACTTTGGTACACATTACTGTCAGAAACTCCTGTCTCACCTCCCCTTGTACATGTTATTGGTACCACCTAGACACCAAGATAACTTTGGTACACATTACTGTCAGAAACCCCTGTCTCACCCCCTCTTCTACATGTTATTGGTACCACCTAGACACTAAGGTAACTTTGGTACATATTACCGTCAGAAACTCCTGTCTCACCCCCTCTTCCACATGTTATTGGTACCACATAGACACCAAGATAACTTTGGTACACATTACTGTCAGAAACCCCTGTCTCACCCCCTCTTCTACATGTTATTGGTACCACCTAGACACTAAGGTAACTTTGGTACATATTACTGTCAGAAACCCCTGTCTCACCCCTCTTCTACATGTTATTGGTACCACCTAGACACCCAGATAACTTTGGTACACATTACTGTCAGAAACTCCTGTCTCACCTCCTCTTCTACATGTTATTGGTACCACCTAGACACTAAGGTAACTTTGGTACACATTACTGTCAGAAACTCCTGTCTCACCTCCTCTTCTACATGTTATTGGTACCACCTAGACAACAAGATAACTTTGGTACACATTACTGTCAGAAACCCCTGTCTCACCTCCTCTTCTACATGTTATTGGTACCACATAGACACCAAGGTAACTTTGCTACACATTACTGTCAGAAACTCCTGTCTCACCCCCTCTTCCACATGTTATTGGTACCACCTAGACACCAAGGTAACTTTGGGACACATTACTGTCAGAAACCCCTGTCTCACCTCCTCTTCTACATGTTATTGGGACCACCGAGACACCAAGGCAACTTTGGTACACATTACTGTCAGAAATTCCTGTCTCACCTCCTCTTCTACATGTTATTGGTACCACCTAGACACCAAGGCAACTTTGGTACACATTACTGTCAGAAACCCCTGTCTCACCTCCTCTCCTACATGTTACTGGTACCACCTAGACACCTAGGCAACATTGGTACACATTACTGTCAGAAACTCCTGTCTCACCTCCTCTTCCACATGTTATTGGTACCACCTAGTCACCAAGATAACTTTGGTACACATTACTGTCAGAAACCCCTGCCTCACCCCCTCTTCTACATGTTATTGGTACCACCTAGACACTAAGGTAATTTGGTACATATTACTGTCAGAAACCCCTGTTTCACCCCCTCTTCTACATGTTATTGGTACCACCTAGACACCAAGATAACTTTGGTACACATTACTGTTAGAAACTCCTGTCTCACCTCCTCTTCCACATGTTATTGGTACCACCTAGACACCAAGGTAACTTTGGGACACATTACTGTCAGAAACCCCTGCCTCACCCCCTCTTCTACATGTTATTAGTACCACCTAGACACCAAGATAAGTTTGGTACACATTACTGTCAGAAATTCCTGTCTCACCCCCTCTTCCACATGTTATTGGTACCACCTAGACAGCAAGGTAACTTTGGTACACATTACTGTCAGAAACCCCTGTCTGACCCCCTCTTCTACATGTTATTGGTACCACCTAGACACCAAGATAACTTTGGTACACATTACTGTCAGAAACCCCTGTCTCACCTCGTCTTCTAAATGTTATTGGTACCACATAGACACCAAGGTAACTTTGCTACACATTACTGTCAGAATCTCCTGTCTCACCCCCTCTTCCACATGTTATTGGTACCACCTAGACACCAAGATAACTTTGGTACACATTACTGTCAGAAACCCCTGTCTCACCCCCTCTTCTACATGTTATTGGTACCACCTAGACACTAAGGTAACTTTGGTACATATTACTGTCAGAAACCCCTGTCTCACCCCCTCTTCTACATGTTATTGGTACCACCTAGACACCAAGGTAACTTTGGTAACATTACTGTCAGAAACTCCTGTCTCACCCCCTCTTCCACATGTTATTGGTACCACCTAGACACCAAGATAACTTTGGTACACATTACTGTCAGAAACCCCTGTCTCACCCCCTCTTCTACATGTTATTGGTACCACCTAGACACCAAGGTAACTTTGGTACACATTACTGTCAGAAACTCCTGCCTCACCCCCTCTTCTACATGTTATTGGTACCACCTAGACACCAAGATAACTTTGGTACACATTACTGTCAGAAACTCCTGTCTCACCCCCTCTTCCACATGTTATTGGTACCACCTAGACACCAAGGTAAATTTGGTACACATTACTGTCAGAAACCCCTGTCTCACCTCCTCTTCTACATGTTATTGTTACCACCTAGACACCAAGGTAACTTTGGTACACATTAGTGTCAGAATCCCATGTCTCACCTCCTCTTCTACATGTTATTGTTACCACCTAGACACCAAGGTAACTTTGGTACACATTAGTGTCAGAATCCCCTGTCTCACCTCCTCTTCTACATGTTATTGGTACCACCTAGATACCAAGGTAACTTTGGTACACATTACTATCAGAAACTCCTGTCTCACCTCCTCTTCTACATGTTATTGGTACCACCTAGACACCAAGATAACTTTGGTACACATTACTGTCAGAAACCCCTGTCTCACCCCCTCTTCTACATGTTATTGGTACAACCTAGACACCAAGGTAACTTTGGTACCAATTACTGTCAGAAACCCCTGTCTCACCTCCTCTTCTACATGTTATTGGTACCACCTAGATACCAAGGCAACTGTGGTACACATTACTGTCAGAAACCCCTGTCTCACCTCCTCTTCTACATGTTATTGGTACCACATAGACACCAAGGTAACTTTACTACACATTACTGTCAGAAACTCCTGTCTCACCCCCTCTTCCACATGTTATTGGTACCACCTAGACACCAAGGTAACTTTGGGACACATTACTGTCAGAAACCCCTGTCTCACCTCCTCTTCTACATGTTATTGGGACCACCGAGACACCAAGGCAACTTTGGTACACATTACTGTCAGAAATTCCTGTCTCACCTCCTCTTCTACATGTTATTGGTACCACCTAGACACCAAGGCAACTTTGGTACACATTACTGTCAGAAACCCCTGTCTCACCTCCTCTTCTACATGTTACTGGTACCACCTAGACACCAAGGCAACATTGGTACACATTACTGTCAGAAACTCCTGTCTCACCTCCTCTTCCACATGTTATTGGTACCACCTAGTCACCAAGATAACTTTGGTACACATTACTGTCAGAAACCCCTGCCTCACCCCCTCTTCTACATGTTATTGGTACCACCTAGACACTAAGGTAATTTGGTACATATTACTGTCAGAAACCCCTGTTTCACCCCCTCTTCTACATGTTATTGGTACCACCTAGACACCAAGATAACTTTGGTACACATTACTGTCAGAAACTCCTGTCTAACCCCCTCTTCCACATGTTATTGGTACCACCTAGACACCAAGGTAACTTTGGGACACATTACTGTCAGAAACCCCTGCCTCACCCCCTCTTCTACATGTTATTAGTACCACCTAGACACCAAGATAACTTTGGTACACATTACTGTCAGAAATTCCTGTCTCACCCCCTCTTCCACATGTTATTGGTACCACCTAGACAGCAAGGTAACTTTGGTACACATTACTGTCAGAAACCCCTGTCTGACCCCCTCTTCTACATGTTATTGGTACCACCTAGACACCAAGATAACTTTGGTACACATTACTGTCAGAAACCCCTGTCTCACCTCCTCTTCTAAATGTTATTGGTACCACATAGACACCAAGGTAACTTTGCAACACATTACTGTCAGAAACTCCTGTCTCACCCCCTCTTCCACATGTTATTGGTACCACCTAGACACCAAGATAACTTTGGTACACATTACTGTCAGAAACCCCTGTCTCACCCCCTCTTCTACATGTTATTGGTACCACCTAGACACTAAGGTAACTTTGGTACATATTACTGTCAGAAACCCCTGTCTCACCCCCTCTTCTACATGTTATTGGTACCACCTAGACACCAAGGTAACTTTGGTAACATTACTGTCAGAAACTCCTGTCTCACCCCCTCTTCCACATGTTATTGGTACCACCTAGACACCAAGATAACTTTGGTACACATTACTGTCAGAAACCCCTGTCTCACCCCCTCTTCTACATGTTATTGGTACCACCTAGACACCAAGGTAACTTTGGTACACATTACTGTCAGAAACTCCTGCCTCACCCCCTCTTCTACATGTTATTGGTACCACCTAGACACCAAGATAACTTTGGTACACATTACTGTCAGAAACTCCTGTCTCACCCCCTCTTCCACATGTTATTGGTACCACATAGACACCAAGGTAAATTTGGTACACATTACTGTCAGAAACCCCTGTCTCACCTCCTCTTCTACATGTTATTGTTACCACCTAGACACCAAGGTAACTTTGGTACACATTAGTGTCAGAATCCCCTGTCTCACCTCCTCTTCTACATGTTATTGTTACCACCTAGACACCAAGGTAACTCTGGTACACATTAGTGTCAGAATCCCCTGTCTCACCTCCTCTTCTACATGTTATTGGTACCACCTAGACACCAAGGTAACTTTGGTACACATTACTATCAGAAACTCCTGTCTCACCTCCTCTTCTACATGTTATTGGTACCACCTAGACACCAAGATAACTTTGGTACACATTACTGTCAGAAACCCCTGTCTCACCCCCTCTTCTACATGTTATTGGTACAACCTAGACACCAAGGTAACTTTGGTACCAATTACTGTCAGAAACCCCTGTCTCACCTCCTCTTCTACATGTTATTGGTACCACCTAGACACCAAGGTAACTTTGGTACACATTACTGTCAGAAACCCCTGTCTCACTTCCTCTTCTACATGTTATTGGTACCACCTAGATACCAAGGCAACTGTGGTACACATTACTGTCAGAAACCCCTGCCTCACCTCCTCTTCTACATGTTATTGGTACCACCTAGACTCCAAGATAACTTTGGTACACATTACTGTCAGAAACCCCTGTCTCACCTCCTCTTCTACATGTTATTGGTACCACCTAGACACCAAGGCAACTTTGGTACACATTATTGTCAGAAACCCCTGTCTCAACTCCTCTTCTACATGTTATAGGTACCACATTGACACCAAGGTAACTTTGCTACACATTACTGTCAGAAATTCCTGTCTCACCCCCTCTTCCACATGTTATTGGTACCACCTAGACACCAAGGTAACTTTGGTAACATTACTGTCAGAAACTCCTGTCTCACCCCCTCTTCCACATGTTATTGGTACCACCTAGACACCAAGATAACTTTGGTACACATTACTGTCAGAAACCCCTGTCTCACCCCCTCTTCTACATGTTATTGGTACCACCTAGACACCAAGGTAACTTTGGTACACATTACTGTCAGAAACTCCTGCCTCACCCCCTCTTCTACATGTTATTGGTACCACCTAGACACCAAGATAACTTTGGTACACATTACTGTCAGAAACTCCTGTCTCACCCCCTCTTCCACATGTTATTGGTACCACCTAGACACCAAGGTAAATTTGGTACCAATTACTATCAGAAACCCCTGTCTCACCCCCTCTTCTACATGTTATTGGTACCACCTAGACACCAAGATAACTTTGGTACACATTACTGTCAGAAACCCCTGTCTCACTTCCTCTTCTACATGTTATTGGTACCAAATAGACACCAAGGTAACTTTGCTACACATTACTGTCAGAAACTCCTGTCTCACCCCCTCTTCCACATGTTATTGGTACCACCTAGACACCAAGGTAACTTTGGGACACATTACTGTCAGAAACCCCTGTCTCACCTCCTCTTCTACATGTTATTGGTACAACCTAGACACAAAGGTAACTTTGGTACACATTACTGTCAGAAACCCCTGTCTCACCTCCTCTTCTACAGGTTATTGGTACCACCTAGAGCCCAAGGTAACTTTGGTACACATTACTGTCAGAAACCCCTGTCTCACCCCCTCTTCTACATGTTATTGGTACCACCTAGACACCAAGGTAACTTTGGTACACATTAGTGTCAGAAACCCCTGTCTCACCCCCTCTTCTACATGTTATTGGTACCACCTAGACACCAAGGTAACTTTGGTACACATTACTGTCAGAAACTCCTGGCCCACCCCCTCTTCTACATGTTATTGGTACCACCTAGACACCAAGGTAACTTTGGTACACATTAGTATCAGAAACCCCTGTCTCACCCCCTCTTCCACATGTTATTGGTACCACCTAGACACCAAGGTAACTTTGGGACACATTACTGTCAGAAACCCCTGTCTCACCTCCTCTTCTACATGTTATTGGTACAACCTAGACACAAATGTAACTTTGGTACACATTACTGTCAGAAACCCCTGTCTCACCTCCTCTTCTACATGTTATTGGTACCACCTAGAGCCCAAGGTAACTTTGGTACACATTACTGTCAGAAACCCCTGTCTCACCCCCTCTTCTACATGTTATTGGTACCACCTAGACACCAAGGTAACTTTGGTACACATTAGTGTCAGAAACCCCTGTCTCACCCCCTCTTCTACATGTTATTGGTACCACCTAGACACCAAGGTAACTTTGGTACACATTACTGTCAGAAACTCCTGGCCCACCCCCTCTTCTACATGTTATTGGTACCACCTAGACACCAAGGTAACTTTGGTACACATTAGTATCAGAAACCCCTGTCTCACCTCCTCTTCTACATGTTATTGGTACCACCTAGACACCAAGGTAACTTTGGTACACATTACTGTCAGAAACCCCTGTCTCACCTCCTCTTCTACATGTTATTGGTACCACCTAGACACCAAGGTAACTTTGGTACACATTACTATCAGAAACTCCTGTCTCACCTCCTCTTCTACATGTTATTGGTACCACGTAGACACCAAGATAACTTTGGTACACATTACTGTCAGAAACCCCTGTCTCACCCCCTCTTCTACATGTTATTGGTACAACCTAGACACCAAGGTAACTTTGGTACCAATTACTGTCAGAAACTCCTGTCTCACCCCCTCTTCTACATGTTATTGGTACCACCTAGACACCAAGGTAACTTTGGTACACATTACTGTCAGAAACCCCTGTCTCACCTCCTCTTCTACATGTTATTGGTACCACCTAGATACCAAGGCAACTTTGGTACACATTACTGTCAGAAACCCCTGCCTCACCTCGTCTTCTATATGTTATTGGTACCAGCTAGACACCAAGGTAACTTTGGTACACATTAATGTCAGTAACCCCTGCCTCACCTCCTCTTCTACATGTTATTGGTACCATCTAGACACCAAGGCAACTTTGGTACACATTACTGTCAGAAACCCCTGTCTCACCTCCTCTTCTACATGTTAATGGTACCACCTAGACACCAAGGCAACTTTGGTACACATTACCGTCAGAAACTCCTGTCTCACCTCCTCTTCCACATGTTATTGGTACCACCTAGACACCAAGATAAATTTGGTACACATTACTGTCAGAAACCCCTGATTCACCCCCTCTTCTACATGTTATTGGTACCACCTAGACACCAAGGTAACTTTGGTAACATTACTGTCAGAAACTCCTGTCTCACCCCCTCTTCCACATGTTATTGGTACCACCTAGACACCAAGATAACTTTGGTACACATTACTGTCAGAAACCCCTGCCTCACCCCCTCTTCTACATGTTATTGGTACCACCTAGACACTAAGGTAATTTGGTACATATTACTGTCAGAAACCCCTGTTTCACCCCCTCTTCTACATGTTATTGGTACCACCTAGACACCAAGATAACTTTGGTACACATTACTGTCAGAAACTCCTGTCTAACCCCCTCTTCCACATGTTATTGGTACCACCTAGACACCAAGGTAACTTTGGGACACATTACTGTCAGAAACCCCTGCCTCACCCCCTCTTCTACATGTTATTAGTACCACCTAGACACCAAGATAACTTTGGTACACATTACTGTCAGAAATTCCTGTCTCACCCCCTCTTCCACATGTTATTGGTACCACCTAGACAGCAAGGTAACTTTGGTACACATTACTGTCAGAAACCCCTGTCTGACCCCCTCTTCTACATGTTATTGGTACCACCTAGACACCAAGATAACTTTGGTACACATTACTGTCAGAAACCCCTGTCTCACCTCCTCTTCTAAATGTTATTGGTACCACATAGACACCAAGGTAACTTTGCAACACATTACTGTCAGAAACTCCTGTCTCACCCCCTCTTCCACATGTTATTGGTACCACCTAGACACCAAGATAACTTTGGTACACATTACTGTCAGAAACCCCTGTCTCACCCCCTCTTCTACATGTTATTGGTACCACCTAGACACTAAGGTAACTTTGGTACATATTACTGTCAGAAACCCCTGTCTCACCCCCTCTTCTACATGTTATTGGTACCACCTAGACACCAAGGTAACTTTGGTAACATTACTGTCAGAAACTCCTGTCTCACCCCCTCTTCCACATGTTATTGGTACCACCTAGACACCAAGATAACTTTGGTACACATTACTGTCAGAAACCCCTGTCTCACCCCCTCTTCTACATGTTATTGGTACCACCTAGACACCAAGGTAACTTTGGTACACATTACTGTCAGAAACTCCTGCCTCACCCCCTCTTCTACATGTTATTGGTACCACCTAGACACCAAGATAACTTTGGTACACATTACTGTCAGAAACTCCTGTCTCACCCCCTCTTCCACATGTTATTGGTACCACATAGACACCAAGGTAAATTTGGTACACATTACTGTCAGAAACCCCTGTCTCACCTCCTCTTCTACATGTTATTGTTACCACCTAGACACCAAGGTAACTTTGGTACACATTAGTGTCAGAATCCCCTGTCTCACCTCCTCTTCTACATGTTATTGTTACCACCTAGACACCAAGGTAACTCTGGTACACATTAGTGTCAGAATCCCCTGTCTCACCTCCTCTTCTACATGTTATTGGTACCACCTAGACACCAAGGTAACTTTGGTACACATTACTATCAGAAACTCCTGTCTCACCTCCTCTTCTACATGTTATTGGTACCACCTAGACACCAAGATAACTTTGGTACACATTACTGTCAGAAACCCCTGTCTCACCCCCTCTTCTACATGTTATTGGTACAACCTAGACACCAAGGTAACTTTGGTACCAATTACTGTCAGAAACCCCTGTCTCACCTCCTCTTCTACATGTTATTGGTACCACCTAGACACCAAGGTAACTTTGGTACACATTACTGTCAGAAACCCCTGTCTCACTTCCTCTTCTACATGTTATTGGTACCACCTAGATACCAAGGCAACTGTGGTACACATTACTGTCAGAAACCCCTGCCTCACCTCCTCTTCTACATGTTATTGGTACCACCTAGACTCCAAGATAACTTTGGTACACATTACTGTCAGAAACCCCTGTCTCACCTCCTCTTCTACATGTTATTGGTACCACCTAGACACCAAGGCAACTTTGGTACACATTATTGTCAGAAACCCCTGTCTCAACTCCTCTTCTACATGTTATAGGTACCACATTGACACCAAGGTAACTTTGCTACACATTACTGTCAGAAATTCCTGTCTCACCCCCTCTTCCACATGTTATTGGTACCACCTAGACACCAAGGTAACTTTGGTAACATTACTGTCAGAAACTCCTGTCTCACCCCCTCTTCCACATGTTATTGGTACCACCTAGACACCAAGATAACTTTGGTACACATTACTGTCAGAAACCCCTGTCTCACCCCCTCTTCTACATGTTATTGGTACCACCTAGACACCAAGGTAACTTTGGTACACATTACTGTCAGAAACTCCTGCCTCACCCCCTCTTCTACATGTTATTGGTACCACCTAGACACCAAGATAACTTTGGTACACATTACTGTCAGAAACTCCTGTCTCACCCCCTCTTCCACATGTTATTGGTACCACCTAGACACCAAGGTAAATTTGGTACCAATTACTATCAGAAACCCCTGTCTCACCCCCTCTTCTACATGTTATTGGTACCACCTAGACACCAAGATAACTTTGGTACACATTACTGTCAGAAACCCCTGTCTCACTTCCTCTTCTACATGTTATTGGTACCAAATAGACACCAAGGTAACTTTGCTACACATTACTGTCAGAAACTCCTGTCTCACCCCCTCTTCCACATGTTATTGGTACCACCTAGACACCAAGGTAACTTTGGGACACATTACTGTCAGAAACCCCTGTCTCACCTCCTCTTCTACATGTTATTGGTACAACCTAGACACAAAGGTAACTTTGGTACACATTACTGTCAGAAACCCCTGTCTCACCCCCTCTTCTACATGTTATTGGTACCACCTAGACACCAAGGTAACTTTGGTACACATTAGTGTCAGAAACCCCTGTCTCACCCCCTCTTCTACATGTTATTGGTACCACCTAGACACCAAGGTAACTTTGGTACACATTACTGTCAGAAACTCCTGGCCCACCCCCTCTTCTACATGTTATTGGTACCACCTAGACACCAAGGTAACTTTGGTACACATTAGTATCAGAAACCCCTGTCTCACCCCCTCTTCCACATGTTATTGGTACCACCTAGACACCAAGGTAACTTTGGGACACATTACTGTCAGAAACCCCTGTCTCACCTCCTCTTCTACATGTTATTGGTACAACCTAGACACAAAGGTAACTTTGGTACACATTACTGTCAGAAACCCCTGTCTCACCTCCTCTTCTACATGTTATTGGTACCACCTAGAGCCCAAGGTAACTTTGGTACACATTACTGTCAGAAACCCCTGTCTCACCCCCTCTTCTACATGTTATTGGTACCACCTAGACACCAAGGTAACTTTGGTACACATTAGTGTCAGAAACCCCTGTCTCACCCCCTCTTCTACATGTTATTGGTACCACCTAGACACCAAGGTAACTTTGGTACACATTACTGTCAGAAACTCCTGGCCCACCCCCTCTTCTACATGTTATTGGTACCACCTAGACACCAAGGTAACTTTGGTACACATTAGTATCAGAAACCCCTGTCTCACCTCCTCTTCTACATGTTATTGGTACCACCTAGACACCAAGGTAACTTTGGTACACATTACTGTCAGAAACCCCTGTCTCACCTCCTCTTCTACATGTTATTGGTACCACCTAGACACCAAGGTAACTTTGGTACACATTACTATCAGAAACTCCTGTCTCACCTCCTCTTCTACATGTTATTGGTACCACGTAGACACCAAGATAACTTTGGTACACATTACTGTCAGAAACCCCTGTCTCACCCCCTCTTCTACATGTTATTGGTACAACCTAGACACCAAGGTAACTTTGGTACCAATTACTGTCAGAAACTCCTGTCTCACCCCCTCTTCTACATGTTATTGGTACCACCTAGACACCAAGGTAACTTTGGTACACATTACTGTCAGAAACCCCTGTCTCACCTCCTCTTCTACATGTTATTGGTACCACCTAGATACCAAGGCAACTTTGGTACACATTACTGTCAGAAACCCCTGCCTCACCTCGTCTTCTATATGTTATTGGTACCAGCTAGACACCAAGGTAACTTTGGTACACATTAATGTCAGTAACCCCTGCCTCACCTCCTCTTCTACATGTTATTGGTACCATCTAGACACCAAGGCAACTTTGGTACACATTACTGTCAGAAACCCCTGTCTCACCTCCTCTTCTACATGTTAATGGTACCACCTAGACACCAAGGCAACTTTGGTACACATTACCGTCAGAAACTCCTGTCTCACCTCCTCTTCCACATGTTATTGGTACCACCTAGACACCAAGATAAATTTGGTACACATTACTGTCAGAAACCCCTGATTCACCCCCTCTTCTACATGTTATTGGTACCACCTAGACACCAAGGTAACTTTGGTAACATTACTGTCAGAAACTCCTGTCTCACCCCCTCTTCCACATGTTATTGGTACCACCTAGACACCAAGATAACTTTGGTACACATTACTGTCAGAAACCCCTGTCTCACCTCCTCTTCTACATGTTATTGGTACCACCTAGACACCCAGATAACTTTGGTACACATTACTGTCAGAAACTCCTGTCTCACCTCCTCTTCTACATGTTATTGGTACCACCTAGACACCAAGATAACTTTGGTACACATTACTGTCAGAAACCCCTGTCTCACCTCCTCTTCTACATGTTATTGGTACCACCTAGACACCAAGATAACTTTGGTACACATTACTGTCAGAAACCCCTGTCTCACCCCCTCTTCTACATGTAATTGGTACCACCTAGACACCAAGGTAACTTTGGTAACATTACTGTCAGAAACTCCTGTCTCACCCCCTCTTCCACATGTTATTGGTACCACCTAGACACCAAGATAACTTTGGTACACATTACTGTCAGAAACCCCTGTCTCACCCCCTCTTCTACATGTTATTGGTACCACCTAGACACCAAGGTAACTTTGGTACACATTACTGTCAGAAACTCCTGCCTCACCCCCTCTTCTACATGTTATTGGTACCACCTAGACACCAAGATAACTTTGGTACACATTACTGTCAGAAACTCCTGTCTCACCCCCTCTTCCACATGTTATTGGTACCACCTAGACACCAAGGTAAATTTGGTACACATTACTGTCAGAAACCCCTGTCTCACCTCCTCTTCTACATGTTATTGGTACCATCTAGACACCAAGGTAACTTTGGTACACATTACTGTCAGAAACCCCTGTCTCACCTCCTCTTCTACATGTTATTGTTACCACCTAGACACCAAGGTAACTTTGGTACACATTAGTGTTAGAAACCCCTGTCTCACCCCCTCTTCTACATGTTATTGGTACCACCTAGACACCAAGGTAACTTTGGTACACATTACTGTCAGAAACTCCTGTCTCACCCCCTCTTCTACATGTTATTGGTACCACCTAGACACCAAGGTAACTTTGGTAAACATTACTGTCAGAAATCCCTGTCTCACCTCCTCTTCTACATGTTATTGGTACCACCTAGACACCAAGGTAACTTTGGTACACATTACTGTCAGAAACCCCTGTCTCACCCCCTCTTCTACATGTTATTGGTACAACCTAGACACCAAGGTAACTTTGGTACCAATAACTGTCAGAAACTCCTGTCTCACCCCCTCTTCTACATGTTATTGGTACCACCTAGACACCAAGGTAACTTTGGTACACATTACTGTCAGAAACCCCTGTCTCACCTCCTCTTCTACATGTTATTGGTACCACCTAGATACCAAGGCAACTTTGGTACACATTACTGTCAGAAACCCCTGCCTCACCTCGTCTTCTACATGTTATTGGTACCACCTAGACACCAAGGTAACTTTGGTACACATTAATGTCAGAAACCCCTGCCTCACCTCCTCTTCTACATGTTATTGGTACCACCTAGACACCAAGGCAACTTTGGTACACATTACTGTCAGAAACCCCTGTCTCACCTCCTCTTCTACATGTTAATGGTACCACCTAGACACCAAGGCAACTTTGGTACACATTACTGTCAGAAACTCCTGTTTCACATCCTCTTCCACATGTAATTGGTACCACCTAGACACCAAGATAACTTTGGTACACATTACTGTCAGAAACCCCTGTCTCACCCCCTCTTATACATGTTATTGGTACCACCTAGACACCAAGATAACTTTGGTACACATTACTGTCAGAAATTCCTGTCTCACCCCCTCTTCCACATGTTATTGGTACCACCTAGACACTAAGGTAACTTTGGTACATATTACTGTCAGAAACCCCTGTCTCACCCCCTCTTCTACATGTTATTGGTACCACCTAGACACTAAGGTAACTTTGGTACATATTACTGTCAGAAACCCCTGTCTCACCCCCTCTTCTACATGTTATTGGTACCACCTAGAAACCCAGATAACTTTGGTACACATTACTGTCAGAAACTCCTGTCTCACCTCCTCTTCTACATGTTATTGGTACCACCTAGACACAAAGATAACTTTGGTACACATTACTGTCAGAAACCCCTGTCTCACCTCCTCTTCTACATGTTATTGGTACCACCTAGACACCAAGATAACTTTGGTACACATTACTGTCAGAAACCCCTGTCTCACCCCCTCTTCTACATGTAATTAGTACCACCTAGACACCCAGGTAACTTTGGTAACATTACTGTCAGAAACTCCTGCCTCACCCCCTCTTCTACATGTTATTGGTACCACCTAGACACCAAGATAACTTTGGTACACATTACTGTCAGAAACTCCTGTCTCACCCCCTCTTCCACATGTTATTGGTACCACCTAGACACCAAGGTAAATTTGGTACACATTACTGTCAGAAACCCCTGTCTCACCTCCTCATCTACATGTTATTGGTACCACCTAGACACCAAGGTAACTTTGGTACACATTACTGTCAGAAACCCCTGTCTCACCTCCTCTTCTACATGTTATTGTTACCACCTAGACACCAAGGTAACTTTGGTACACATTAGTGTCAGAATCCCCTGTCTCACCTCCTCTTCTACATGTTATTGGTACCACCTAGATACCAAGGTAACTTTGGTACACATTACTATCAGAAACTCCTGTCTCACCTCCTCGTCTACATGTTATTGGTACCACCTAGACACCAAGATAACTTTGGTACACATTACTGTCAGAAACCCCTGTCTCACCCCCTCTTCTACATGTTATTAGTACAACCTAGACACCAAGGTAACTTTGGTACCAATTACTGTCAGAAACTGCTGTCTCACCCCCTCTTCTACATGTTATTGGTACCACCTAGACACCAAGGTAACTTTGGTACACATTACTGTCAGGAACCCCTGTCTCACCTCCTCTTCTACATGTTATTGGTACCACCTAGATACCAAGGCAACTGTGGTACACATTACTGTCAGAAACCCCTGCCTCACCTCCTCTTCTACATGTTATTGGTACCACCTAGACTCCAAGATAACTTTGGTACACATTACTGTCAGAAACCCCTGTCTCACCTCCTCTTCTACATGTTATTGGTACCACCTAGACACCAAGGCAACTTTGGTACACATTATTGTCAGAAACCCCTGTCTCAACTCCTCTTCTACATGTTATAGGTACCACATTGACACCAAGGTAACTTTGTTACACATTACTGTCAGAAACTCCTGTCTCACCCCCTCTTCCACATGTTATTGGTACCACCTAGACACCAAGGTAACTTTGGTAACATTACTGTCAGAAACTCCTGTCTCACCCCCTCTTCCACATGTTATTGGTACCACCTAGACACCAAGATAACTTTGGTACACATTACTGTCAGAAACCCCTGTCTCACCCCCTCTTCTACATGTTATTGGTACGACCTAGACACCAAGGTTGCTTTGGTACACATTACTGTCAGAAACTCCTGCCTCACCCCCTCTTCTACATGTTATTGGTACCACCTAGACACCAAGATAACTTTGGTACACATTACTGTCAGAAACTCCTGTCTCACCCCCTCTTCCACATGTTATTGGTACCACCTAGACACCAAGGTAACTTTGGGACACATTACTGTCAGAAACCCCTGTCTCACCTCCTCTTCTACATGTTATTGGTACAACCTAGACACAAAGGTAACTTTGGTACACATTACTGTCAGAAACCCCTGTCTCACCTCCTCTTCTACATGTTATTGGTACCACCTAGAGCCCAAGGTAACTTTGGTACACATTACTGTCAGAAACCCCTGTCTCACTCCCTCTTCTACATGTTATTGGTACCACCTAGACACCAAGATTACTTTGGTACACATTACTGTCAGAAACCCCTGTCTCACCTCCTCTTCTACATGTTATTGGTACCACCTAGACACCAAGGTAACTTTGGTACACATTAGTGTCAGAAACCCCTGTCTCACCCCCTCTTCTACATGTTATTGGTACCACCTAGATACCAAGGTAACCTTGGTACACATTACTGTCAGAAACTCCTGTCTCACCCCCTCTTCTACATGTTATTGGTACCACCTAGACACCAAGGTAACTTTGGTACACATTACTGTCAGAAACCCCTGTCTCACCTCCTCTTCTACATGTTATTGGTACCACCTAGATACCAAGGCAACTTTGGTACACATTACTGTCAGAAACCCCTGCCTCACCTCCTCTTCTACATGTTATTGGTACCACCTAGACACCAAGGTAACTTTGGTACACATTACTGTCAGAAACCCCTGTCTCACCTCCTCTTCTACATGTTAATGGTACCACCTAGACACCAAGGCAACTTTGGTACACATTACTGTCAGAAACTCCTGTCTCACCTCCTCTTCCACATGTTATTGGTACCACCTAGACACCAAGATAACTTTGGTACCCATTACTGTCAGAAACCCCTGAATCACCCCCTCTTCTACATGTTATTGGTACCACCTAGACACCAAGGTAACTTTGGTACACATTACTGTCAGAAACCCCTGTCTCAACTCCTCTTCTACATGTTATTGGTACCACCCAGACTCCAACATAACTTTGGTACACATTACTGTCAGAAACCCCTGTCTCACCTCCTATTCTACATGTTATTGGTACCACCTAGACACCAAGGTAACTTTGGTACACATTACTGTCAGAAATCCCTGTCTCACCTCCTCTTCTACATGTTATTGGTACCACCTAGACACCAAGATAACTTTGGTACACATTACTGTCAGAAACCCCTGTCTCACCTCCTCTTCTACATGTTATTGGTACCACCTAGACACCAAGGCAACTTTGGTACACATTACTGTCAGAAACCCCTGTCTCACCTCCTCTTCTACATGTTATTGGTACCACCTAGACACCAAGGTGACTTTGGTACACATTACTGTCAGAAACCCCTGTCTCACCCCCTCTTCTACATGTTATTGGTACCACCTAGACACCAAGATAACTTTGGTACACATTAGTGTCAGAAACCCCTGTCTCACCCCCTCTTCTACATGTTATTGTTACCACCTAGACACCAAGGTAACTTTGGTACACATTACTGTCAGAAACTCCTGTCTCACCCCCTCTTCTACATGGTATTGGTACCACCTAGACACCAAGGTAACTTTGGTACACATTACTGTCAGAAACCCCTGTCTCACCTCCTCTTCTACATGTTATTGGTACCACCTAGACACCAAGGTAACTTTGGTACACATTACTGTCAGAAACCCCTGTCTCACCTCCTCTTCTACATGTTATTGGTACCACCTAGACAACAAGGTAACTTTGGTACACATTACTATCAGAAACCCCTGTCTCACCTCCTCTTCTACATGTTATTGGTACCACCTAGACACCAAGATAACCTTGGTACACATTACTGTCAGAAACCCCTGTCTTACCCCCTCTTCTACATGTTATTGGTACAACCTAGACACCAAGGTAACTTTGGTACCCATTACTGTCAGAATCTCCTGTCTCACCCCCTCTTCTACATGTTATTGGTACCACCTAGACACCAAGGTAACTTTGGTACACATTACTGTCAGAAACCCCTGATTCACCCCCTCTTCTACATGTTATTGGTACCACCTAGACACTAAGGTAACTTTGGTACACATTACTGTCAGAAACCCCTGTCTCACCTCCTCTTCTACATGTTATTGGTACCACCTTGACACTAAGGTAACTTTGGTACACATTACTGTCAGAAACCCCTGTCTCACCTCCTCTTCTACATGCTATTGGTACCACCTAGACACCAAGATAACTTTGGTACACATTACTGTCAGAAACCCCTGTCTCAACTCCTCTTCCACATGTTATTGGTACCACCTAGACACCAAGGTAATTTTGGTACACATTAATGTCAGAAACCCCTGTCTCACCTCCTCTTCCACATGTTATTGGTACCACCTAGACACCAAGGTAACTTTGGTACACATTACTGTCAGAAACCCCTGTCTCACCCCCTTTTCTACATGTTATTGGTACCACCTAGACACCAAGGCAACTTTGGTACACATTACTGTCAGAAACCCCTGTCTCACCTCCTCTTCTACATGTTATTGGTACCACCTAGACACCAAGATAACTTTGGTACACATTACTGTCATAAATCCCTGCCTCACCTCCTCTTCTACATGTTATTGGTACCACCTAGACACCAAGATAACTTTGGTACACATTACTGTCAGAAACCCCTGTCTCACCTCCTCTTCTACATGTTATTGGTACCACCTAGACACCAAGATAACTTTGGTACACATTACTGTCAGAAACCCCTGTCTCACCTCCTCTTCTACATGTTATTGGTACCACCTAGACACCAAGGCAACTTTGGTACACATTACTGTCAGAAACCCCTGTCGCACCTCCTCTTCTACATGTTATTGGTACCACCTAGACACCAAAGTAACTTTGTTACACATTACTGTCAGAAACCCCTGTCTCACCTCCTCTTCTACATGTTATTGGTACCACCTAGAGACCAAGATAACTTTGGTACACATTACTGTCAGAAACCCCTGTCTCACCTCCTCTTCTACATGTTATTGGTACCACCTAGACACTAAGGTCACTTTGGTACACAATACTGTCAGAAACCCCTGTCTCACCTCCTCTTCTACATGTTATTGGTACCACCTAGACACTAAGGTAACTTTGGTACACATTACTGTCAGAAACCCCTGTCTCGCCTTTTCTTCTACATGTTATTGGTACCACCTAGACACCAAGATAACTTTGGTACACATTACTGTCAGAAACCCCTGTCTCAGCCCCTCTTCTACATGTTATTGGTACCACCTAGACACCAAGATAACTTTGGTACACATTACTGTCAGAAACCCCTGTCTCACCTCCTCTTCTACATGTTATTGGTACCACCTAGAAACCAAGGTAACTTTGGTACACATTACTGTCAGAAACTCCTGTCTCACCTCCTCTTCTACATGTTATTGGTACCACCTAGACACCAAGGCAACTTTGGTACACATTACTGTCAGAAACTCCTGTCTCACCTCCTCTTCTACATGTTATTGGTACCACCTAGACACCAAGGTAACTTTCGTACACATTACTGTCAGAAACTCCTGTCTCAACTCCTCTTCTACATGTTATTGGTACCACCTATACACCAAGGTAACTTTGGTACACATTACTGTCAGAAACCCCTGTCTCACCTCCTCTTCTACATGTTATTGGTACCACCTAGACACCAAGGCAACTTTGGTACACATTACTGTCAGAAACCCCTGTCTCACCCCCTCTTCTACATGTTATTGGTACCACCTAGACATCAAGGTAACTTTGGTACACATTACTGTCAGAAACTCCTGTCTCACCTCCTCTTCTACATGTTATTGGTACCACCTAGAAACCAAGGTAACTTTGGTACACATTACTGTCAGAAACTCCTGTCTCACCTCCTCTTCTACATGTTATTGGTACCGCCTAGACACCAAGGCAACTTTGGTACACATTACTGTCAGAAACTCCTGTCTCACCTCCTCTTCTACATGTTATTGTTACCACCTAGACACCAAGATAACTTTGGTACACATTACTGTCAGAAACCCCTGTCTCACCTCCTCTTCTACATGTTATTGGTACCACCTAGACACTAAGGTCACTTTGGTACACAATACTGTCAGAAACCCCTGTCTCACCTCCTCTTCTACATGTTATTGGTACCACCTAGACACTAAGGTAACTTTGGTACACATTACTGTCAGAAACCCCTGTCTCACCTTTTCTTCTACATGTTATTGGTGCCACCTAGACACCAAGATAACTTTGGTACACATTACTGTCAGAAACCCCTGTCTCAGCCCCTCTTCTACATGTTATTGGTACCACCTAGACACCAAGATAACTTTGGTACACATTACTGTCAGAAACTCCTGTCTCACCTCCTCTTCTACATGTTATTGGTACCACCTAGACACCAAGATAACTTTGGTACACATTACTGACAGAAACCCCTGTCTCACCCACTCTTCTACATGTTATTGGTACCACCTAGACACCAAGGTAACTTTGGTACACATTACTGTCAGAAACCCCTGTCTCACCTCCTCTTCTACATGTTATTGGTACCACCTAGACACCAAGATAACTTCGGTACACATTACTGTCAGAAACCCCTGTCTCACCTCCTCTTCTACATGTTATTGGTTCCACCTAGACACCAAGATAACTTTGGTACACATTACTGTCAGAAACTCCTGTCTCACCTCCTCTTCTACATGTTATTGGTACCACCTAGACACCAAGATAACTTTGGTACACATTACTGACAGAAACCCCTTCTCACCCCCTCTTCTACATGTTATTGGTACCACCTAGACACCAAGGTAACTTTGGTACACATTACTGTCAGAAACCCCTGTCTCACCTCCTCTTCTACATGTTATTGGTACCACCTAGACACCAAGATAACTTTGGTACACATTACTGTCAGAAACCCCTGTCTCACCTCCTCTTCTACATGTTATTGGTACCACCTAGAGACCAAGATAACTTTGGTACACATTACTGTCAGAAACCCCTGTCTCACCTTCTCTTCTACATGTTATTGGTACCACCTAGAGACCAAGATAACTTTGGTACATATTACTGTCAGAAACCCCTGTCTCACCTCCTCTTCTACATGTTATTTGTACCACCTAGACACCAAGGCAACTTTGGTACACATTACTGACAGAAACCCCTGTCTCACCTCTGCTTCTACATGTTATTGGTACCACCTAGAAACCAAGATATCTTTGGTACACATTATTGTCAGAAACTCCTGTCTCACCCCCCTCTTCTACATGTTATTGGTACCACCTAGACACCAAGGTAACTTTGGTACACATTACTGTCAGAAACCCCTGTCTCACCACCTTTTCTACATGTTATTGGTACCACCTAGACACCAAGGCAACTTTGGTACACATTACTGTCAGAAACCCCTGTCTCACCTCTTCTTCTACATGTTATTGGTACCACCTAGACACCAAGATAACTTTGGTACACATTACTGTCATAAACCCCTGCCTCACCTCCTCTTCTACTTGTTATTGGTACCACCTAGACACCAAGATAACTTTGGTACACATTACTGTCAGAAACCCCTGTCTCACCTCCTCTTCTACATGTTATTGGTACCACCTAGACACCAAAGTAACTTTGTTACACATTACTGTCAGAAACCCCTGTCTCACCTCCTCTTCTACATGTTATTGGTACCACCTAGAGACCAAGATAACTTTGGTACACATTACTGTCAGAAACCCCTGTCTCACCTCCTCTTCTACATGTTATTGGTACCACCTAGACACTAAGGTCACTTTGGTACACAATACTGTCAGAAACCCCTGTCTCACCTCCTCTTCTACATGTTATTGGTACCACCTAGACACTAAGGTAACTTTGGTACACATTACTGTCAGAAACCCCTGTCTCGCCTTTTCTTCTACATGTTATTGGTACCACCTAGACACCAAGATAACTTTGGTACACATTACTGTCAGAAACCCTTGTCTCAGCCCCTCTTCTACATGTTATTGGTACCACCTAGACACCAAGATAACTTTGGTACACATTACTGTCAGAAACCCCTGTCTCACCTCCTCTTCTACATGTTATTGGTACCACCTAGAAACCAAGGTAACTTTGGTACACATTACTGTCAGAAACTCCTGTCTCACCTCCTCTTCTACATGTTATTGGTACCACCTAGACACCAAGGCAACTTTGGTACACATTACTGTCAGAAACTCCTGTCTCACCTCCTCTTCTACATGTTATTGGTACCACCTAGACAACAAGGTAACTTTCGTACACATTACTGTCAGAAACTCCTGTCTCAACTCCTCTTCTACATGTTATTGGTACCACCTATACACCAAGGTAACTTTGGTACACATTACTGTCAGAAACCCCTGTCTCACCTCCTCTTCTACATGTTATTGGTACCACCTAGACACCAAGGCAACTTTGGTACACATTACTGTCAGAAACCCCTGTCTCACCCCCTCTTCTACATGTTATTGGTACCACCTAGACATCAAGGTAACTTTGGTACACATTACTGTCAGAAACTCCTGTCTCACCTCCTCTTCTACATGTTATTTTGTACCACCTAGAAACCAAGGTAACTTTGGTACACATTACTGTCAGAAACTCCTGTCTCACCTCCTCTTCTACATGTTATTGGTACCACCTAGACACCAAGGCAACTTTGGTACACATTACTGTCAGAAACTCCTGTCTCACCTCCTCTTCTACATGTTATTGGTACCACCTAGACACCAAGGTAACTTTCGTACACATTACTGTCAGAAACTCCTGTCTCAACTCCTCTTCTACATGTTATTGGTACCACCTATACACCAAGGTAACTTTGGTACACATTACTGTCAGAAACCCCTGTCTCACCTCCTCTTCTACATGTTATTGGTACCACCTAGACACCAAGGCAACTTTGGTACACATTACTGTCAGAAACCCCTGTCTCACCCCCTCTTCTACATGTTATTGGTACCACCTAGACACCAAGATAACTTTGGTACACATTACTGTCAGAAACCCCTGTCTCACCCCCTCTTCTACATGTTATTGGTACCACCTAGACACCAAGGCAACTTTGGTACACATTACTGTCAGAAAGCCCTGTCTCACCTCCTCTTCTACATGTTATTGGTACCACCTAGACACCAAGGCAACTTTGGTACACATTACTGTCAGAAAGCCCCGTCTCACCTCCTCTTCTACATGTTATTGGTACCACCTAGACACCAAGGCAACTTTGGTACACATTACTGTCAGAAACCCCTGTCTCACCTCCTCTTCTACATGTTATTGGTACCACCTAGACACCAAGGTAACTTTGGTACACATTACTGTCAGAAACCCCTGTCTCACCTCCACTTCCACATGTTATTGTACATCTAGCACTGCCTATACACCAATTTGTTTACACTTTGCAATTGATCATCGCTGTTTTCATATGAAAGTGTGGCATAACAATTTTTTGAAGATGTTTAGGTGGGACATGGTGCAGAAAAGGTCGGGAAGCACTGCTGTAAACGAACTATACTGTCACAGGATTTCTACGGTATTTTTATCTATACTTCTGAGAAAACAGATTTATCACTTATATGTAAGTTCGCTTGCTTGCTCAGAATAGTAGCAGCTGTATAGAGACAGCCATTCATTATCCAACACTATTATCGCATTTTCTCTTCAAGTTATCCTTACCATTTTCCTCTATAGCAGCTTTTGCCTGATTTTCGATGTCTTTAAATAATCGACTGATATTACAGGAATTAGAAAAAAACAGTTATCTTATTTTGTGCCAGCAATTTTGGAGAGAGAGAAAGATTTCTATTGTTGAAGTCATTTAGCTACAAAGTGGTTTAAGTTTTGGTAGATTTCGTCTTAAATATTCTTTAACCATTTAATGTTTGTTTTAGATGTATAATAGAAAATGTCCAGTCACGGATCTAGGTTTAGAGATGTGAGAAACTCCCACTTTTTGTATTTATATATCTATGCATACATCCCTTGTGCATGAGTGTGTGCATCACACACTTTTACTCACATATACACACACATTCCTTATTAGCTTAGTAACACCCCCCCCCACACACACAAACACATTCTTACGCACGTGCACAAGTATAGCTCTTTTTACAAAACAGTTTTTTTTTCCATTTCAGGTAGACGCGTTCCATCATCCACTTTTCTAAAAAACCAAACGCCAGCACCAACAGTTTTACAAGAGATGTCAACATGAATGGACCTGTTATTTTTATCTAACAACATTTTTTCCAATTCCATCCCGCCCGTCCCCTCAAACTATCTTATTTCTCATTCTTTCTTCTGACGAAGGACTAGCGTCCGAAACGTTAAGACCCTCTTCCTGCTATATCAAGCATTAACCTAATATATCCCTTCCTATACTGTACCGATTGTGTTGTTATTTCTGTTTACCCTTTACACACACACACACACACATATATATATATATATATAGTATATTGGAGGGGTAGGCTCTCCTTTGTTTTCAACACCCACGAAACACCGTATGTTACGACGGTGCACCTCAATATATATATTAGGATTGGTGCTCTGAAATAGCGATGAATGTATGTATAGTATATTTGGCAATATACCGTATTTTAATTAAAAAACATTTAGAAGACCATACGCTATTGGTTTTAACATAGTGACTATGTCACTTACTTCTTTTCGGTGAAAGAAGGGAGAGAAGCTGACAGTCTGTTTCACGCTGGTTGGCGTTCACCAGAGCCACGTACTCCCCTGCTTCCGCCAAGAATCCAGTGTATATATATATACACACACACACACACACACACACACACATATATATATATATATATATACTGATCATCTGTACATCTATTTATCTACTGACTATTTAATATATATATATATATATATATATATATATATAGTGACGAAACATAAGTCAATTGCATGAACTCATAATCCTTTATTTACTGGTATATATATTTCGATGATAGCCATTGAATGGCTATGACCTCATCAGGCAGTTAGTCAGTTCTTAGATATGCCAGCTCTGTGTTTATAGTGTTGAGACATATATATATATATAAATGGAAAAAATGAAATTTCATTTCTCACTCTTAGTACGGCTGATACTTAAATATAAGTATGTATACGTACATACATATATGTATACAGACGTACAGTAGTATGTATATACATACATGCACACATATATATATGTACGTATGGGTTTACCATATATATGTTGATCATCTATATATATCTATGTCTGTTTACATATTTTCGTTTTTGATCTCTTTTCTTTCCTTTTATACATTACTTTCTTTCTCCCTTTTTATCTTTCCATTAAACTTTATCATTTTATACTGTTTCTCCTCTACTCTAACTCATCTATAACACCACCTCCTCTATAACACCCACTCACAACACCACCTCCTCTATAACACCTCCCTCATACTACCACCTCCTCTACAACACCTACTTCGCAACACCACCTCCTCTATAACACTACCTCACAACACCACCTCCTCTATAACACCTACCTCACACTACCATCTCCTCTATAACACCTACCTCACACTACCACCTCCTCTATAACACCTCCCTCACACTACCACCTCCTCTATAACACCTACCTCACAACACCACCTCCTCTATAACACCTACCTCACACTACCACCTCCTCTATAACACCTCCCTCACACTACCACCTCCTCTATAACACCCCCCTCACACTATCACCTCTATAACACCTACCTCACAACACCACCTTCTCTATAACACCCCCTCACACTACCACCTCCTCTATAACACCCCCCTCACACTACCACCTCCTCTATAACAGCCCCCTCACACTACCACCTCCTCTATAACACCTCCCTCGCAACACCACCGCCTCTATAACCCCCCTCCCCACCCCTTATATACCCCCTTCATCACACTACCACCGTCTCTATACGCCTCTCCTCCCTCACAATACCACCTCCTCTATAACACCTCCCTCACAACCCCCCTATTTACCCCCCACCCCTCAATACCCCCTCCCTCACAGTCAACCTTTCTACATCTTTAACTTCAATCCGTTATATTTTCCTCCTCTTTAAACTCTTCGTTTTAATCTCGTTTTTATTTGCTGAGTTATTTGAGGATATTCTGTTATAATGACAAACTATGTATGGTTCTGTGGAGTGGGAGGGGCACCGTAGGGACATACCGTATTTCTAGGACATGTTTTTAAAACCTGGAGGAGCTCATCTCCTCTCCAGATCTGAATACAGCAGAGAAGGATATATATATATATATATATATATATATATAAATGAAAATAAAATTAATGTAAGCAAAATGCCAACAATAATTCAGGTATAGAAGTGACTATACCATCATGATGAACAACTATTTAATGTAAGGTGAGGGAAAAGTAATACAATCTTAATTCAAAACAAATCAAGAAGAAAAACTTTATCATCAAACTTTGTGTAAGTTGGGGAAAAAAGCAATACAATCTTAATTCAAAATAAAATCAACAAGTAATACTAAACCGTCAATTTGGGGAAAACTACAAATTCACTATATAGTCTTAAAAGACGATTTCACGAAACTTTTCAGTGGGGTTAGTCACGGTTGGAACCAATCTTCAGTAGTGCTCAACACATTTACTAAATTACCACTGCTAAAATGCCGAGGGGGAAAAAAATAATCAACTGGGAGTTAAAACCAGGCAAGCGAACAACGTGTAGAAATGAAATAACAAAACAACACGTGAGCACAAACTAATAATAGCGAGATGAGAAAGCAGTTTACAAGAAACAACAGTCAAAACATTCCGAAAAAACTCAACAAAAATATCGAGTTCAGCATAAGCAATATTATCGCAGTCTTTTTTAAAATATTAGTAGCACTCAAGGAAAAACCGAGTATATATATATAAATGAAAATAAAATTAATGTAAACAAAATGCTAACAATAATTCAGGTATACAAGTGACTATACCATCAGATGAAAAAAAAAAAAAAAAAATATATATATATATATATATAGAGAGAGAGAGAGCGAGAGAGAGTGAGACTGGTACTTTTTTTTTTATCAACCTCGAATTGGCAAAATTGACCTCGGCGGGATTTGAACTGAGAAAGAAGAAAGCCGAAACAAATACCGCTCTACAATTCTATCTGACGTTCTAACAACTATACCAGTCTATCTGACGCTCTAACCACTCTACCATTCTATCTGACGTTCTAACAACTATACCAGTCTATCTGACGTTCTAACTACTCTACAATTCTATCTGACGTTCTAACCACTCTACCATTCTATCTGACGTTCTAACCACTCTACCATTCTATCTGACGCTCTAACCACTCTACCATTCTATCTGACGTTCTAACCACTCTACAATTCTATCTGACGTTCTAACAACTATACCATTCTATCTGACGCTCTAACCACTCTACCATTCTATCTGACGTTCTAACCACTCTACCATTCTATCTGACGTTCTAACCACTCTACAATTCTATCTGACGTTCTAACAACTATACCATTCTATCTGACGCTCTAACCACTCTACCATTCTATCTGACGTTCTAACCACTCTACCATTCTATCTGACGTTCTAACCACTCTACAATTCTATCTGACGTTCTAACAACTATACCATTCTATCTGACGCTCTAACCACTCTACCATTCTATCTGACGTTCTAACCACTCTACCATTCTATCTGACGTTCTAACCACTCTACAATTCTATCTGACGTTCTAACAACTATACCATTCTATCTGACGCTCTAACCACTCTACCATTCTATCTGACGTTCTAACCACTCTACAATTCTATCTGACGTTCTAACCACTCTACCATTCTATCTGACGTTCTAACCACTCACCCATTCTATCTGACGTTCTAACCACTCCGCCATTCTATCTGACGTTCTAACCACTCTACCATTCTATCTGACGTTCTAACCACTCTACCATTCTATCTGACGTTCTAACCACTCTACCATTCTATCTGACGTTCTAACCACTCCGCCATTCTATCTGACGTTCTAACCACTCTACCATTCTATCTGACGTTCTAACCACTCTACCATTCTATCTGACGTTCTAACCACTCTACCATTCTATCTGACGTTCTAACCACTCCGCCATTCTATCTGACGTTCTAACCACTCTACCATTCTATCTGACGTTCTAACCACTCTACCATTCTATCTGACGTTCTAACCACTCTACCATTCTATCTGACATTCTAACCACTCACCCATTCTATCTGACGTTCTAACCACTCCGACATTCTATCTGACGTTCTAACCACTCTACCATTCTATCTGAGGTTCTAACCACTCCGCCATTCTATCTGACGTTCTAACCACTCTACCATTCTGTCTGACGTTCTAACCACTCCGCCATTCTATCTGACGTTCTAACCACTCTACCATTCTGTCTGACGTTCTAACAACTCTGCCAAACTAACTTCATGTGGAAATATTGATGGAGTTGACTGTTTACTTAGCTTCTTGTTGTAATACAGATGTTGGAAGAGAGAAGCGATGCCTATAAAAGTGTGGAAACTGTCAAATAGATTATCATTGAGGAAAATATAATGTTTGCTTAGCAAGTTGGATATATAATGAGAGGAGGGAAAGAGAATGAATCACTGATGTAGCACTGAGTACGATATATGCACAAACAACTAATGTAGCATCTAATTACTGTTGCAAGTGAATTGTATAGCACAAAGCAGATATCTAGCGCCTCATAATGTGTTCAAATTGATATATCATCAAAGGAAAAGATTCTGATAAAAGAGTGAATTCTACAGAAGTATAACTGTTTAGAGTTTATTCTAAAGTATTAACCAGTCCTCGATACCTTTAGAAGATGTACAATAAGAGAGAAAGATGGACGGATAACGTTTGAATTCAGTCCTGTTTGTACTGAAATGATACAGTAAATATATAGAGAAATCCAAGCCGTTATTTGATTTTCAACTTAAAAAGTGGGAATAAAATCATTTTCGTTTTTTTTTTCTCAAATGGAGTTTAATATAATGAAAACTGATAATTATTCTTTGCACAAAAATGGTGCAGAGTAAAAATTAAGATTGTCAAGTCAGAGTGAACCTGTTTTGGTCTCCTGTTGACACACTTTTACAGCATACAGCCATTATATATGTAAATATATATTACAAAGAGTCTTACTTTTTTATTTTTGCTTACGTAATTATTATTGTTTGTTAGCAACACTTACTCCGTGGTGTTCTCGGGATGGTATTACTAATGATGAGCAGTAGTGCTGTGATTAATGCACCCTCAGAATTACATTGATCCCTGCGACAACGAATACAGGTGCCTTGATAGAGTCCTAGGTCAAGCGCAGACCGAGGTTGAACACCTGGCATCTAGAAATCTTCCTGGTCCTCAGATTACTTTACATGTTGGATAACGTGACCAACGACCATCATAGGAGGGTTTCAATGACAATGGCCTCTGAGCGGCTCCGGGCGTTGACAAAGACAATTTAAGTACTTCATGTAAATGATTTCAGTTCAAGACCAGCTCTTCATGTACGGGAATGCCAACAAACTTATCTCAGATGTGCGTACGCTGACGAAACCACCCTCCACACTATTACTTAGTGCTTGTACACTGCAGAGTTGCTAGTGCTCTATAGAAAACCTAAACGTAATTTAGTCTGTAGGAGAGCCGACAGACTGTTTTAGTAGAAATGTTTCATTTTCTACCTCGATGGTCATCTTGTAGGCATTGCAACGATGAATGTCTCCTAGAGGTTGTTGTTGTTTAACCCCAGGTCTGACTTTATTAAGCAAATCTGTGGTCAACGGCATTCTACCTTTGCCAAGAAGTATAACCTAGACTACATTATATGAGGTATTTCTTTATGAAGGAGTTTTAGCTGCCATTTCTAGTAGTTCGGTGATTACGTAATGGTAATTTTTCTACTGTCGTAACGGAGTTGCTAGCAAACTATTCAGGAATTTTGAGGTTGTGGGTAGACACAAAACGATGTTGGTACCGGTCACCCGTGATCGGTCCCTGGTTAAACTCTATTGCTATTTAAAGTAGATGGTATAGAACAGCAGAATTAGCAGAGTCATTAAAACGTTGGATAAAATGTTTTGTGGTTTAAGTTTTGACTCTCTGAGTTCAAATCCCGCCGAGGTCAACCTTGCCTTTCATTCTTTCGGAGTCGGTAAAGAATCAGTGAAATACGGGTCGAGTCTTCCTCTAAATCTCTTTCTTTCTCTCAAACCACCCCTCTCTCTCTTCCTCTCTCCCCTCTTCTATACCACGCCTCTCTCTCTCTTTCTCCTTTCCTCTCTTCCTTTCTCTCTCCCTTTCTCTCTACAACCCTCTCTCTCTTTCTCCTTTCCTCGCTCCCTTTCTCCTGCCCTTTCTCTCTCTCTTCCTCTCTATCACCCCTCTCTCTCTTTCTTTCTCTCTCTTCTTTCCTCTCTCCCCTCCTCACCCCCTCCTCTCTCTGGAAGAAGTCGTCTGAGTTCAGACCTGGAGATGGACTCCACCAAGTTTTAAATGAGCAAGACACACTGTATATCCACACTGTATACCCCCCCCCACCAGGAGTTAGGGGTCTAACACACACTGTATATCTACACGGCACTCCTCCACCAGGGGTTAGGGGACCAACACACGCTGTATATCTACACGGCACCCCTCCACCAGGAGTTAGGGGTCTAACACACACTGTATATCTACACGACACCACTCCACCAGGGGATAGAGGTCTAACACACACTGTATATCTACACGGCACCACTCCACCAGGGGATAGAGGTCTAACACACACTATATATCTACACGGCACCACTCCACCAGGAGTTAGGGGTCTAAGACACACTGTATATCTACACGGCACCACTCCACCAGGGGATAGAGGTCTAACACACACTGTATATCTACACGGCACCACTACACCAGGAGTTGGGGGCCTAACACACACTGTATATCTACACGGCACCCCTCCACCAGGAGTTAGGGGTCTAACACACACTGTATATCTATACGACACCACTCCACCAGGGGATAGAGGTCTAACACACACTGTATATCTACACGGCACCACTCCACCAGGGGATAGAGGTCTAACACACGCTGTATATCTACACGGCACCACTCCACCAGGAGTTAGGGGACCAAGACACACTGTATATCTACACGCCCCCCCCACCAGAAGTTAGGGGTCTAACACACACTGTATATCTACACGGCACCCCTCCACCAGGAGTTAGGGGTCTAAGACACACTGTATATCTACACGGCACCCCTCCACCAGGAGTTAGGGGTATATCACACACTGTATATCTACACGGCACCCCTCCACCAGGAGTTAGGGGTCTAACACACACTGTATATCTACACCGCACCCCTCCACCAGGGGTTAGGGGTCTAAGACACACTGTATATCTACACGGCACCCCTCCACCAGGAGTTAGTGGACCAACACACCCTGTATATCTACACAGCACCCCTCCACCAGGAGTTAGGGGTCTAACACACACTGTATATCTACACGGCACCACTCCACCAGGAGTTAGGGGACCAAGACACAGTGTATATCTACACGGCACCACTCCACCAGGAGTTAGAGGTCTAAGACACACTGTATATCTACACAGCACCACTCCACCAGGAGTTAGGGGTCTAACACACACTGTATATCTACACGGCACCACTCCACCAGGAGTTAGGGGTCTAACACACACTGTATATCTACACGGCACCACTCCACCAGGAGTTAGGGGACCAAGGCACACTGTATATCTACACGACACCACTCCACCAGGATTTAGGGGTCTAACACACATTGTATATCTACACGCCCCCCCCCACAAGGAGTTAGGGGTCTAACACACACTGTATATCTACACGACACCACTACACCAGGATTTAGGGGTCTAACACACACTGTATATCTACACGGCACCCCTCCACCAGGAGTTATGGGTCTAACACACACTGTATATCTACACGACACCACTCCACCAGGAGTTAGGGGTCTAACACACACTGTATATCTACACGGCACAACTCCACCAGGAGTTAGGGTCTAAGACACACTGTATATCTACACGGCACCCCCCACCAGGAGTTAGGGGTCTAAGACACACTGTATATCTACACGGCACCACTCCACCAGGAGTTAGGGGTCTAAGACACACTGTATATCTACACGGCACCACTCCACCAGGAGTTAGGCGACCAAGGCACACTGTATATCTACACTCCACCACTCCACCAGGATTTAGGGGTCTAACACACATTGTATATCTACACGCCCCCCCTCCCCACAAGGAGTTAGGGGTCTAACACACACTGTATATCTACACGACACCACTACACCAGGAGTTGGGGGTCTAACACACACTGTATATCTACACGGCACGACTCCACCAGGAGTTAGGGTCTAAGACACACTGTATATCTACACGGCACCCCCCACCAGGAGTTATGGGTCTAACACACACTGTATATCTACACGACACCACTCCACCAGGAGTTAGGGGTCTAACACACACTGTATATCTACACGGCACGACTCCACCAGGAGTTAGGGTCTAACACACACTGTATATCTACACGGCACCACCCACCAGGAGTTAGGGGTCTAAGATACACTGTATATCTACACGCCCCCCCCCCACCAGGAGTCAGGGGTCTAACACACACTGTATATCTACACTGTATACCCCTCCACCAGGAGTTAGGGTCTAACACACACTGTATATCTACACGGCACCCCTCCACCAGGAGTTGGGGGACCAAGACACACTGTATATCTACACGGCACCACTCCACCAGGAGTTAGGGGTCTAAGACACACTGTATATCTACACGGCACCACTCAACCAGGAGTTAGGGGTCTAACACACACTGTATATCTACACGGCACCACTCCACCAGGAGTTAGGGGACCAAACACACTGTATATCTACACGACACCACTCCACCAGGAGTTAGGGGTCTAACACACACTGTATATCTACACGACACCCCCCACCAGGAGTTAGGGGTCTAAGACACACTGTATATCTACACGGCACCACTCCACCAGGAGTTAGGGGTCTAAGACACACTGTATATCTACACGGCACCCCCCACCAGGAGGTAGGGGTCTAACACACACTGTATATCTACACGGCACCGCTCCACCAGGAGTTAGGGGTCTAAGACACACTGTATATCTACACAGCACGACTCCACCAGGAGTTAGGGGTCTAAGACACACTGTATATCTACACGGCACCCCTCCACCAGGAGTTAGGGGACCAACACACCCTGTATATCTACACAGCACCCCTCCACCAGGAGTTAGGGGTCTAACACACACTGTATATCTACACGGCACCACTCCACCAGGAGTTAGGGGACCAAGACACAGTGTATATCTACACGGCACCACTCCACCAGGAGTTAGAGGTCTAAGACACACTGTATATCTACACAGCACCACTCCACCAGGAGTTAGGGGTCTAACACACACTGTATATCTACACGGCACCACTCCACCAGGAGTTAGGGGTCTAACACACACTGTATATCTACACAGCACCACTCCACCAGGAGTTAGGGGACCAAGGCACACTGTATATCTACACGACACCACTCCACCATGATTAAGGGGTCTAACACACATTGTATATCTACACGCCCCCCCCCCACAAGGAGTTAGGGGTCTAACACACACTGTATATCTACACGACACCACTACACCAGGATTTAGGGGTCTAACACACACTGTATATCTACACGGCACCCCTCCACCAGGAGTTATGGGTCTAACACACACTGTATATCTACACGACACCACTCCACCAGGAGTTAGGGGTCTAACACACACTGTATATCTACACGGCACGACTCCACCAGGAGTTAGGGTCTAAGACACACTGTATATCTACACGGCACCCCCCACCAGGAGTTAGGGGTCTAAGACACACTGTATATCTACACGCCCCCCCCCCCACCAGGAGTTAGGGGTCTAACACACACTGTATATCTACACTGTATACCCCTCCACCAGGAGTTAGGTGTCAAACACACACTGTATATCTACACGGCACACCTCCACCAGGAGTTAGGGGTCTAACGCACACAGTATATCTACACTGTATACCCCTCCACCAGGAGTTAGGGGTCTAACACACACTGTATATGTACACGGCACCCCTCCACCAGGAGTTAGGGGTCTAAGACACACTGTATATCTACACGGCACCCCCCCCACCAGGAGTTAGGGTTCTAAGACACACTGTATATCTACACGGCACCCCTCCACCAGGAGTTAGGGGTCTAAGACACACTGTATATCTACACGGCACCCCCCCAGGAGTTAGGGGTCTAACACACACTGTATATCTACACAGCACCACTCCACCAGGAGTTAGGGGTCTAAGACACACTGTATATCTACACGGCACCACTCCACCAGGTGTTAGGGGACCAAACACACTGTATATCTACACGACACCACTCCACCAGGAGTTAGGGGTCTAAGACACACTGTATATCTACACGGCACCCCTCCACCAGGAGTTGGGGGACCAAGACACACTGTATATCTACACGGCACCACTCCACCAGGAGTTAGGGGACCAAGACACACTGTATATCTACACTCCACCACTCCACCAGGAGTTGGGGGACCAAGACACACTGTATATCTACACGGCACCACTCCACCAGGAGTTAGGGGACCAAGACACACTGTATATCTACACTCCACCACTCCACCAGGAGTTAGGGGTTTAAGACACACTGTATATCTACAGGGCACCACTCCACCAGGAGTTAGGGGACCAAACACACTGTATATCTACACGGCACCACTCCACCAGGAGTTAGGGGTCTAAGACACACTGTATATCTACACGGCACCACTCCACCAGGAGTTAGGGGTCTAAGACACACTGTATATCTACACGGCACCACTCCACCAGGAGTTAGGGGACCAAGGCACACTGTATATCTACACGCCACCACTCCACCAGGATTTAGGGGTCTAACACACATTGTATATCTAAACGCCCCCCTCCCCACAAGGAGTTAGGGGTCTAACACACACTGTATATCTACACGACACCACTACACCAGGAGTTGGGGGTCTAACACACACTGTATATCTACACGACACCACTCCACCAGGAGTTAGGGGTCTAACACACACTGTATATCTACACGGCACGACTCCACCAGGAGTTAGGGTCTAAGACACACTGTATATCTACACGGCACCACCCACCAGGAGTTAGGGGTCTAAGATACACTGTATATCTACACGCCCCACCCCCCCACCAGGAGTTAGGGGTCTAACACACACTGTATATCTACACGGCACACCTCCACCAGGAGTTAGGGGTCTAACGCACACTGTATATCTACACTGTATACCCCTCCACCAGGAGTTAGGGGTCTAACACACACTGTATATCTACACGGCACCCCTCCACCAGGAGTTAGGGGTCTAAGACACACTGTATATCTACACAGCACCCCCCCCCCCACCAGGAGTTAGGGTTCTAAGACACACTGTATATCTACACGGCACCCCCCCCAGGAGTTAGGGGTCTAACACACACTGTATATCTACACGGCACCACTCCACCAGGAGTTAGGGGTCTAAGACACACTGTATATCTACACGGCACCACTCCACCAGGAGTTAGGGGACCAAACACACTGTATATCTACACGACACCACTCCACCAGGAGTTAGGGGTCTAACACACACTGTATATCTACACGGCACCCCTCCACCAGGAGTTGGGGGACCAAGACACACTGTATATCTACACGGCACCACTCCACCAGGAGTTAGGGGTCTAAGACACACTGTATATCTACACGGCACCACTCCACCAGGAGTTAGGGGTCTAACACACACTGTATATCTACACGGCACCACTCCACCAGGAGTTAGGGGACCAAACACACTGTATATCTACACGACACCACTCCACCAGGAGTTAGGGGTCTAACACACACTGTATATCTACACGACACCCCCCACCAGGAGTTAGGGGTCTAAGACACACTGTATATCTACACGGCACCACTCCACCAGGAGTTAGGGGTCTAAGACACACTGTATATCTACACGGCACCCCCCACCAGGAGGTAGGGGTCTAACACACACTGTATATCTACACGGCACCGCTCCACCAGGAGTTAGGGGTCTAAGACACACTGTATATCTACACAGCACGACTCCACCAGGAGTTAGGGGTCTAAGACACACTGTATATCTACACGGCACCCCTCCACCAGGAGTTAGGGGACCAACACACCCTGTATATCTACACAGCACCCCTCCACCAGGAGTTAGGGGTCTAACACACACTGTATATCTACACGGCACCACTCCACCAGGAGTTAGGGGACCAAGACACAGTGTATATCTACACGGCACCACTCCACCAGGAGTTAGAGGTCTAAGACACACTGTATATCTACACAGCACCACTCCACCAGGAGTTAGGGGTCTAACACACACTGTATATCTACACGGCACCACTCCACCAGGAGTTAGGGGTCTAACACACACTGTATATCTACACGGCACCACTCCACCAGGAGTTAGGGGACCAAGGCACACTGTATATCTACACGACACCACTCCACCAGGATTTAGGGGTCTAACTCACATTGTATATCTACACGCCCCCCCCCCCCCACAAGGAGTTAGGGGTCTAACACACACTGTATATCTACACGACACCACTACACCAGGATTTAGGGGTCTAACACACACTGTATATCTACACGGCACCCCTCCACCAGGAGTTATGGGTCTAACACACACTGTATATCTACACGGCACGACTCCACCAGGAGTTAGGGTCTAAGACACACTGTATATCTACACGGCACCCCCCACCAGGAGTTAGGGGTCTAAGACACACAGTATATCTACACGCCCCCCCCCCACCAGGAGTTAGGGGTCTAACACACACTGTATATCTACACTGTATACCCCTCCACCAGGAGTTAGGTGTCTAACACACACTGTATATCTACACGGCACACCTCCACCAGGAGTTAGGGGTCTAACGCACACTGTATATCTACACTGTATACCCCTCCACCAGGAGTTAGGGGTCTAACACACACTGTATATGTACACGGCACCCCTCCACCAGGAGTTAGGGGTCTAAGACACACTGTATATCTACACGGCACCCCCCCCCCCCCCCCACCAGGAGTTAGGGTTCTAAGACACACTGTATATCTACACGGCACCCCTCCACCAGGAGTTAGGGGTCTAAGACACACTGTATATCTACACGGCACCCCCCCCCAGGAGTTAGGGGTCTAACACACACTGTATATCTACACAGCACCACTCCACCAGGAGTTAGGGGTCTAAGACACACTGTATATCTACACGGCACCACTCCACCAGGAGTTAGGGGACCAAACACACTGTATATCTACACGGCACCACTCCACCAGGAGTTAGGGGTCTAACACACACTGTATATCTACACGGCACCCCTCCACCAAGAGTTAGGGGACCAAGACACACTGTATATCTACACGGCACCACTCCACCAGGAGTTAGGGGTCTAAGACACACTGTATATCTACACGGCACCACTCCACCAGGAGTTAGGGGTCTAAGACACACTGTATATCTACACGGCACCACTCCACCAGGAGTTAGGGGACCAAGGCACACTGTATATCTACACTCCACCACTCCACCAGGATTTAGGGGTCTAACACACATTGTATATCTACACGCCCCCCCTCCCCACAAGGAGTTGGGGGTCTAACACACACTGTATATCTACACGGCACGACTCCACCAGGAGTTAGGGTCTAAGACACACTGTATATCTACACGGCACCCCCCACCAGGAGTTATGGGTCTAACACACACTGTATATCTACACGACACCACTCCACCAGGAGTTAGGGGTCTAACACACACTGTATATCTACACGGCACGACTCCACCAGGAGTTAGGGTCTAAGACACACTGTATATCTACACGGCACCACCCACCAGGAGTTAGGGGTCTAAGATACACTGTATATCTACACGCCCCCCCCCCACCAGGAGTTAGGGGTCTAACACACACTGTATATCTACACGGCACACCTCCACCAGGAGTTAGGGGTCTAACGCACACTGTATATCTACACTGTATACCCCTCCACCAGGAGTTAGGGGTCTAACACACACTGTATATCTACACGGCACCCCTCCACCAGGAGTTAGGGGTCTAAGACACACTGTATATCTACACAGCACCCCCCCACCAGGAGTTAGGGTTCTAAGACACACTGTATATCTACACGGCACCCCCCCACCAGGAGTTAGTGGTCTAAGACACACTGTATATCTACACGGCACCCCCCCAGGAGTTAGGGGTCTAACACACACTGTATATCTACACGGCACCACTCCACCAGGAGTTAGGGGTCTAAGACACACTGTATATCTACACGGCACCACTCCACCAGGAGTTAGGGGACCAAACACACTGTATATCTACACGACACCACTCCACCAGGAGTTAGGGGTCTAACACACACTGTATATCTACACGGCACCCCTCCACCAGGAGTTGGGGGACCAAGACACACTGTATATCTACACGGCACCACTCCACCAGGAGTTAGGGGTCTAAGACACACTGTATATCTACACGGCACCACTCCACCAGGAGTTAGGGGTCTAACACACACTGTATATCTACACGGCACCACTCCACCAGGAGTTAGGGGACCAAACACACTGTATATCTAAACGACACCACTCCACCAGGAGTTAGGGGTCTAACACACACTGTATATCTACAGGACCCCCCCCCCCCCCCACCAGGAGTTAGGGGTCTAAGACACACTGTATATCTACACGGCACCACTCCACCAGGAGTTAGGGGTCTAAGACACACTGTATATCTACACGGCACCCCCCACCAGGAGGTAGGGGTCTAACACACACTGTATATCTACACGGCACCGCTCCACCAGGAGTTAGGGGTCTAAGACACACTGTATATCTACACAGCACGACTCCACCAGGAGTTAGGGGTCTAAGACACACTGTATATCTACTCGGCACCCCCCACCAGGAGTTAGGGGTCTAAGACACTGTATATCTACACGCCCCCTCCCCCAGGAGTTAGGGGTCTAACACACACTGTATATCTACACGGCAGCCCTCCACCAGGAGTTAGGGGTCTAAGACACACTGTATATCTACACGGCACCCCCCACCAGGAGTTAGGGGTCTAACACACCCTCTATATCTACACGGCACCCCTCTACCAGAGGTTAGGGGTCTAACACACACTGTATATCTACACGGCAACACTCCACCAGGAGTTAGGAGACCAAGACACACTGTATATCTACACGACACCACTCCACCAGGAGTTAGGGGTCTAAGACACACTGTATATCTACACGACACCCCCACCAGGAGTTAGGGGTCTAAGACACACTGTATATCTACACGACACCACTCCACCAGGAGTTAGGGGTCTAAGACACACTGTATATCTACACGACACCCCCACCAGGAGTTAGGGGTCTAACACACACTGTATATCTACACGGCACCACTCCACCAGGAGTTAGGGGACCAAACACACTGTATATCTACACGACACCACTCCACCAGGAGTTAGGGGTCTAACACACACTGTATATCTACACGACACCCCCACCAGGAGTTAGGGGTCTAAGACACACTGTATATCTACACGGCACCACGCCACCAGGAGTTAGGAGTCTAAGACACACTGTATATCTACACGGCACCCCCCACCAGGAGTTAGGGGTCTAACACACACTGTATATCTACACGGCACCCCTCCACCAGGAGTTAGGGGTCTAACACACACTGTATATCTACACGGCACCCCTCCACCAGGAGTTAGGGGTCTAAGACACACTGTATATCTACACAGCACACCCCCATCAGGAGTTAGGGGTCTAAGACACACTGTATATCTACACTCCCCCTCCCCCAGGAGTTAGGGGTCTAACACACACTGTATATCTACACGGCAGCCCTCCACCAGGAGTTAGGGGTCTAAGACACACTGTATATCTACACGGCACCCCCCACCAGGAGTTAGGGGTCTAACACACACTCTATATCTACACGGCACCCCTTCACCAGGAGTTGGGGGACCAAGACACACTGTATATCTACACGGCACCCCTCCACCAGGAGTTAGGGGTCTAACACACACTGTATATCTACACGGCACCCCTCCACCAGGGGTTAGCAGTCTAAGACACACTGTATATCTACACGGCACCCCTCCACCAGGAGTTGGGGGACCAAGACACACTGTATATCTACACGGCACCACTCCACCAGGAGTTAGGGGTCTAACACACACTGTATATCTACACGGCACCCCTCCACCAAGAGTTGGGGGACCAAGACACACTGTATATCTACACGGCACCCCTCCACCAGGAGTTGGGGGTCTAACACACACTGTATATCTACACGGCACCACTCCACCAGGAGTTAGGGGTCTAAGACACACTGTATATCTACACGGCACCACTCCACCAGGAGTTAGTGGACCAAGACACACTGTATATCTACACGGCACCCCTCCACCAAGAGTTAGGGGACCAAGACACACTGTATATCTACACGGCACCCCTCCACCAAGAGTTAGGGGACCAAGACACACTGTATATCTACACGGCACCCCTCCACCAAGTGTTAGGAGACCAAGACACACTGTATATCTACACTCCACCACTCCACCAGGAGTTAGTGGACCAAGACACACTGTATATCTACACGGCACCACTCCACCAGGAGTTAGTGGACCAAGACACACTGTATATCTACACGGCACCCCTCCACCAGGAGTTAGGGGACCAAGACACACTGTATATCTACACGGCACCCCTCCACCAAGAGTTAAAGGACCAAGACACACTGTATATCTACACGGCACCCCTCCACCAGGGGTTAGGGGTCTAAGACACACTGTATATCTACATGGCACCACTCCACCAGGAGTTAGGGGACCAAGACACACTGAATATCTACACGGCACCCCTCCACCAGGGGTTAGGGGTCTAAGACACACTGTATATCTACATGGCACCACTCCACCAGGAGTTAGGGGTCTAACACACACTGTATATCTACACGACACCACTCCACCAGGAGTTATGGGTCCATACATACAAGGTATAGGGGAGAGAAAAGCAGGAGTGGTCGCTAGCATACTAAGGATAGTATGAGATGAATTTACTATAATTGATTACATCTACGTATAGAGGAGACATGTAGTATTTTAGATTATACAAGTACATGTCACACACCCTCACCCACACCACACCCACACATGATGTATATGTATATCTGTTTCTCTATACATACGTACATGCATTCATATATATATATATATATATATATATATATATATATAATTACATTTCGTTTGTAACACAAAAAGAGCTATCAATATTATCCACTTGCCTCTCTCGGTTCTGATTGCTATAGTGTATAATTAGTAATATCGATCAGCCTTGATTGGTTGTCATGGTGGCAAGATTCTCTCAATGTAATATGATGATAACGAGTTAATCGTCTTCAATTTAATTTCCTACCTAAAATAACAGATACCCCACGCTGTATCCCGCCAGCGCTTGAGTCTCTGTACCAAAGGTGTCTTACCTGCAATTAAGAAAACCTTGCAAAACTACATGTATCCCTCACTCACCACGCATTTACAGGCATATGCTCCCGTATCTCCGTGTGTATGTATGCATATATATATATACACATACATGCATGCATACGAAGATACAGGCGTATATCCCTGTATATATATATGTTTGTATATGCAAAATACAGCAAGCCTAAACTACCCCCAAAACACTGCACAAATACAATTATACATATAAATAAAATTGAAATTGAAAATACAGCATATACACAATATATATATATATATCTATATATATCTATATACACAATATATATATATATATATATATATATATATATACACACACACGCACACATGTTGTTTTTTGAATTTCAATTTCATTTATATGGGTAATTGTATTTATGCACAAACACACAGAAATCATTAGGCTTATATATACATATATATATATATATATATATAATTGAATAAACAAGAGAGATGAACACTAATATATATATATATATAGAAAGGATGAATATAAAATGAAAGTGCTTTTTTTAAAAAAGGAATTTATTAGGTATTGACATATGTTTCTGTAACAGACTGAATACCTATGTATCGCTGCTTGCGTAACGATATATAACGTAACGATATATTATCACTACATTATTGATAACCTGAAATTTTATATATATATATATATATATTATTGAATAAACAAGAGAGATGAACACTAATATAAACATACATGTGTTCGAATCGTAAGGACTAGTTTTGCTACGGTGAAAAAATACTAACTCCCACAATATGGTTTGTCAGACCTAATTTTAAGTAGTAAATTAAGAAAAGTAACAGACCTATATTGGGCAATCGCCTGGTAACAACTAGACAGTTTTGGAAACTAACTCATTATATATCATGAGGAGCTAATTTTACTGTCTTGTTAACCAGGCTGCTATCTTTAACCTGGTGGGAGATGCGCAGACATGCGCTATCCCGTCCAGGTCCATCCATGACAACCTCCACCTCATGCGATACATCATAGAGAGGGTTGGGAACGAACCCGGCTTTGGTGGGGCTCTGATCAACTTGGATCAATCTAAGGCGTTCGATAGGGTCGACCATGGTTACCTGGATGCGGTGCTAGCGGCGGCAGGCTTCGGACCCGTTTTCAGGGGCTGGATCACTGCTATGCACAGCAGCCGCATCTGCTCTAGGGTCAAGGTGAACGGCTACCTCTCGGAGCCGTTCAAAATCGCGCGGTCCATCCGACAAGGGTGCCCTCTCTCCTCCCTTCTGTATGTGTTGACTCTCGAGCCACTACTGCGGAAGTTGGAGTTGTTGCAGGGCATCCCTTTGGAACCGGGATTGCGGAAAGCGGTGTCGGCCTACGCCGATGACGTGACAGTAATGGTGTCGACGGTCTCCGAAATCGAGGCGGTCGGCACCTTACTGGAGGAGTACGAAAAGTTCACAGGGGCTAAGCTGAACCGGGACAAGTCGATCGGTTTGCAACTCGGCACGTGGAGGGGCAGACCGATGCCCTCCGATAGCGTCGTCGGACGCTGGACGGAGGGCCCGGTGAAGTTGCTCGGGGTCTGGTTCGGACCGGACCTCCAGGTGGAGAAAAACTGGGCGGAGGTTACGAACAGGGTGTTTGCACTGACCCAGAAGTGGGCCAGTTGCAAACTATCCCTGAAAGGTCGGGCGGAGGTGGCGAACACCTACATAGCGTCCGTCATCTACTACCGCCTGACCGTAGTGCCCTGCCCAAGGGAAACCCTCACCAAGATGGAGCGCGCGCTCTTCCAATTCCTTTGGAAGAGGCGGGCTCCTATGGTGAGGAGATCCATCTGCTGTCAACACCCTTCGAAAGGAGGGCTGGGGATGCCGTGGCTAATGATGCGTAAACACGCATTAAGGCTACGGCACCTCTACGTATTCCTCACCGGACAACCGGTGTGGGCCTCGTTTGTGAGGCGAACCTTTCCCAGACTCGTCTCACTCACCGAGCTGCAATCCTGGGTCAAGCAAAGACCGAGAAAACTGGGCGCCTGGCACACTGAGTGTGCCCAGGCGCTCACCGCCCTCTGGCAGGCGGATCCGGTTATCAGTGGAGACTCCACCGCAACATTCTATAGAGGGCTGGTACGCAGCAGGTGCGACGACGCCCTCGGAGAAGCCCTAGACATGGAGGAGGACGAACTGGCCAGCCTGTTCGGTAGGACATTCAGCCCGGGACCTATGGACAACTTCCAGAAGTCCCTGGCCTGGCAGTGCTACCGAGGGGCTTTACCCGTTCGAGAAAGGCTCTACAGACACGGGCGCCCGGGTAGGGACCCCGCCAAAAAGATCTGTCCCAGATGCGTGTGCGACGAGGAAACCGTTGCACACGCATTAGTACACTGCTCGGGCGTAGCCGATCTGTGGGGCTATGTCGAACAACTGCTGTCAAGGGTGGGACCGATCCGGTTGACCACCGAGTCTATTGTAATGATCAAGCCGCCTCCCCCCTTCAAAGATGAAGCAGAGGCGGTGTTTCTGTGCGTAATAGCCATGGCGAAAGAGGTTGTATGGTGGACGCGTCTGAAAGGACTGAGGTCGGGCACCTTTCTCTCTGGCCAACAACTGGTCCGTTTCTTCCGATATCATTTCGGAAGAAGGATCAGGATGGAGAGAGAGGTGCTGCACCCCAGCCGTTTCTATGAAAGATGGGTGAAAGTGGCGAGAATGGCCCGTGTGAATGGGCCTTCACTCTACATCAGACTATAGGTGAGGAAGATGAAAGACCAAGGGAGCACCCCTTCTCTGTGCTCCTGAGGAGAAGGGTTGCACACTTTTTTCGGGGGTGTGTGCGACCCCCCAAGGCGCCTCCTCTCTATTGAGGATTTTGTTAAAAATTTTATTTTTTGTTATATCTTATTTTATTTTTATATTTTGTTATTGCCTTCTCCTTATTGAGGACGCCTTTTTGTGTAAACTCCCCCCTTTGTACTTGTCCCACTTTTTATGCCCTAGTGGCAAATAAAAGAAATATATCTTTAGCGGCATAGGATTTCGAGACATGCTGGGTTCCGAAGACACGTGCAATAATTCTTAGCGCACTCAATTCAGTTTTCTAATATTTTTAGAAGTGGAAGGATCACTAATTTCTTAACAACTACTGAGGAGCAGAGAAAAGTGTGGACTTCACTTAATAAGATGCTGCGAAAACAGTTTCCTTAACTGTCTACTTGTTACCAGGCGATTGCCCAATATAGGTCTGTTATTTTTCTTAATTTACTACTTAAAATTAAGTCTGACAAACCATATTGCTGTAGTTAGTATTTTTTCACCCTAGCAAAACTAGTCCTTACGATTCGAACACATGTATGTTTATATTAGTGTTCATCTCTCTTGTTTATTCAATTATATATATATATATATTTAATACAATAACAGAGATAGTTTAAAGCTAAACTCTGACTGGTAACCATCTCACTCAACAAACATTAGGTTATATTATATAAACCCAATTTAAGTGTTTGGGGTGCTAACAATATGTATAATGTGGAAAAACCAGTTGTATTATTTTATGAGATATAATTAAAGTTAAAGTATATCTCTCTTTCCAAACAATTGTTTCATTATAAGTTTTCTACAAGTTTATATATATATATATATATATATATATATATATATATATATATATATATATATATATATTAGTGTTCATCTCTCTTGTTTATTCAATTATATTACACGGCTCGGAAAAGCTTTTTTCTTAGAGCTATTTAATTGTATGAGACTACTCTGAGTTTCTAACTCACTATATATATATAGTGATGGATGCTTAAAGCGTCCGTATGCGGTAGGCCGTATGAGCACTCGATGCTCTAATAGAGCAGAGTATGATATCACATTCGTCGCAACACTGATTCTCTTTTTTTCTGTTATATATATATATAAATTAATAAAAATAATGAATAAAAACAAAGAAACAGTTCCTTATATTAAAAAATTCATCATTTTACGATCGTTTCTAGGATATATATGTGTGTGTTGGTATGTATATCATATAGATCTATGTTAAATTTTTACAAACTATCAGAGCAAATATACATACCTACACATATATATGCTGTCTTCAGAAATAATGATATTTGTTTATTGAAAAAAACCAACAAAGATTTAATATAATAGGTCTGTTTGGGAACAGGTTTTGAATTGACCAATAGAAAAGTAGTAAGTGGTCAAGTTGATAGAATAGTAGTAGTAGAAATTTAATTTAGGGGTAGAGGAATGCAGACTTCAGTTTTGAATGGAAAGAGTATTTTGAATGAAAAGATTAGTTTGGGGATGAAAATAGGTCAAGCCGGTGAAAGGTACACGAAAATTTGATGTTATTAAAGAATAATGCTAATGTTAAAATCTAAGGAGAATACAATTTTACTATTAATGTGTTAGTGAAAAATATCAATCTTATTTAAAACATAAGGAATTTAGATCTATAAAAAGAAATTAAATTAATTTAATTGATAGGTATATTTATAGGGATAAATTTATATTAATTCATATAGATCTGATAAATAAGAGTTAGATGTTATTAAAGAATGTTGTTAAAAACAAAGGAAAACATTTTTGGGGGGTGGGGGTGATAAATGTATTAGTGAGAAATAAAAACTTATATAGATTATAAGGAATTTAGAAGGGCGGTGGATTGGCAGTATCGATGGAGGGTCGGACGCCATGCTTTCCAGCATAGTTACGTGCCTTTACGATCTGAGTTCAAATCCCGCCGAGGTTGACTTTGCCTTTCATCCTTACAGGGTCGATAAAATAAAGTACCAGTAATGCACTGGGGAATTGCTGGCCTTGTGCCTAAAGTAGAAACAATTATAAGGAATTTAGATTCATAACAGGAAATTAAAATAGTTTATATGTATACTTATTGGTATAAAATTTAGGAAAAGATAGCTGTAAAAGGGAAATAAAATTATGCAGTTCTTAGTAGTAGAATATTAATTATAGGTTAACTAATTTTAAAAAAAATTTAATTATAATTGTTTCTACTTTTGGAACAAGGCCACAATTACCCAGTACATTACTGGTACTTTATTTTATCGACCCCGTAAGGATGAAAGGCAAAGTTTACCTCGGCGGGATTTGAACTCAGAATGGCAAGGGCCGTAACTCTATGCGTCAAAGCATATGGTTGGTTTTTTTAATGGTTTTTTGAAAGTTATTATATTGTATATTAGAAGAGGTAGAGAAATTAAGTTTTAAGTTGGTATTTTTGGGTATAGTGTGAGTGGCATTTAGGTGTGTATATTTCATTTGGTGTTTGTTGGTAATATTGGGTTGTATGTTTGTAGTATTATTGGTACAAGGTATATATACTAATTTGTTTTTGTGGCCGCTTCTAGCTTAAGCTTCGTTATAAAAGGTCGCATTTTTATCGAATATATTCTGGTTAGATGAAAGGTTAGAAATTCTGAGTGAGATATTATATGCTAGGTTTTTAAGGATAGATTTAGGGTGATTAGATTGTGAGTGTATGTAATGTAAGTTTTGGTTAGGTTTATGGTAAGGTTGGTAGATACCCGTAGATAAGTCTAAAGTTATATCAAGGAAATTAACTACTTTACTTGTGTTTTCAAATGTAATAGTGAGACTATAATAGTCTTTGAGGAAAGTTCTAATAAGTTTTTTATTTTTTTCAATTTCTGACAGGCTAAGGTTAGTGGAAAGAAGTCATCACGATATAAACCACCTTTAAGGTGGGGAAAAGAAGCATTTATGTTAAATAGAAGAAAGAGGCCCACAAGATCGGTAATTTGGGCAGAATCGCTAGAGCCCATAGTAATGTCGAATAGATTACTATATGTATTTCTGGTCCAGTATTCCTTCTGAAATTCCAGTAGTGTTAGTCTAGCCTGCGTGATAATATTAATGTCATCCATAGTTAAGTTTGATCTATTTTTGGCAAATATCAAGGCTTTGTTCAAGAGTATGGGTGATATAGATGGATAATAAGCATCTATATCGAATTGTAGAAATGAAGCAGATGATTTATTTCTAATATTAGTAAACCAGTTAATTACCTGGGATGTGTTTTCCCAGAGTGGTAAATTAACATATTTTCTTAATTGTGGGATGACTCTATCTAAAATTTTGTTTTAAAACTCTGTTTTCCTGTGTTTTTCATCGAAAAAAATTTTGAATACATCTCTTTTCATGATATTTGGATTACATTGAGTTCTTCATACGGATTGGACACTACCGTATATTTTGGTAGATTTATCTACACACACACATATATATATATATATATATATATATATATATATATATATATATATATATATATATTTATATACAGGTTACCCAGTGGGCCCACGGTAGCACTGCAAGGGTCCACAGTAGCATTGTAGGGCCCACTGTAGTATTTTAGGGGCCAATGCTATGCTTTCAAACAATACCTGAAGTCTAAGAGAAAGAATGAATAAATAAAAAAAATATATATAATTAAGCAAAGCATTTGGTTAACCAATTCCCCAGGGAATTACTAGAAACCCAAATATACGATAGAGCAAATAGCTGGAATCAGTGGTTGTACATTCTACTAAATCTAAAGCTTAGTGTATTCATTCATGCATGCAAATATACATAAATAGGCACAGACACACAAGCATATATATATATATATATATATATATATATATATATATATATATATATATATATATATATATATATATATATATATATATATATATATATATATATATATAAGCAAGAAAGTAAGTGTTGGTAAAATCCAGTACTTCAGTATGCGGATAGGGAGCACTCAACGAAGATATAAGTTCCGGAGTTATAATAGTGACGAAACATAAGTCAATTCCATGAACTCATAATCCTTTATTTACTGCTATATATATTTCGATAATAGGCATTGAATGGCTATGACCTCATCAGGCAGTTAGTTAGTTCTTAGATATGCCAGCTCTGTGTTTATAGTATTGATGGTATCAGAGCCTTAGGACATATGAGCTTGTTAGGAATAATTTAATGTTGTCAGCAGGAATAGTCTTAATTCTCATTGGTCAGTTTGTAGATGCTAGTAGGGTTGGTATTTGACCTCAAAGAGGCAGGCGGTGTTGTAAATTTTAAACCGTCAAGCAAGATGACAATAGTTCCATATGACTGATTTTCACAAAAAGCATTCCTGGTCAGATATATATTCAATTAAGGTTAATAGTATGAAATAGATACTACAGGTCATTCTTAAATATATATATATATATATATTTAATACAATAACAGAGATAGTTTAAAGCTAAACTCTGACTGGTAACCATCTCACTCAACAAACATTAGGTTATATTAAAATATAAACCCAATTTAAGTGTTTGGGGTGCTAACAAAATGTATAATGTGGAAAAACCAGTTGTATTATTTTATGAGATATAATTAAAGTTAAAGTATATCTCACTTTCCTAACAATTGTTTCATTATAAGTTTTCTACAAGTTTGAGAATATGTATATATATATATTTATATATATATATATACATATATATATATATATATATATACTTATTCACATGACAGTCATCAACCAACCAAATTACTTTTCTAAAAACCTAGCATTTCGAGACACTTTTTTCCATATGAAACAGTAGTAACATTCGAACACCAACCAGATGCGAAAAAACCACTACTTTTGAAAAGTACAAGAACTGCGAAACCGGTAAGGAACCAAATAAATATTTTTTAAAAAGACTCCAGTTGCATTTTCGATTTCATCTTTTTTCCTTATACTTTCACTCGTGTAGGACATCAGGTTTCTTTTTCATTTTGGAAAAAAACATCATTTTCTAATACACATATATATATATATTATAAAGGAAACGGAAAATCAGTGATGCATCTGAACTTAGTTTATTTCGTGTTACAAATGTTTAGCCGGCATGTAGCTCGAGTCATGGTCCTTGTATGGATCTGGCTGATTCTACTTTTGCGGGTTGTTTCAGACGCGGGTGTTACGTCCGGAGCAAATTTTATCACACGTGTCTGAAAGAACCCGCAGAAGTATAATCAGACAGATCCATACAAGGAGCATGACTCGAGCTACATGCCGGTGAAACATTTGTAACACGAAATAAACTAAGTCCAGATGCATCACTGATTTTTCGTTTCCTTCATAATATCTACACTCTATTCTGATGAATATCGAGTGCTAATTTTGGCATACCGCCTACGGAAGCACCATAGCTACCACTATACACAACATATATATATATATATATTTATATACGTACACACGTTAAAACCATGTAGGAAAAACATTTTTAGCCCTCTTAGATAGACACTTTCCCATAGGTCATAAATACCGCTCCATCTTTAACCGAAACAAAGTTAAACTATGATACTCCTGCGCTAAGAACATGAAGGCCCACATCACCAGCAGCCCTAGAAGCAACACCGCCAGGGTGTTCTAACATATGGTAGTAACTAAACATATGACAGCAACTAAACATATGGTAGTAACTGAACATATGGTAGTAATTAAACATATGGTAGTAACTAAACATATGACAGCAACTAAACATATGGTAGTAACTAAACATATGGTAGTAACTAAACATATGGTAGTAACTAAACATATGACAGCAACTAAACATATGATAGTAACTAAACATATGGTAGTAACTAAACATATGGTAGTAACTAAACATATGGTAGTAACTAAACATATGACAGCAACTAAACATATGGTAGTAACTAAACATATGACAGCAACTAAACATATGGTAGTAACTAAACATATGACAGTAACTAAACATATGGTAGTAACTAAACATATAGTAGTAACTAAACATATGACAGCAACTAAACATATGGTAGTAACTAAACATATGGTAGTAACTAAACATCTGAAAGTAACTAAACATATGGTAGTAACTAAACATATGGTAGTAACTAAACATATGGTAGTAACTAAACATATGGTAGTAACTAAACATATGGTAGTAACTAAACATATGGTAGTAACTAAACATATGGTAGTAACTAAACATATGACAGTAACTAAACATATGGTAGTAACTAAACATATGACAGCAACTAAACATATGGTAGTAACTAAACATATGGTAGTAACTAAACATATGGTAGTAACTAAACATATGACAGCAACTAAACATATGGTAGTAACTAAACAAATGGTAGTAACTAAACATATGGTAGTAACTAAACATATGGTAGTAACTAAAAATATGGTAGTAACTAAACATATGGTAGTAACTAAACATATGACAGTAACTAAACATATGGTAGTAACTAAACATATGATAGTAACTAAACATATGATAGTAACTAAACATATGGTAGTAACTAAACATATGGTAGTAACTAAACATATGACAGTAACTAAACATATGATAGTAACTAAACATATGATAGTAACTAAACATATGGTAGTAACTAAACATATGATAGTAACTAACCATATGGTAGTAACTAAACATATGGTAGTAACTAAATATATGATAGTAACTAAACATATGATAGTAACTAACCATATGGTAGTAACTAAACATATGGTAGTAACTAAACATATGGTAGTAACTAAACATATGACTGTAACTAAACATATGGCAGTAACTAAACATATGGTAGTAACTAAACATATGGTAGTAACTAAACATATGATAGTAACTAAACATATGGTAGTAAGTAAACATATGATAGTAACTAAACATATGGTAGTAACTAAACATATGGTAGTAACTAAACATATGATAGTAACTAAACATATGACAGTAACTAAACATATCATAGTAACTAAACATAGGATAGTAACTAAACATATGGTAGTAACTAAACATGATAGTAACTAAACATATGGTAGCAACTAAACATATGGTGGTAACTAAACATATGGTAGTAACTAAACATATGATAGTAAATAAACATAGGATGGTAACTAAACATGATATTAACTAAACATATGGTAGTAACTAAATATGATAGTAACTAAACATATGGTAGTAACTAAACATATGACAGTAACTAAACAATTGGTAGTAACTAAACATATGGTAGTAACTAAACATATGGTAGTAACTAAACATATGGTAGTAACTAAACATATGGTAGTAACTAAACATATGACAGTAACGAAACATATGATAGTAACTAAACATATGGGAGTAACTAAATATATGACAGTAACTAAACATATGATAGTAACTAAACATAGGATAGTAACTAAACATATGACTGTAACTAAACATGATAGTAACTAAACATATGGTAGTAACTAAACATTTGATGGTAACTAAACATATGGTAGTAACTAAACATATGGTGGTAACTAAACATATGGTAGTAACTAAACAAATGATAGTAACTAAACATATGATAGTAACGAAACATATGATAGTAACTAAACATATGGTAGTAAGTAAACATATGACAGTAACTAAACAATTGGTAGTAACTAAACATATGGTAGTAACTAAACATATGGTAGTAACTAAACATATGGTAGTAACTAAACATATGGTAGTAACTAAACATATGACAGTAACTAAACATATGATAGTAACTAAACATATGGGAGTAACTAAATATATGACAGTAACTAAACATATGATAGTAACTAAACATAGGATAGTAACTAAACATATGACTGTAACTAAACATGATAGTAACTAAACATATGGTAGTAACTAAACATTTGATGGTAACTAAACATATGGTAGTAACTAAACATATGGTGGTAACTAAACATATGGTAGTAACTAAACAAATGATAGTAACTAAACATATGATAGTAACTAAACATATGATAGTAACTAAACATATGGTAGTAAGTAAACATATGACAGTAACTAAACAATTGGTAGTAACTAAACATATGGTAGTAACTAAACATATGGTAGTAACTAAACATATGGTAGTAACTAAACATATGATAGTAACTAAACATATGGTAGTAAGTAAACATATGACAGTAACTAAACATTTGATGGTAACTAAATATATGGTAGTAACTAAACATATGATAGTAACTAAACATATGATAGTAACTAAACATATGATAGTAACTAAACATATGGTAGTAACTAAACATATGACAGTAACTAAATATATGATAGTAACTAAACATATGATAGTAACTAAACATAGGATAGTAACTAAACATATGAATGTAACTAAACATATGACAGTAACTAAACATATCATAGTAACTAAACATAGGATAGTAACTAAACATATGGTAGTAACTAAACATATGGTAGTAACTAAACATATGGTAGTAACTAAACAAATGATAGTAACTAAACATATGATAGTAATTAAACATATGATAGTAACTAAACATATGGTAGTAACTAAACATATGATAGTAACTAAACATATGGTAGTAACTAAAGATGATAATAACTAAACATATGGTAGTAACTAAACATGATAGTAACTGAACATATGATAGTAACTAAACATAATGGTAGTAACTAAACATATGGTAGTAACTAAACATATGGTAGTAACTAAACATATCATAGTAACTAAACCTATGATAGGAACTAAACATATGGTAGTAACTAAACATATGACAGTAACTAAACATATGGTAGTAACTAAACATATGGTAGTAACTAAACATATGGTAGTAACTAAATATATGATAGTAACTAAACATATGACAGTAACTAAACATATGGTAGTAACTAAACATATGGTAGTATCTAAACATATGGTAATAACTAAACATATGATAGTAACTAAACATATGATAGTAACTAAACATACGGTAGTAACTAAACATATGGTCGTAACTAAACATGATAGTAACTAAACATATGGTAGTAACTAAACATATGATAGTAACTAAACATATGGTAGTAACTAAACATATGACAGTAACTAAACATATGGTAGTAACTAAACATATGGTAGTAACTAAACATATGGTAGTAACTAAACATATTATAGTAACTAAACATATGGTAGTATCTAAACATATGGTAGTAACTAAACATATGATAGTAACTAAACATATGATAGTAACTAAACATATGGTAGTAACTAAACATATGGTAGTAATTATACATGATAGTAACTAAACATGGTAGTAACTAAACATATGATAGTAACTAAACATATGGTAGTAACTAAACATATGACAGTAACTAAACATATGGTAGTAACTAAACATATGGTAGTAACTAAACATATGGTAGTAACTAAACATATGATAGTAACTAAACATATGATAGCAACTAAACATATGGTAGTAACTAAACATATGGTAGTAACTAAACATATGATAGTAACTAAACATATGATAGTAACTAAACATATGGTAGTAACTAAACATGATAGTAACTAAACATATGGTAGTAACTAAACATATGGTAGTAATTAAACATGATAATAACTAAACATATGGTAGTAACTAAACATGATAGTAACTAAACATATGGTAGTAACTAAACATATGACAGTAACAAAACATATGGTAGTAACTAAACATATGGTAGTAACTAAACATATGGTAGTAACTAAACATATGGTAGTAACTAAACATGTGACAGTAACTAAACATATGGTAGTAACTAAACATATGGTAGTAACTAAGCATATGGTAGTAACTAAACATATGGTAGTAACTAAACATATGACAGTAACTAAACATATGGTAGTAACTAAACATATGGTAGTGACTAAACATATGGTAGTAACTAAACATATGGTAGTAACTAAACATATGATAGTAACTAAACATATGATAGTAACTAAAGATAGGGTAGTAACTAAACACATGGTAGTAACTAAACATATGGTAGTAACTAAACATATCATAGTAACTAAACCTATGATAGGAACTAAACATATGGTAGTAACTAGACATACGACAGTAACTAAACATATGGTAGTAACTAAACATATGGTAGTATCTAAACATATGGTAGTAACTAAACATATGATAGTAACTAAACATATGGTAGTAACTAAACATATGGTAGTAACTAAACATGATAGTAACTAAACATATGGTAGTAACTAAACATATGATAGTAACTAAACATATGATAGTAACTAAACATATGGTAGTAACTAAACATATGATAGTAACTAAACATATGGTAGTAACTAAACATATGGTAGTAACTAAACATATGATAGTAACTAAAAATATGGTAGTAACAAAACATATGGTAGTAACTAAACATATGGTAGTAACTAAACATATGATAGTAACTGAACATATGATAGTAACTAAACATATGACAGTAACTAAACATATGGTAGTAACTAAACATTTTGTAGTAACTAAACATATGGTAGCAACTAAACATATGATAGTAACTAAACATATGGTAGTAACTAAACATAACGTAGTAACTAAACATATGGTAGTAACTTAACATATGGTAGTAACTAAAGATATGATAGCAACTAAACATATGATAGTAACTAAACATATGACAGTAACTAAACATATGGTAGTAACTAAACATTGACAGTAACTAAACATATGATAGTAACTAAACATATGTTCGTAACTAAGCATATGGTAGCAACTAAACATATGAGAGTAACTAAACATATGGTAGTAACTAAACATATGATAGTAACTAAACATATGGCAGTAATTAAACATATGATAGTAACTAAACATATGGTAGTAACTAAATATATGGTAGTAACTAAACATATGACAGTAACTAAACATATGGTAGTAACTAAACATATGGGAGTAATTAAACATATGATAGTAACTAAAAATATGGTAGTAACTAAACATATGGTAGTAACTAAACATATGGTAGTAACTAAACATATGATAGTAACTGAACATATGTTCGTAACTAAGCATATGATAGCAACTAAACATATGAGAGTAACTAAACATATGGTAGTAACTAAACATATGATAGTAACTAAACATATGGCAGTAATTAAACATATGATAGTAACTAAACATATGGTAGTAACTAAATATATGGTAGTAACTAAACATATGACAGTAACTAAATATATGATAGTAACTAAACATATGGGAGTAATTAAACATATGATATCATCTAAACATATGATAGTAACTAAACATATGATAGTAACTAAACATATGATAGTAACTAAACATATGGTAGTAACTAAACATATGTTAGTAACTAAACATATGATAGTAACTAAACATATGGTAGTAACTAAACATATGATAGTAACTAAACATGATAGTAACTAAACATATGGTAGTAACTAAACATATGATAGTAACTAAACATATGGTAGTAACTAAACATATGATAGTAACTAAACATATGGTAGTAACTAAACATATGATAGTAACTAAACATATGATAGTAACTAAATATATGGTAGTAACTAAACATATGACAGTAACTAAACATATGGTAGTAACTATACATATGACAGTAACTAAACATATGGTAGTAACTAAACATATGGTAGTAACTAAACATATGGTAGTAACTAAACATATGGTAGTAACTAAACATATGACAGTAACTAAACATATGGTAGTAACTAAACATATTGTAGTAACTAAACATATGGTAGTAACTAAACATATGGTAGTAACTAAACATGATAGCAACTAAACATATGACAGTAACTAAACATACGATAGTAACTAAACATATGGTAGTAAATAAACATATGGTAGTAACTAAACATGATAATAACTAAACATATGGTAGTAACTAAACATGATAGTAACTAAACATATGGTAGTAACTAAACATATGGTAGTAACTAAACATATGGAAGTAACTAAACATATGATAGTAACTAAACATATGATAGTAACTAAACATATGGTAGTAACTAAACATATGGTAGTAACTAAACATGATAGAAACTAAACATATGGTAGTAACTAAACATATGATAGTAACTAAACATATGGTAGTAACTAAACATATGACAGTAACTAAACATATGGTAGTAACTAAACATATGGTAGTAACTAAACATATGGTAGTAACTAAACATATGGTATTAACTAAACATGTGACAGTAACTAAACATATGATAGTAACTAAACATATGGTAGTAACTAAACATATAGTAGTAACTAAACATGATAGTAACTAAACATATGGTAGTAACTAAACATATGACAGTAACTAAACATATGACAGTAACTAAACATATGGTAGTAACTAAACATATGGTAGTAACTAAACATATGATAGTAACTAAACATATGGTAGTAACTAAACATATGGTAGTAACTAAACATATGGTAGTAACTAAACATATGGTAGTAACTAAACATATGGTAGTAACTAAACATATGACAGTAACTAAACATATGGTAGTAACTAAACATATGGTAGTAACTAAACATATGACAGTAACTAAACATATGGTAGCAACTAAACATATGGTAGTAACTAAACATATGGTAGTAACTAAACATATGGTAGTAACTAAACATATGGTAGTAACTAATCATATGACAGTAACTAAACAAATGGTAGTAACTAAACATATGATAGTAACTAAACATATGATAGTAACTAAACATATGGTAGTAACTAAACATATGGTAGTAACTAAACATATGATAGTAACTAAACATATGGTAGTAACTAAACATTTGGTAGTAACTAAATATTTGGTAGTAACTAAACATATGATAGTAACTAAACATATGGTAGTAACTAAACATATGGTAGTAACTAAACATATGATAGCAACTAAACATATGATAGCAACTAAACATATGGTAGTAACTAAACATATGGTAGTAACTAAACATATGATAGTAACTAAACATATGGCAGTAATTAAACATATGATAGTAACTAAACATATGGTAGTAACTAAATATATGGTAGTAACTAAACATATGACAGTAACTAAACATATGATAGTAACTAAACATATGGCAGTAATTAAACATATGATAGCATCTAAACATATGATAGTAACTAAACATATGATAGTAACTAAACATATGATAGTAACTAAACATATGACAGTAACTAAACATATGCTAGTAACTAAACATATGGTAGTAACTAAACATATGGTAGTAACTAAACATTTGGTAGTAACTAAACATATGATAGCAACTAAACATATGGTAGTAACTAAACATATGACAGTAACTAAACATATGGTAGTAACTAAACATTTTGTAGTAACTAAACATATGGTAGTAACTAAACATTTGGTAGTAACTAAACATATGATAGCAACTAAACATATGATAGTAACTAAACATATGACAGTAACTAAACATATGATAGTAACTAAACATATGATAGTAACTAAACATATGGTAGTAACTAAACATATGGTAGTAACTAAACATATGACAGTAACTAAACATATGGTAGTAACTAAACATATGGTAGTAATTAAACATTTGGTAGTAACTAAACATATGATAGCAACTAAACATATGATAGTAACTAAACATATGACAGTAACTAAACATATGGTAGTAACTAAACATTGACAGTAACTAAACATATGATAGTAACTAAACATATGTTCGTAACTAAGCATATGATAGCAACTAAACATATGAGAGTAACTAAACATATGGTAGTAACTAAACATATGATAGTAACTAAACATATTGCAGTAATTAAACATATGATAGTAACTAAACATATGGTAGTAACTAAATATATGGTAGTAACTAAACATATGACAGTAACTAAACATATGATAGTAACTAAACATATGGCAGTAATTAAACATATGATAGCATCTAAACATATGATAGTAACTAAACATATGATAGTAACTAAACATATGATAGTAACTAAACATATGTTAGTAACTAAACATATGGTAGTAACTAAACATATGGTAGTAACTAAACATATGTTAGTAACTAAACATATGATAGTAACTAAACATATAGTAATAACTAAACATATGATAGTAACTAAACATATGGTAATAACTAAACATATGATAGTAACTAAACATAGGATAGTAACTAAACATATGATAGTAACTAAGCATGATAGTAACTAAACATATGTTAGTAACTAAACATATGGTAGTAACTAAACATATGGTAGTAACTAAACATATGGTAGTAACTAAACATATGGTAGTAACTCAACATATGGTAGTAACTAAACATATGGTAGTAACTAAACATATGGTAGTAACTAAACATATGACAGCAACTAAACATATGGTAGTAACTAAACATATGGTAGTAACTAAACATATGGTAGTAACTAAACACATGGTAGTAACTAAACATATGGTAGTAACTAAACATATGACAGTAACTAAACATATGGTAGTAACTAAATATATGATAGTAACAAAACATATGAGAGTAACTAAACATATGGTAGTAACTAAACATATGGTAGTAACTAAACATATGACAGTAACTAAACATATGATAGTAACCAAACATATGATAGTAACTAAACATATGATAGTAACTAAACATATGGTAGTAACTAAACATATGGTAGTAACTAAACATATGATAGTAACTAACCATATGGTAGTAACTAAACATATGGTAGTAACTAAACATATGATAGTAACTAAACATATGATAGTAACTAACCATATGGTAGTAACTAAACATATGGTAGTAACTAAACATATGGTAGTAACTAAACATATGACTGTAACTAAACATATGGTAGTAACTAAACATATGGTAGTAACTAAACATATGGTAGTAACTAAACATATGATAGTAACTAAACATATGGTAGTAAGTAAACATATGATAGTAACTAAACATATGGTAGTAACTAAACATATGGTAGTAACTAAACATATGCTAGTAACTAAACATATGACAGTAACTAAACAATTGGTAGTAACTAAACATATGGTAGTAACTAAACATATGGTAGTAACTAAACATATGGTAGTAACTAAACATATGATAGTAAATAAACATAGGATAGTAATTCAACATGATATTAACTAAACATATGGTAGTAACTAAATATGATAGTAACTAAACATATGGTAGTAACTAAACATATGACAGTAACTAAACAATTGGTAGTAACTAAACATATGGTAGTAACTAAACATATGGTAGTAACTAAACATATGGTAGTAACTAAACATAAGGTAGTAACTAAACATATGACAGTAACTAAACATATGATAGTAACTAAACATATGGGAGAAACTAAATATATGACAGTAACTAAACATATGATAGTAACTAAACATAGGATAGTAACTAAACATATGACTGTAACTAAACATGATAGTAACTAAACATATGGTAGTAACTAAACATTTGATGGTAACTAAACATATGGTAGTAACTAAACATATGGTGGTAACTAAACATATGGTAGTAACTAAACAAATGATAGTAACTAAACATATGATAGTAACTAAACATATGATAGTAACTAAACATATGGTAGTAAGTAAACATATGACAGTAACTAAACAATTGGTAGTAACTAAACATATGGTAGTAACTAAACATATGATAGTAACTAAACATATGGTAGTAACTAAACATATGACAGTAACTAAACATATGATAGTAACTAAACATATGGGAGTAACTAAATATATGACAGTAACTAAACATATGATAGTAACTAAACATAGGATAGTAACTAAACATATGACTGTAACTAAACATATGACAGTAAGTAAACATATCATAGTAACTAAACATAGGATAGTAACTAAACATATGGTAGTAACTAAACATATGGTAGTAACTAAACATATGGTAGTAACTAAACAAATGATAGTAACTAAACATATGATAGTAACTAAACATATGATAGTAACTAAACTTATGGTAGTAACTAAACATATGGTAGTAACTAAACATATGGTAGTAACTAAAGATGATAATAACTAAACATATGGTAGTAACTAAACATGATAGTAACTGAACATATGATAGTAACTAAACATATGGTAGTAACTAAACATATCATAGTAACTAAACCTATGATAGGAACTAAACATATGGAAGTAACTAAACATATGACAGTAACTAAACATATGGTAGTAACTAAACATATGGTAGTAACTAAACATGATAGTAACTAAACATGGTAGTAACTAAACATATGATAGTAACTAAACATATGGTAGTAACTAAACATATGGTAGTAACTAAACATGATAGTAACTAAACATATGGTAGTAACTAATCATATGATAGTAACTAAACATATGGTAGTAACTAAACATATGACAGTAAGTAAACATATGGTAGTAACTAAACATATGGTAGTAACTAAACATATGGTAGTAACTAAACATATGGTAGTAACTAAACATATTATAGTAACTAAACATATGGTAGTATCTAAACATATGGTAGTAACTAAACATATGATAGTAACTAAACATATGATAGTAACTAAACATATGGTAGTAACTAAACATATGGTAGTAATTATACATGATAGTAACTAAACATGGTAGTAACTAAACATATGATAGTAACTAAACATATGGTAGTAACTAAACATATGACAGTAACTAAACATATGGTAGTAACTAAACATATGGTAGTAACTAAAAATATGGTAGTAACTAAACATATGATAGTAACTAACCAAATGATAGCAACTAAACTTATGGTAGTAACTAAACATATGGTAGTAACTAAACATATGACAGTAACTAAACATATGGTAGCAACTAAACATATGGTAGTAACTAAACATATGGTAGTAACTAAACATATGGTAGTAACTAAACATATGGTAGTAACTAATCATATGACAGTAACTAAACAAATGGTAGTAACTAAACATATGATAGTAACTAAACATATGATAGTAACTAAACATATGGTAGTAACTAAACATATGGTAGTAACTAAACATATGATAGTAACTAAACATATGGTAGTAACTAAACATATGGTAGTAACTAAACATATGCTAGTAACTAAACATATGACAGTAACTAAACAATTGGTAGTAACTAAACATATGGTAGTAACTAAACATATGGTAGTAACTAAACATATGGTAGTAACTAAACATATGATAGTAAATAAACATAGGATAGTAATTCAACATGATATTAACTAAACATATGGTAGTAACTAAATATGATAGTAACTAAACATATGGTAGTAACTAAACATATGACAGTAACTAAACAATTGGTAGTAACTAAACATATGGTAGTAACTAAACATATGGTAGTAACTAAACATATGGTAGTAACTAAACATAAGGTAGTAACTAAACATATGACAGTAACTAAACATATGATAGTAACTAAACATATGGGAGAAACTAAATATATGACAGTAACTAAACATATGATAGTAACTAAACATAGGATAGTAACTAAACATATGACTGTAACTAAACATGATAGTAACTAAACATATGGTAGTAACTAAACATTTGATGGTAACTAAACATATGGTAGTAACTAAACATATGGTGGTAACTAAACATATGGTAGTAACTAAACAAATGATAGTAACTAAACATATGATAGTAACTAAACATATGATAGTAACTAAACATATGGTAGTAAGTAAACATATGACAGTAACTAAACAATTGGTAGTAACTAAACATATGGTAGTAACTAAACATATGATAGTAACTAAACATATGGTAGTAACTAAACATATGACAGTAACTAAACATATGATAGTAACTAAACATATGGGAGTAACTAAATATATGACAGTAACTAAACATATGATAGTAACTAAACATAGGATAGTAACTAAACATATGACTGTAACTAAACATATGACAGTAAGTAAACATATCATAGTAACTAAACATAGGATAGTAACTAAACATATGGTAGTAACTAAACATATGGTAGTAACTAAACATATGGTAGTAACTAAACAAATGATAGTAACTAAACATATGATAGTAACTAAACATATGATAGTAACTAAACTTATGGTAGTAACTAAACATATGGTAGTAACTAAACATATGGTAGTAACTAAAGATGATAATAACTAAACATATGGTAGTAACTAAACATGATAGTAACTGAACATATGATAGTAACTAAACATATGGTAGTAACTAAACATATCATAGTAACTAAACCTATGATAGGAACTAAACATATGGAAGTAACTAAACATATGACAGTAACTAAACATATGGTAGTAACTAAACATATGGTAGTAACTAAACATGATAGTAACTAAACATGGTAGTAACTAAACATATGATAGTAACTAAACATATGGTAGTAACTAAACATATGGTAGTAACTAAACATGATAGTAACTAAACATATGGTAGTAACTAATCATATGATAGTAACTAAACATATGGTAGTAACTAAACATATGACAGTAAGTAAACATATGGTAGTAACTAAACATATGGTAGTAACTAAACATATGGTAGTAACTAAACATATGGTAGTAACTAAACATATTATAGTAACTAAACATATGGTAGTATCTAAACATATGGTAGTAACTAAACATATGATAGTAACTAAACATATGATAGTAACTAAACATATGGTAGTAACTAAACATATGGTAGTAATTATACATGATAGTAACTAAACATGGTAGTAACTAAACATATGATAGTAACTAAACATATGGTAGTAACTAAACATATGACAGTAACTAAACATATGGTAGTAACTAAACATATGGTAGTAACTAAAAATATGGTAGTAACTAAACATATGATAGTAACTAACCAAATGATAGCAACTAAACTTATGGTAGTAACTAAACATATGGTAGTAACTAAACATATGACAGTAACTAAACATATGGTAGCAACTAAACATATGGTAGTAACTAAACATATGGTAGTAACTAAACATATGGTAGTAACTAAACATATGGTAGTAACTAATCATATGACAGTAACTAAACAAATGGTAGTAACTAAACATATGATAGTAACTAAACATATGGGAGTAATTAAACATATGATATCATCTAAACATATGATAGTAACTAAACATATGATAGTAACTAAACATATGATAGTAACTAAACATATGGTAGTAACTAAACATATGTTAGTAACTAAACATATGATAGTAACTAAACATATGGTAGTAACTAAACATATGATAGTAACTAAACATGATAGTAACTAAACATATGGTAGTAACTAAACATATGATAGTAACTAAACATATGGTAGTAACTAAACATATGATAGTAACTAAACATATGGTAGTAACTAAACATATGATAGTAACTAAACATATGATAGTAACTAAATATATGGTAGTAACTAAACATATGACAGTAACTAAACATATGGTAGTAACTATACATATGACAGTAACTAAACATATGGTAGTAACTAAACATATGGTAGTAACTAAACATATGGTAGTAACTAAACATATGGTAGTAACTAAACATATGACAGTAACTAAACATATGGTAGTAACTAAACATATTGTAGTAACTAAACATATGGTAGTAACTAAACATATGGTAGTAACTAAACATGATAGCAACTAAACATATGACAGTAACTAAACATACGATAGTAACTAAACATATGGTAGTAAATAAACATATGGTAGTAACTAAACATGATAATAACTAAACATATGGTAGTAACTAAACATGATAGTAACTAAACATATGGTAGTAACTAAACATATGGTAGTAACTAAACATATGGAAGTAACTAAACATATGATAGTAACTAAACATATGATAGTAACTAAACATATGGTAGTAACTAAACATATGGTAGTAACTAAACATGATAGAAACTAAACATATGGTAGTAACTAAACATATGATAGTAACTAAACATATGGTAGTAACTAAACATATGACAGTAACTAAACATATGGTAGTAACTAAACATATGGTAGTAACTAAACATATGGTAGTAACTAAACATATGGTATTAACTAAACATGTGACAGTAACTAAACATATGATAGTAACTAAACATATGGTAGTAACTAAACATATAGTAGTAACTAAACATGATAGTAACTAAACATATGGTAGTAACTAAACATATGACAGTAACTAAACATATGACAGTAACTAAACATATGGTAGTAACTAAACATATGGTAGTAACTAAACATATGATAGTAACTAAACATATGGTAGTAACTAAACATATGGTAGTAACTAAACATATGGTAGTAACTAAACATATGGTAGTAACTAAACATATGGTAGTAACTAAACATATGACAGTAACTAAACATATGGTAGTAACTAAACATATGGTAGTAACTAAACATATGACAGTAACTAAACATATGGTAGCAACTAAACATATGGTAGTAACTAAACATATGGTAGTAACTAAACATATGGTAGTAACTAAACATATGGTAGTAACTAATCATATGACAGTAACTAAACAAATGGTAGTAACTAAACATATGATAGTAACTAAACATATGATAGTAACTAAACATATGGTAGTAACTAAACATATGGTAGTAACTAAACATATGATAGTAACTAAACATATGGTAGTAACTAAACATTTGGTAGTAACTAAATATTTGGTAGTAACTAAACATATGATAGTAACTAAACATATGGTAGTAACTAAACATATGGTAGTAACTAAACATATGATAGCAACTAAACATATGATAGCAACTAAACATATGGTAGTAACTAAACATATGGTAGTAACTAAACATATGATAGTAACTAAACATATGGCAGTAATTAAACATATGATAGTAACTAAACATATGGTAGTAACTAAATATATGGTAGTAACTAAACATATGACAGTAACTAAACATATGATAGTAACTAAACATATGGCAGTAATTAAACATATGATAGCATCTAAACATATGATAGTAACTAAACATATGATAGTAACTAAACATATGATAGTAACTAAACATATGACAGTAACTAAACATATGCTAGTAACTAAACATATGGTAGTAACTAAACATATGGTAGTAACTAAACATTTGGTAGTAACTAAACATATGATAGCAACTAAACATATGGTAGTAACTAAACATATGACAGTAACTAAACATATGGTAGTAACTAAACATTTTGTAGTAACTAAACATATGGTAGTAACTAAACATTTGGTAGTAACTAAACATATGATAGCAACTAAACATATGATAGTAACTAAACATATGACAGTAACTAAACATATGATAGTAACTAAACATATGATAGTAACTAAACATATGGTAGTAACTAAACATATGGTAGTAACTAAACATATGACAGTAACTAAACATATGGTAGTAACTAAACATATGGTAGTAATTAAACATTTGGTAGTAACTAAACATATGATAGCAACTAAACATATGATAGTAACTAAACATATGACAGTAACTAAACATATGGTAGTAACTAAACATTGACAGTAACTAAACATATGATAGTAACTAAACATATGTTCGTAACTAAGCATATGATAGCAACTAAACATATGAGAGTAACTAAACATATGGTAGTAACTAAACATATGATAGTAACTAAACATATTGCAGTAATTAAACATATGATAGTAACTAAACATATGGTAGTAACTAAATATATGGTAGTAACTAAACATATGACAGTAACTAAACATATGATAGTAACTAAACATATGGCAGTAATTAAACATATGATAGCATCTAAACATATGATAGTAACTAAACATATGATAGTAACTAAACATATGATAGTAACTAAACATATGTTAGTAACTAAACATATGGTAGTAACTAAACATATGGTAGTAACTAAACATATGTTAGTAACTAAACATATGATAGTAACTAAACATATAGTAATAACTAAACATATGATAGTAACTAAACATATGGTAATAACTAAACATATGATAGTAACTAAACATAGGATAGTAACTAAACATATGATAGTAACTAAGCATGATAGTAACTAAACATATGTTAGTAACTAAACATATGGTAGTAACTAAACATATGGTAGTAACTAAACATATGGTAGTAACTAAACATATGGTAGTAACTCAACATATGGTAGTAACTAAACATATGGTAGTAACTAAACATATGGTAGTAACTAAACATATGACAGCAACTAAACATATGGTAGTAACTAAACATATGGTAGTAACTAAACATATGGTAGTAACTAAACACATGGTAGTAACTAAACATATGGTAGTAACTAAACATATGACAGTAACTAAACATATGGTAGTAACTAAATATATGATAGTAACAAAACATATGAGAGTAACTAAACATATGGTAGTAACTAAACATATGGTAGTAACTAAACATATGACAGTAACTAAACATATGATAGTAACCAAACATATGATAGTAACTAAACATATGATAGTAACTAAACATATGGTAGTAACTAAACATATGGTAGTAACTAAACATATGATAGTAACTAACCATATGGTAGTAACTAAACATATGGTAGTAACTAAACATATGATAGTAACTAAACATATGATAGTAACTAACCATATGGTAGTAACTAAACATATGGTAGTAACTAAACATATGGTAGTAACTAAACATATGACTGTAACTAAACATATGGTAGTAACTAAACATATGGTAGTAACTAAACATATGGTAGTAACTAAACATATGATAGTAACTAAACATATGGTAGTAAGTAAACATATGATAGTAACTAAACATATGGTAGTAACTAAACATATGGTAGTAACTAAACATATGCTAGTAACTAAACATATGACAGTAACTAAACAATTGGTAGTAACTAAACATATGGTAGTAACTAAACATATGGTAGTAACTAAACATATGGTAGTAACTAAACATATGATAGTAAATAAACATAGGATAGTAATTCAACATGATATTAACTAAACATATGGTAGTAACTAAATATGATAGTAACTAAACATATGGTAGTAACTAAACATATGACAGTAACTAAACAATTGGTAGTAACTAAACATATGGTAGTAACTAAACATATGGTAGTAACTAAACATATGGTAGTAACTAAACATAAGGTAGTAACTAAACATATGACAGTAACTAAACATATGATAGTAACTAAACATATGGGAGAAACTAAATATATGACAGTAACTAAACATATGATAGTAACTAAACATAGGATAGTAACTAAACATATGACTGTAACTAAACATGATAGTAACTAAACATATGGTAGTAACTAAACATTTGATGGTAACTAAACATATGGTAGTAACTAAACATATGGTGGTAACTAAACATATGGTAGTAACTAAACAAATGATAGTAACTAAACATATGATAGTAACTAAACATATGATAGTAACTAAACATATGGTAGTAAGTAAACATATGACAGTAACTAAACAATTGGTAGTAACTAAACATATGGTAGTAACTAAACATATGATAGTAACTAAACATATGGTAGTAACTAAACATATGACAGTAACTAAACATATGATAGTAACTAAACATATGGGAGTAACTAAATATATGACAGTAACTAAACATATGATAGTAACTAAACATAGGATAGTAACTAAACATATGACTGTAACTAAACATATGACAGTAAGTAAACATATCATAGTAACTAAACATAGGATAGTAACTAAACATATGGTAGTAACTAAACATATGGTAGTAACTAAACATATGGTAGTAACTAAACAAATGATAGTAACTAAACATATGATAGTAACTAAACATATGATAGTAACTAAACTTATGGTAGTAACTAAACATATGGTAGTAACTAAACATATGGTAGTAACTAAAGATGATAATAACTAAACATATGGTAGTAACTAAACATGATAGTAACTGAACATATGATAGTAACTAAACATATGGTAGTAACTAAACATATCATAGTAACTAAACCTATGATAGGAACTAAACATATGGAAGTAACTAAACATATGACAGTAACTAAACATATGGTAGTAACTAAACATATGGTAGTAACTAAACATGATAGTAACTAAACATGGTAGTAACTAAACATATGATAGTAACTAAACATATGGTAGTAACTAAACATATGGTAGTAACTAAACATGATAGTAACTAAACATATGGTAGTAACTAATCATATGATAGTAACTAAACATATGGTAGTAACTAAACATATGACAGTAAGTAAACATATGGTAGTAACTAAACATATGGTAGTAACTAAACATATGGTAGTAACTAAACATATGGTAGTAACTAAACATATTATAGTAACTAAACATATGGTAGTATCTAAACATATGGTAGTAACTAAACATATGATAGTAACTAAACATATGATAGTAACTAAACATATGGTAGTAACTAAACATATGGTAGTAATTATACATGATAGTAACTAAACATGGTAGTAACTAAACATATGATAGTAACTAAACATATGGTAGTAACTAAACATATGACAGTAACTAAACATATGGTAGTAACTAAACATATGGTAGTAACTAAAAATATGGTAGTAACTAAACATATGATAGTAACTAACCAAATGATAGCAACTAAACTTATGGTAGTAACTAAACATATGGTAGTAACTAAACATATGACAGTAACTAAACATATGGTAGCAACTAAACATATGGTAGTAACTAAACATATGGTAGTAACTAAACATATGGTAGTAACTAAACATATGGTAGTAACTAATCATATGACAGTAACTAAACAAATGGTAGTAACTAAACATATGATAGTAACTAAACATATGATAGTAACTAAACATATGGTAGTAACTAAACATATGGTAGTAACTAAACATATGATAGTAACTAAACATATGGTAGTAACTAAACATTTGGTAGTAACTAAATATTTGGTAGTAACTAAACATATGATAGTAACTAAACATATGGTAGTAACTAAACATATGGTAGTAACTAAACATATGATAGCAACTAAACATATGATAGCAACTAAACATATGGTAGTAACTAAACATATGGTAGTAACTAAACATATGATAGTAACTAAACATATGTTAGTAACTAAACATATGGTAGTAACTAAACATTTGGTAGTAACTAAATATATGACAGTAACTAAACATTTGGTAGTAACTAAACATTTGGTAGTAACTAAACATATGATAGCAACTAAACATATGATAGTAACTAAACATATGACAGTAACTAAACATATGGTAGTAACTAAACATATGACAGTAACTAAACATATGAAAGTAACTAAACATATGTTAGTAACTAAGCATATGATAGCAACTAAACATATGAGAGTAACTAAACATATGGTAGTAACTAAACATATGATAGTAACTAAACATATGGCAGTAATTAAACATATGATAGTAACTAAACATATGGTAGTAACTAAATATATGGTAGTAACTAAACATATGACAGTAACTAAACATATGATAGTAACTAAACATATGGCAGTAATTAAACATATGATAGCATCTAAACATATGATAGTAACTAAACATATGATAGTAACTAAACATATGATAGTAACTAAACATATGACAGTAACTAAACATATGCTAGTAACTAAACATATGGTAGTAACTAAACATATGGTAGTAACTAAACATTTGGTAGTAACTAAACATATGATAGCAACTAAACATATGGTAGTAACTAAACATATGACAGTAACTAAACATATGGTAGTAACTAAACATTTTGTAGTAACTAAACATATGGTAGTAACTAAACATTTGGTAGTAACTAAACATATGATAGCAACTAAACATATGATAGTAACTAAACATATGACAGTAACTAAACATATGATAGTAACTAAACATATGATAGTAACTAAACATATGGTAGTAACTAAACATATGGTAGTAACTAAACATATGACAGTAACTAAACATATGGTAGTAACTAAACATATGGTAGTAATTAAACATTTGGTAGTAACTAAACATATGATAGCAACTAAACATATGATAGTAACTAAACATATGACAGTAACTAAACATATGGTAGTAACTAAACATTGACAGTAACTAAACATATGATAGTAACTAAACATATGTTCGTAACTAAGCATATGATAGCAACTAAACATATGAGAGTAACTAAACATATGGTAGTAACTAAACATATGATAGTAACTAAACATATTGCAGTAATTAAACATATGATAGTAACTAAACATATGGTAGTAACTAAATATATGGTAGTAACTAAACATATGACAGTAACTAAACATATGATAGTAACTAAACATATGGCAGTAATTAAACATATGATAGCATCTAAACATATGATAGTAACTAAACATATGATAGTAACTAAAGATATGATAGTAACTAAACATATGTTAGTAACTAAACATATGGTAGTAACTAAACATATGGTAGTAACTAAACATATGTTAGTAACTAAACATATGATAGTAACTAAACATATAGTAATAACTAAACATATGATAGTAACTAAACATATGGTAATAACTAAACATATGATAGTAACTAAACATAGGATAGTAACTAAACATATGATAGTAACTAAGCATGATAGTAACTAAACATATGGTAGTAACTAAACATATGGTAGTAACTAAACATATGGTAGTAACTAAACATATGATAGTAACTAAACATATGGTAGTAACTAACCATATGGTAGTAACTAAACATATGGTAGTAACTAAACATATGGTAGTAACTAAACATATGACTGTAACTAAACATATGGTAGTAACTAAACATATGGTAGTAACTAAACATATGGTAGTAACTAAACATATGCTAGTAACTAAACATATGACAGTAACTAAACATATCATAGTAACTAAACATAGGATAGTAACTAAACATATGGTAGTATCTAAACATGATAGTAACTAAACATATGGTAGCAACTAAACATATGGTGGTAACTAAACATATGGTAGTAACTAAACATATGATAGTAAATAAACATAGGATAGTAATTCAACATGATATTAACTAAACATATGGTAGTAACTAAATATGATAGTAACTAAACATATGGTAGTAACTAAACATATGACAGTAACTAAACAATTGGTAGTAACTAAACATATGGTAGTAACTAAACATATGGTAGTAACTAAACATATGGTAGTAACTAAACATATGGTAGTAACTAAACATATGACAGTAACTAAACATATGATAGTAACTAAACATATGGGAGAAACTAAATATATGACAGGAACTAAACATATGATAGTAACTAAACATAGGATAGTAACTAAACATATGACTGTAACTAAACATGATAGTAACTAAACATATGGTAGTAACTAAACATTTGATGGTAACTAAACATATGGTAGTAACTAAACATATGGTGGTAACTAAACATATGGTAGTAACTAAACAAATGATAGTAACTAAACATATGATAGTAACTAAACATATGATAGTAACTAAACATATGGTAGTAAGTAAACATATGACAGTAACTAAACAATTGGTAGTAACTAAACATATGGTAGTAACTAAACATATGGTAGTAACTAAACATATGGTAGTAACTAAACATATGACAGTAGCTAAACATATGATAGTAACTAAACATATGGGAGTAACTAAATATATGACAGTAACTAAACATATGATAGTAACTAAACATAGGATAGTAACTAAACATATGACTGTAACTAAACATATGACAGTAAGTAAACATATCATAGTAACTAAACATAGGATAGTAACTAAACATATGGTAGTAACTAAACATATGGTAGTAACTAAACATATGGTAGTAACTAAACAAATTATAGTAACTAAACATATGATAGTAACTAAACATATGATAGTAACTAAACTTATGGTAGTAACTAAACATATGGTAGTAACTAAACATATGGTAGTAACTAAAGATGATAATAACTAAACATATGGTAGTAACTAAACATGATAGTAACTGAACATATGATAGTAACTAAACATATGGTAGTAACTAAACATATCATAGTAACTAAACCTATGATAGGAACTAAACATATGGAAGTAACTAAACATATGACAGTAACTAAACATATGGTAGTAACTAAACATATGGTAGTAACTAAACATATGGTAGTAATTATACATGATAGTAACTAAACATGGTAGTAACTAAACATATGATAGTAACTAAACATATGGTAGTAACTAAACATATGGTAGTAACTAAACATGATAGTAACTAAACATATGGTAGTAACTAATCATATGATAGTAACTAAACATATGGTAGTAACTAAACATATGACAGTAACTAAACATATGGTAGTAACTAAACATATGGTAGTAACTAAACATATGGTAGTAACTAAACATATGGTAGTAACTAAACATATTATAGTAACTAAACATATGGTAGTATCTAAACATATGGTAGTAACTAAACATATGATAGTAACTAAACATATGATAGTAACTAAACATATGGTAGTAACTAAACATATGGTAGTAATTATACATGATAGTAACTAAACATGGTAGTAACTAAACATATGATAGTAAGTAAACATATGGTAGTAACTAAACATATGGTAGTAACTAAACATGATAGTAACTAAACATATGGTAGTAACTAATCATATGATAGTAACTAAACATATGGTAGTAACTAAACATATGACAGTAACTAAACATATGGTAGTAACTAAACATATGGTAGTAACTAAACATATGGTAGTAACTAAACATATTATAGTAACTAAACATATGGTAGTATCTAAACATATGGTAGTAACTAAACATATGATAGTAACTAAACATATGATAGTAACTAAACATATGGTAGTAACTAAACATATGGTAGTAATTATACATGATAGTAACTAAACATGGTAGTAACTAAACATATGATAGTAACTAAACATATGGTAGTAACTAAACATATGGTAGTAACTAAACATGATAGTAACTAAACATATGGTAGTAACTAATCATATGATAGTAACTAAACATATGGTAGTAACTAAACATATGACAGTAACTAAACATATGGTAGTAACTAAACATATGGTAGTAACTAAACATATGGTAGTAACTAAACATATGGTAGTAACTAAACATATGGTAGTAACTAAACATATGATAGTAACTAAACATATGATAGCAACTAAACATATGGTAGTAACTAAACATATGGTAGTAACTAAACATATGGCAGTAACTAAACATATGATAGCAACTAAACATATGATAGTAACTAAACATATGACAGTAACTAAACATATGGTAGTAACTAAACATTGACAGTAACTAAACATATGATAGTAACTAAACATATGTTCGTAACTAAGCATATGATAGCAACTAAACATATGAGAGTAACTAAACATATGGTAGTAACTATACATATGATAGTAACTAAACATATTGCAGTAATTAAACATATGATAGTAACTAAACATATGGTAGTAACTAAATATATGGTAGTAACTAAACATATGACAGTAACTAAACATATGATAGTAACTAAACATATGGCAGTAATTAAACATATGATAGCATCTAAACATATGATAGTAACTAAACATATGATAGTAACTAAACATATGATAGTAACTAAACATATGACAGTAACTAAACATATGTTAGTATCTAAACATATGGTAGTAACTAAACATATGGTAGTAACTAAACATATGTTAGTAACTAAACATATGATAGTAACTAAACATATAGTAGTAACTAAACATATGATAGTAACTAAACATATGGTAGTAACTAAACATATGATAGTAACTAAACATAGGATAGTAACTAAACATATGATAGTAACTAAACATGATAGTAACTAAACATATGGTAGTAACTAAACATATGGTAGTAACTAAACATCTGAAAGTAACTAAACATATGGTAGTAACTAAACATATGGTAGTAACTAAACATATGGTAGTAACTAAACATATGGTAGTAACTAAACATATGGTAGTAACTAAACATATGACAGTAACTAAACATATGGTAGTAACTAAACATATGACAGCAACTAAACATATGGTAGTAACTAAACATATGGTAGTAACTAAACATATGATAGTAACTAAACATATGGTAGTAACTAAACATATGGTAGTAACTAAACATATGGTAGTAACTAAACATATGGTAGTAACTAAACATATGACAGCAACTAAACATATGGTAGTAACTAAACATATGGTAGTAACTAAACATATGGTAGTAACTAAACATATGGAAGTAACTAAACATATGGTAATAACTAAATATATGACAGTAACTAAACATATGGTAGTAACTAAACATATGATAGTAACTAAACATATGATAGTAACTAAACATATGGTAGTAACTAAACATATGGTAGTAACTAAACATATGACAGTAACTAAACATATGATAGTAACCAAACATATGATAGTAACTAAACATATGATAGTAACTAAACATATGGTAGTAACTAAACATATGGTAGTAACTAAACATATGGTAGTAACTAAACAAATGATAGTAACTAAACATATGATAGTAACTAAACATATGATAGTAACTAAACTTATGGTAGTAACTAAACATATGGTAGTAACTAAACATATGGTAGTAACTAAAGATGATAATAACTAAACATATGGTAGTAACTAAACATGATAGTAACTGAACATATGATAGTAACTAAACATATGGTAGTAACTAAACATATCATAGTAACTAAACCTATGATAGGAACTAAACATATGGAAGTAACTAAACATATGACAGTAACTAAACATATGGTAGTAACTAAACATATGCTAGTAACTAAACATATGGTAGTAATTATACATGATTGTAACTAAACATGGTAGTAACTAAACATATGATAGTAACTAAACATATGGTAGTAACTAAACATATGGTAGTAACTAAACATGATAGTAACTAAACATATGGTAGTAACTAATCATATGATAGTAACTAAACATATGGTAGTAACTAAACATATGACAGTAACTAAACATATGGTAGTAACTAAACATATGGTAGTAACTAAACATATGGTAGTAACTAAACATATGGTAGTAACTAAACATATTATAGTAACTAAACATATGGTAGTATCTAAACATATGGTAGTAACTAAACATATGATAGTAACTAAACATATGATAGTAACTAAACATATGGTAGTAACTAAACATATGGTAGTAATTATACATGATAGTAACTAAACATGGTAGTAACTAAACATATGATAGTAACTAAACATATGGTAGTAACTAAACATATGACAGTAACTAAACATATGGTAGTAACTAAACATATGGTAGTAACTAAACATATGGTAGTAACTAAACATATGATAGTAACTAAACATATGATAGCAACTAAACATATGGTAGTAACTAAACATATGGTAGTAACTAAACATATGATAGTAACTAAACATATGATAGCAACTAAACATATGGTAGTAACTAAACATATGGTAGTAACTAAACATATGGCAGTAACTAAACATATGATAGCAACTAAACATATGATAGTAACTAAACATATGACAGTAACTAAACATATGGTAGTAACTAAACATTGACAGTAACTAAACATATGATAGTAACTAAACATATGTTCGTAACTAAGCATATGATAGCAACTAAACATATGAGAGTAACTAAACATATGGTAGTAACTAAACATATGATAGTAACTAAACATATTGCAGTAATTAAACATATGATAGTAACCAAACATATGGTAGTAACTAAATATATGGTAGTAACTAAACATATGACAGTAACTAAACATATGATAGTAACTAAACATATGGCAGTAATTAAACATATGATAGCATCTAAACATATGATAGTAACTAAACATATGATAGTAACTAAACATATGATAGTAACTAAACATATGACAGTAACTAAACATATGTTAGTAACTAAACATATGGTAGTAACTAAACATATGGTAGTAACTAAACATATGTTAGTAACTAAACATATGATAGTAACTAAACATATAGTAGTAACTAAACATATGATAGTAACTAAACATATGGTAGTAACTCAACATATGATAGTAACTAAACATAGGATAGTAACTAAACATATGATAGTAACTAAACATGATAGTAACTAAACATATGGTAGTAACTAAACATATGGTAGTAACTAAACATATGGTAGTAACTAAACATATGGTAGTAAGTAAACATATGATAGTAACTAAACATATGATAGTAACTAACCATATGGTAGTAACTAAACATATGGTAGTAACTAAACATATGGTAGTAACTAAACATATGGTAGTAACTAAACATATGACTGTAACTAAACATATGGTAGTAACTAAACATATGGTAGTAACTAAACATATGGTAGTAACTAAACATATGATAGTAACTAAACATATGGTAGTAACTAAACATATGGTAGTAACTAAACAAATGATAGTAACTAAACATATGATAGTAACTAAACATATGATAGTAACTAAACTTATGGTAGTAACTAAACATATGGTAGTAACTAAACATATGGTAGTAACTAAAGATGATAATAACTAAACATATGGTAGTAACTAAACATGATAGTAACTGAACATATGATAGTAACTAAACATATGGTAGTAACTAAACATATCATAGTAACTAAACCTATGATAGGAACTAAACATATGGAAGTAACTAAACATATGACAGTAACTAAACATATGGTAGTAACTAAACATATGCTAGTAACTAAACATATGGTAGTAATTATACATGATAGTAACTAAACATGGTAGTAACTAAACATATGATAGTAACTAAACATATGGTAGTAACTAAACATATGGTAGTAACTAAACATGATAGTAACTAAACATATGGTATTAACTAATCATATGATAGTAACTAAACATATGGTAGTAACTAAACATATGACAGTAACTAAACATATGGTAGTAACTAAACATATGGTAGTAACTAAACATATGGTAGTAACTAAACATATGGTAGTAACTAAACATATTATAGTAACTAAACATATGGTAGTATCTAAACATATGGTAGTAACTAAACATATGATAGTAACTAAACATATGATAGTAACTAAACATATGGTAGTAACTAAACATATGGTAGTAATTATACATGATAGTAACTAAACATGGTAGTAACTAAACATATGATAGTAACTAAACATATGGTAGTAACTAAACATATGACAGTAACTAAACATATGGTAGTAACTAAACATATGGTAGTAACTAAACATATGGTAGTAACTAAACATATGATAGTAACTAAACATATGATAGCAACTAAACATATGGTAGTAACTAAACATATGGTAGTAACTAAACATATGATAGTAACTAAACATATGATAGCAACTAAACATATGGTAGTAACTAAACATATGGTAGTAACTAAACATATGGCAGTAACTAAACATATGATAGCAACTAAACATATGATAGTAACTAAACATATGACAGTAACTAAACATATGGTAGTAACTAAACATTGACAGTAACTAAACATATGATAGTAACTAAACATATGTTCGTAACTAAGCATATGATAGCAACTAAACATATGAGAGTAACTAAACATATGGTAGTAACTAAACATATGATAGTAACTAAACATATTGCAGTAATTAAACATATGATAGTAACCAAACATATGGTAGTAACTAAATATATGGTAGTAACTAAACATATGACAGTAACTAAACATATGATAGTAACTAAACATATGGCAGTAATTAAACATATGATAGCATCTAAACATATGATAGTAACTAAACATATGATAGTAACTAAACATATGATAGTAACTAAACATATGACAGTAACTAAACATATGTTAGTAACTAAACATATGGTAGTAACTAAACATATGGTAGTAACTAAACATATGTTAGTAACTAAACATATGATAGTAACTAAACATATAGTAGTAACTAAACATATGATAGTAACTAAACATATGGTAGTAACTCAACATATGATAGTAACTAAACATAGGATAGTAACTAAACATATGATAGTAACTAAACATGATAGTAACTAAACATATGGTAGTAACTAAACATATGGTAGTAACTAAACATATGGTAGTAACTAAACATATGGTAGTAAGTAAACATATGATAGTAACTAAACATATGATAGTAACTAACCATATGGTAGTAACTAAACATATGGTAGTAACTAAACATATGGTAGTAACTAAACATATGGTAGTAACTAAACATATGACTGTAACTAAACATATGGTAGTAACTAAACATATGGTAGTAACTAAACATATGGTAGTAACTAAACATATGATAGTAACTAAACATATGGTAGTAAGTAAACATATGATAGTAACTAAACATATGGTAGTAACTAAACATATGGTAGTAACTAAACATATGCTAGTAACTAAACATATGACAGTAACTAAACATATCATAGTAACTAAACATAGGATAGTAACTAAACATATGGTAGTAACTAAACATGATAGTAACTAAACATATGGTAGCAACTAAACATATGGTGGTAACTAAACATATGGTAGTAACTAAACATATGATAGTAAATAAACATAGGATAGTAATTAAACATGATATTAACTAAACATATGGTAGTAACTAAATATGATAGTAACTAAACATATGGTAGTAACTAAACATATGACAGTAACTAAACAATTGGTAGTAACTAAACATATGGTAGTAACTAAACATATGGTAGTAACTAAACATATGGTAGTAACTAAACATATGACAGTAACTAAACATATGATAGTAACTAAACATATGGGAGAAACTAAATATATGACAGTAACTAAACATATGACAGTAACTAAACACATGGTAGTAACAAAACATATGGTAGGAACTAAACATATGGTAGTAACTAAACATATGATAGTAACTAAACATATGATAGTAACTAAACATATGATAGTAACTAAACATATGACAGTAACTAAACACATGGTAGTAACTAAACATATGGTAGTAACTAAACATATGGTAGTAACTAAACATATGATAGTAACTAAACATATGATAGTAACTTAACATATGGTAGTAACTAAACATATGGTAGTAACTAAACATGATAGCAACTAAACATATGATAGTAACTAAACATATGATAGTAACTAAACATATGGTAGTAACTAAACATATGGTAGTAACTAAACATGATAATAACTAAACATATGGTAGTAACTAAACATGATAGTAACTAAACATATGATAGTAACTAAACATATGGTAGTAACTAAACATATGGTAGTAACTAAACATATGGAGGTATCTAAACATATGGTAGTAACTAAACATATGGTAGTAACTAAACATATGGTAGTAACTAAACATGATAGTAACTAAACATATGGTAATAACTAAACATATGGTAGTAAATAAACATATGATAGTAACTAAACATATGGTAGTAACTAAACATATGGTAGTATCTAAACATATGGTAGTAACTAAACATATGGTAGTAACTAAACATATGGTAGTAACTAAACATATGATAGTAACTAAACATATGGTAGTAACTAAACATATGATAGTAACTAAACATATGGTAGTAACTAAACATATGGTAATAACTAAACATATGGTAGTAACTAAACATATGATAGTAACTAAACATATGGTAGTAACTAAACATATGACAGTAACTAAATATATTGTAGTAACTAAACATATGGTAGTAAGTAAAAATATGATAGTAACTAAACATATGATAGTAACTAAATATATGGTAGTAACTAAACATATGGTAGTAGCAAAACATATGGTAGGAACTAAACATATGGTAGTAACTAAACATATGACAGTAACTAAACATATGATAGTAACTAAATATATGGTAGTAACTAAACATATGACAGTAACTAAACATATGGTAGTAACTAAACATATGACAGTAACTAAACATTTGGTAGTAACTATACATATGACAGTAACTAAACATATGGTAGTAACTAAACATATGGTAGTAACTAAACATATGGTAGTAACTAAACATGATAGCAACTAAACATATGATAGTAACTAAACATGATAGTAACTAAACATATGATAGTAACTAAACATATGGTAGTAACTAAACATATGGTAGTAACTAAACATATGGAAGTATCTAAACATATGGTAGTAACTAAACATATGGTAGTAACTAAACATATGGTAGTAAATAAACATAATAATAACTAAACATATGGTAGTAACTAAACATGATAGTAACTAAACATATGGTAGTAACTAAACATATGGTAGTAAATAAACATATGATAGTAACTAAACATATGGTAGTAACTAAACATATGGTAGTAACTAAACATATGGTAGTATCTAAACATATGGTAGTAACTAAACATATGGTAGTAACTAAACATATGGTAGTAACTAAACATATGATAGTAACTAAACATATGGTAGTAACTAAACATATGATAGTAACTAAACATATGGTAGTAACTAAACATATGGTAATAACTAAACATATGGTAGTAACTAAACATATGATAGTAACTAAACATATGGTAGTAACTAAACATATGACAGTAACTAAATATATGGTAGTAACTAAACATATGGTAGTAAGTAAAAATATGATAGTAACTAAACATATGATAGTAACTAAATATATGGTAGTAACTAAACATATGGTAGTAACAAAACATATGGTAGGAACTAAACATATGGTAGTAACTAAACATATGACAGTAACTAAACATATGATAGTAACTAAATATATGTTAGTAACTAAACATATGACAGTAACTAAACATATGGTAGTAACTAAACATATGACAGTAACTAAACATTTGGTAGTAACTATACATATGACAGTAACTAAACATATGGTAGTAACTAAACATATGGTAGTAACTAAACATATGGTAGTAACTAAACATATGGTAGTAACTAAACATATGATAGTAACAAAACATATGACAGTAACTAAACATATGGTAGTAACTAAACATATGGTAGTAACTAAACATATGGTAGTAACTAAACATATGGTAGTAACTAAACATATGGTAGTAACTAAACATATGACAGTAACTAAACATATGGTAGTAACTAAACATTTGGTAGTAACTAAACATATGGTAGTAACTAAACATTTGGTAGTAACTAAACATATGATAGTAACTAAACATATGATAGTAACTAAACATATGGTAGTAACTAAAGATATGGTAGTAATTATACATGATAGTAACTAAACATATGGTAGTAACTAAACATATGATAGTAACTAAACATATGGTAGTAACTAAACATATGACAGTAACTAAACATATGGTAGTAACTAAACATATGGTAGTAACTAAACATATGATAGTAACTAAACATATGATAGTAACTAAACATATGATAGCAACTAAACATATGGTAGTAACTAAACATATGGTAGTAACTAAACATATGATAGTAACTAAACATATGATAGCAACTAAACATATGGTAGTAACTAAACATATGGTAGTAACTAAACATATGGCAGTAACTAAACATATGATAGCAACTAAACATATGATAGTAACTAAACATATGACAGTAACTAAACATATGGTAGTAACTAAACATTGACAGTAACTAAACATATGATAGTAACTAAACATATGTTCGTAACTAAGCATATGATAGCAACTAAACATATGAGAGTAACTAAACATATGGTAGTAACTAAACATATTATAGTAACTAAACATATTGCAGTAATTAAACATATGATAGTAACCAAACATATGGTAGTAACTAAATATATGGTAGTAACTAAACATATGACAGTAACTAAACATATGATAGTAACTAAACATATGGCAGTAATTAAACATATGATAGCATCTAAACATATGATAGTAACTAAACATATGATAGTAACTAAACATATGATAGTAACTAAACATATGACAGTAACTAAACATATGTTAGTAACTAAACATATGGTAGTAACTAAACATATGGTAGTAACTAAACATATGTTAGTAACTAAACATATGATAGTAACTAAACATATAGTAGTAACTAAACATATGATAGTAACTAAACATATGGTAGTAACTAAACATATGATAGTAACTAAACATAGGATAGTAACTAAACATATGATAGTAACTAAACATGATAGTAACTAAACATATGGTAGTAACTAAACATATGGTAGTAACTAAACATATGGTAGTAACTAAACATATGGTAGTAAGTAAACATATGATAGTAACTAAACATATGATAGTAACTAACCATATGGTAGTAACTAAACATATGGTAGTAACTAAACATATGGTAGTAACTAAACATATGGTAGTAACTAAACATATGACTGTAACTAAACATATGGTAGTAACTAAACATATGGTAGTAACTAAACATATGGTAGTAACTAAACATATGATAGTAACTAAACATATGGTAGTAAGTAAACATATGATAGTAACTAAACATATGGTAGTAACTAAACATATGGTAGTAACTAAACATATGCTAGTAACTAAACATATGACAGTAACTAAACATATCATAGTAACTAAACATAGGATAGTAACTAAACATATGGTAGTAACTAAACATGATAGTAACTAAACATATGGTAGCAACTAAACATATGGTGGTAACTAAACATATGGTAGTAACTAAACATATGATAGTAAATAAACATAGGATAGTAATTAAACATGATATTAACTAAACATATGGTAGTAACTAAATATGATAGTAACTAAACATATGGTAGTAACTAAACATATGACAGTAACTAAACAATTGGTAGTAACTAAACATATGGTAGTAACTAAACATATGGTAGTAACTAAACATATGGTAGTAACTAAACATATGGTAGTAACTAAACATATGACAGTAACTAAACATATGATAGTAACTAAACATATGGGAGAAACTAAATATATGACAGTAACTAAACATATGACAGTAACTAAACACATGGTAGTAACAAAACATATGGTAGGAACTAAACATATGGTAGTAACTAAACATATGATAGTAACTAAACATATGATAGTAACTAAACATATGATAGTAACTAAACATATGACAGTAACTAAACACATGGTAGTAACTAAACATATGGTAGTAACTAAACATATGGTAGTAACTAAACATATGATAGTAACTAAACATATGATAGTAACTTAACATATGGTAGTAACTAAACATATGGTAGTAACTAAACATGATAGCAACTAAACATATGATAGTAACTAAACATATGATAGTAACTAAACATATGGTAGTAACTAAACATATGGTAGTAACTAAACATGATAATAACTAAACATATGGTAGTAACTAAACATGATAGTAACTAAACATATGATAGTAACTAAACATATGGTAGTAACTAAACATATGGTAGTAACTAAACATATGGAGGTATCTAAACATATGGTAGTAACTAAACATATGGTAGTAACTAAACATATGGTAGTAACTAAACATGATAGTAACTAAACATATGGTAATAACTAAACATATGGTAGTAAATAAACATATGATAGTAACTAAACATATGGTAGTAACTAAACATATGGTAGTATCTAAACATATGGTAGTAACTAAACATATGGTAGTAACTAAACATATGGTAGTAACTAAACATATGATAGTAACTAAACATATGGTACTAACTAAACATATGATAGTAACTAAACATATGGTAGTAACTAAACATATGGTAATAACTAAACATATGGTAGTAACTAAACATATGATAGTAACTAAACATATGGTAGTAACTAAACATATGACAGTAACTAAATATATTGTAGTAACTAAACATATGGTAGTAAGTAAAAATATGATAGTAACTAAACATATGATAGTAACTAAATATATGGTAGTAACTAAACATATGGTAGTAACAAAACATATGGTAGGAACTAAACATATGGTAGTAACTAAACATATGACAGTAACTAAACATATGATAGTAACTAAATATATGTTAGTAACTAAACATATGACAGTAACTAAACATATGGTAGTAACTAAACATATGACAGTAACTAAACATTTGGTAGTAACTATACATATGACAGTAACTAAACATATGGTAGTAACTAAACATATGGTAGTAACTAAACATATGGTAGTAACTAAACATATGGTAGTAACTAAACATATGATAGTAACAAAACATATGACAGTAACTAAACATATGGTAGTAACTAAACATATGGTAGTAACTAAACATATGGTAGTAACTAAACATATGGTAGTAACTAAACATATGGTAGTAACTAAACATATGACAGTAACTAAACATATGGTAGTAACTAAACATTTGGTAGTAACTAAACATATGGTAGTAACTAAACATTTGGTAGTAACTAAACATATGATAGTAACTAAACATATGATAGTAACTAAACATATGGTAGTAACTAAACATATGGTAGTAATTATACATGATAGTAACTAAACATATGGTAGTAACTAAACATATGATAGTAACTAAACATATGGTAGTAACTAAACATATGACAGTAACTAAACATATGGTAGTAACTAAACATATGGTAGTAACTAAACATATGATAGTAACTAAACATATGATAGTAACTAAACATATGATAGCAACTAAACATATGGTAGTAACTAAACATATGGTAGTAACTAAACATATGATAGTAACTAAACATATGATAGCAACTAAACATATGGTAGTAACTAAACATATGGTAGTAACTAAACATATGGCAGTAACTAAACATATGATAGCAACTAAACATATGATAGTAACTAAACATATGACAGTAACTAAACATATGGTAGTAACTAAACATTGACAGTAACTAAACATATGATAGTAACTAAACATATGTTCGTAACTAAGCATATGATAGCAACTAAACATATGAGAGTAACTAAACATATGGTAGTAACTAAACATATTATAGTAACTAAACATATTGCAGTAATTAAACATATGATAGTAACCAAACATATGGTAGTAACTAAATATATGGTAGTAACTAAACATATGACAGTAACTAAACATATGATAGTAACTAAACATATGGCAGTAATTAAACATATGATAGCATCTAAACATATGATAGTAACTAAACATATGATAGTAACTAAACATATGATAGTAACTAAACATATGACAGTAACTAAACATATGTTAGTAACTAAACATATGGTAGTAACTAAACATATGGTAGTAACTAAACATATGTTAGTAACTAAACATATGATAGTAACTAAACATATAGTAGTAACTAAACATATGATAGTAACTAAACATATGGTAGTAACTAAACATATGATAGTAACTAAACATAGGATAGTAACTAAACATATGATAGTAACTAAACATGATAGTAACTAAACATATGGTAGTAACTAAACATATGGTAGTAACTAAACATATGGTAGTAACTAAACATATGGTAGTAAGTAAACATATGATAGTAACTAAACATATGATAGTAACTAACCATATGGTAGTAACTAAACATATGGTAGTAACTAAACATATGGTAGTAACTAAACATATGGTAGTAACTAAACATATGACTGTAACTAAACATATGGTAGTAACTAAACATATGGTAGTAACTAAACATATGGTAGTAACTAAACATATGATAGTAACTAAACATATGGTAGTAAGTAAACATATGATAGTAACTAAACATATGGTAGTAACTAAACATATGGTAGTAACTAAACATATGCTAGTAACTAAACATATGACAGTAACTAAACATATCATAGTAACTAAACATAGGATAGTAACTAAACATATGGTAGTAACTAAACATGATAGTAACTAAACATATGGTAGCAACTAAACATATGGTGGTAACTAAACATATGGTAGTAACTAAACATATGATAGTAAATAAACATAGGATAGTAATTAAACATGATATTAACTAAACATATGGTAGTAACTAAATATGATAGTAACTAAACATATGGTAGTAACTAAACATATGACAGTAACTAAACAATTGGTAGTAACTAAACATATGGTAGTAACTAAACATATGGTAGTAACTAAACATATGGTAGTAACTAAACATATGGTAGTAACTAAACATATGACAGTAACTAAACATATGATAGTAACTAAACATATGGGAGAAACTAAATATATGACAGTAACTAAACATATGACAGTAACTAAACACATGGTAGTAACAAAACATATGGTAGGAACTAAACATATGGTAGTAACTAAACATATGATAGTAACTAAACATATGATAGTAACTAAACATATGATAGTAACTAAACATATGACAGTAACTAAACACATGGTAGTAACTAAACATATGGTAGTAACTAAACATATGGTAGTAACTAAACATATGATAGTAACTAAACATATGATAGTAACTTAACATATGGTAGTAACTAAACATATGGTAGTAACTAAACATGATAGCAACTAAACATATGATAGTAACTAAACATATGATAGTAACTAAACATATGGTAGTAACTAAACATATGGTAGTAACTAAACATGATAATAACTAAACATATGGTAGTAACTAAACATGATAGTAACTAAACATATGATAGTAACTAAACATATGGTAGTAACTAAACATATGGTAGTAACTAAACATATGGAGGTATCTAAACATATGGTAGTAACTAAACATATGGTAGTAACTAAACATATGGTAGTAACTAAACATGATAGTAACTAAACATATGGTAATAACTAAACATATGGTAGTAAATAAACATATGATAGTAACTAAACATATGGTAGTAACTAAACATATGGTAGTATCTAAACATATGGTAGTAACTAAACATATGGTAGTAACTAAACATATGGTAGTAACTAAACATATGATAGTAACTAAACATATGGTACTAACTAAACATATGATAGTAACTAAACATATGGTAGTAACTAAACATATGGTAATAACTAAACATATGGTAGTAACTAAACATATGATAGTAACTAAACATATGGTAGTAACTAAACATATGACAGTAACTAAATATATTGTAGTAACTAAACATATGGTAGTAAGTAAAAATATGATAGTAACTAAACATATGATAGTAACTAAATATATGGTAGTAACTAAACATATGGTAGTAACAAAACATATGGTAGGAACTAAACATATGGTAGTAACTAAACATATGACAGTAACTAAACATATGATAGTAACTAAATATATGGTAGTAACTAAACATATGACAGTAACTAAACATATGGTAGTAACTAAACATATGACAGTAACTAAACATTTGGTAGTAACTATACATATGACAGTAACTAAACATATGGTAGTAACTAAACATATGGTAGTAACTAAACATATGGTAGTAACTAAACATGATAGCAACTAAACATATGATAGTAACTAAACATGATAGTAACTAAACATATGATAGTAACTAAACATATGGTAGTAACTAAACATATGGTAGTAACTAAACATATGGAAGTATCTAAACATATGGTAGTAACTAAACATATGGTAGTAACTAAACATATGGTAGTAACTAAACATGATAATAACTAAACATATGGTAGTAACTAAACATGATAGTAACTAAATATATGGTAGTAACTAAACATATGGTAGTAAATAAACATATGATAGTAACTAAACATATGGTAGTAACTAAACATATGGTAGTAACTAAACATATGGTAGTATCTAAACATATGGTAGTAACTAAACATATGGTAGTAACTAAACATATGGTAGTAACTAAACATATGATAGTAACTAAACATATTGTAGTAACTAAACATATGATAGTAACTAAACATATGGTAGTAACTAAACATATGGTAATAACTAAACATATGGTAGTAACTAAACATATGATAGTAACTAAACATATGGTAGTAACTAAACATATGACAGTAACTAAATATATGGTAGTAACTAAACATATGGTAGTAAGTAAAAATATGATAGTAACTAAACATATGATAGTAACTAAATATATGGTAGTAACTAAACATATGGTAGTAACAAAACATATGGTAGGAACTAAACATATGGTAGTAACTAAACATATGACAGTAACTAAACATATGATAGTAACTAAATATATGTTAGTAACTAAACATATGACAGTAACTAAACATATGGTAGTAACTAAACATATGACAGTAACTAAACATTTGGTAGTAACTATACATATGACAGTAACTAAACATATGGTAGTAACTAAACATATGGTAGTAACTAAACATATGGTAGTAACTAAACATATGGTAGTAACTAAACATATGATAGTAACAAAACATATGACAGTAACGAAACATATGGTAGTAACTAAACATATGGTAGTAACTAAACATATGGTAGTAACTAAACATATGGTAGTAACTAAACATATGGTAGTAACTAAACATATGACAGTAACTAAACATATGGTAGTAACTAAATATTTGGTAGTAACTAAACATATGGTAGTAACTAAACATTTGGTAGTAACTAAACATATGATAGCAACTAAACATATGGTAGTAACTAAACATATGACAGTAACTAAACATATGGTAGTAACTAAACATTTGGTAGTAACTAAACATATGGTAGTAACTAAACATTTGGTAGTAACTAAACATATGATAGCAACTAAACATATGATAGTAACTAAACATATGACAGTAACTAAACATATGATAGTAACTAAACTTATGATAGTAACTAAACATATGGTAGTAACTAAACATATGGTAGTAACTAAACATATGACAGTAACTAAACATATGGTAGTAACTAAACATATGGTAGTAACTAAACATATGACAGTAACTAAACATATGGTAGTAACTAAACATATGGTAGTAATTAAACATTTGGTAGTAACTAAACATATGATAGCAACTAAACATATGATAGTAACTAAACATATGACAGTAACTAAACATATGGTAGTAACTAAACATTGACAGTAACTAAACATATGATAGTAACTAAACATATGTTCGTAACTAAGCATATGATAGCAACTAAACATATGAGAGTAACTAAACATATGGTAGTAACTAAACATATGATAGTAACTAAACATATGGCAGTAATTAAACATATGATAGTAACTAAACATATGATAGTAACTAAACATATGGCAGTAATTAAACATATGATAGTAACTAAACATATGATAGCATCTAAACATATGATAGTAACTAAACATATGATTGTAACTAAACATATGATAGTAACTAAACATATGACAGTAACTAAACATATGGTAGTAACTAAACATATGACAGTAACTAAACATTTGGTAGTAACTATACATATGACAGTAACTAAACATATGGTAGTAACTAAACATATGGTAGTAACTAAACATATGGTAGTAACTAAACATGATAGCAACTAAACATATGATAGTAACTAAACATGATAGTAACTAAACATATGATAGTAACTAAACATATGGTAGTAACTAAACATATGGTAGTAACTAAACATATGGAAGTATCTAAACATATGGTAGTAACTAAACATATGGTAGTAACTAAACATATGGTAGTAACTAAACATGATAATAACTAAACATATGGTAGTAACTAAACATGATAGTAACTAAACATATGGTAGTAACTAAACATATGGTAGTAAATAAACATATGATAGTAACTAAACATATGGTAGTAACTAAACATATGGTAGTAACTAAACATATGGTAGTATCTAAACATATGGTAGTAACTAAACATATGGTAGTAACTAAACATATGGTAGTAACTAAACATATGATAGTAACTAAACATATGGTAGTAACTAAACATATGATAGTAACTAAACATATGGTAGTAACTAAACATATGGTAATAACTAAACATATGGTAGTAACTAAACATATGATAGTAACTAAACATATGGTAGTAACTAAACATATGACAGTAACTAAATATATGGTAGTAACTAAACATATGGTAGTAAGTAAAAATATGATAGTAACTAAACATATGATAGTAACTAAATATATGGTAGTAACTAAACATATGGTAGTAACAAAACATATGGTAGGAACTAAACATATGGTAGTAACTAAACATATGACAGTAACTAAACATATGATAGTAACTAAATATATGTTAGTAACTAAACATATGACAGTAACTAAACATATGGTAGTAACTAAACATATGACAGTAACTAAACATTTGGTAGTAACTATACATATGACAGTAACTAAACATATGGTAGTAACTAAACATATGGTAGTAACTAAACATATGGTAGTAACTAAACATATGGTAGTAACTAAACATATGATAGTAACAAAACATATGACAGTAACGAAACATATGGTAGTAACTAAACATATGGTAGTAACTAAACATATGGTAGTAACTAAACATATGGTAGTAACTAAACATATGGTAGTAACTAAACATATGACAGTAACTAAACATATGGTAGTAACTAAACATTTGGTAGTAACTAAACATATGGTAGTAACTAAACATTTGGTAGTAACTAAACATATGATAGCAACTAAACATATGGTAGTAACTAAACATATGACAGTAACTAAACATATGGTAGTAACTAAACATTTGGTAGTAACTAAACATATGGTAGTAACTAAACATTTGGTAGTAACTAAACATATGATAGCAACTAAACATATGATAGTAACTAAACATATGACAGTAACTAAACATATGATAGTAACTAAACTTATGATAGTAACTAAACATATGGTAGTAACTAAACATATGGTAGTAACTAAACATATGACAGTAACTAAACATATGGTAGTAACTAAACATATGGTAGTAACTAAACATATGACAGTAACTAAACATATGGTAGTAACTAAACATATGGTAGTAATTAAACATTTGGTAGTAACTAAACATATGATAGCAACTAAACATATGATAGTAACTAAACATATGACAGTAACTAAACATATGGTAGTAACTAAACATTGACAGTAACTAAACATATGATAGTAACTAAACATATGTTCGTAACTAAGCATATGATAGCAACTAAACATATGAGAGTAACTAAACATATGGTAGTAACTAAACATATGATAGTAACTAAACATATGGCAGTAATTAAACATATGATAGTAACTAAACATATGATAGTAACTAAACATATGGCAGTAATTAAACATATGATAGTAACTAAACATATGATAGCATCTAAACATATGATAGTAACTAAACATATGATTGTAACTAAACATATGATAGTAACTAAACATATGACAGTAACTAAACATATGGTAGTAACTCAACATATGATAGTAACTAAACATATGGTAGTAACTAAACATATGGTAGTAACTAAACATATGATAGTAACCTAACATATGGTAGTAACTAAACATATGATAGTAACTAAACATATGGTAGTAACTAAACATATGATAGTAACTAAACATAGGATAGTAACTAAACATATGATAGTAACTAAACATGATAGTAACTAAACATATGGTAGTAACTAAACATATGATAGTAACTAAACATATGGTAGTAACTAAACATATTATAGTAACTAAACATATGATAGTAACTAAACATATGGTAGTAACAAAACATATGATAGTAACTAAACATATGGTAGTAACTAAACATATGATAGTAACTAAACATATGGTAGTAACTAAACATATGATAGTAACTAAACATATGGTAGTAACTAAACATATGATAGTAACTAAACATATGGTAGTAACTAAACATATGACAGTAACTAAATATATGGTAGTAACTAAACATATGATAGTAACTAAATATATGGTAGTAACTAAACATATGACAGTAACTAAATATATGGTAGTAACTAAACATATGACAGTAACTAAACATATGGTAGTAACTAAACATATGACAGTAACTAAACATTTGGTAGTAACTATACATATGACAGTAACTAAACATATGGTAGTAACTAAACATATGGTAGTAACTAAACATATGGTAGTAACTAAACATATGGTAGTAACTAAACATATGATAGTAACAAAACATATGGTAGGAACTAAACATATGGTAGTAACTAATCATATGATAGTAACTAAACATATGATAGTAACTAAACATATGATAGTAACTAAACATATGACAGTAACTAAACACATGGTAGTAACTAAACATATGGTAGTAACTAAACATATGGTAGTAACTAAACATATGATAGTAACTAAACATATTATAGTAACTTAACATATGGTAGTAACTAAACATATGGTAGTAACTAAACATGATAGCAACTAAACATATGATAGTAACTAAACATATGATAGTAACTAAACATATGGTGGTAACTAAACATATGGTAGTAACTAAACATGATAATAACTAAACATATGGTAGTAACTAAACATGATAGTAACTAAACATATGATAGTAACTAAACATATGGTAGTAACTAAACATATGGTAGTAACTAAACATATGGTAGTAACTAAACATATGGTAGTAACTAAACATATGGAAGTATCTAAACATATGGTAGTAACTAAACATATGGTAGTAACTAAACATATGGTAGTAACTAAACATGATAATAACTAAACATATGGTAGTAACTAAACATGATAGTAACTAAACATATGGTAGTAACTAAACATATGGTAGTAAATAAACATATGATAGTAACTAAACATATGGTAGTAACTAAACATATGGTAGTAACTAAACATATGGTAGTATCTAAACATATGGTAGTAACTAAACATATGGTAGTAACTAAACATATGGTAGTAACTAAACATATGATAGTAACTAAACATATGGTAGTAACTAAACATATGATAGTAACTAAACATATGGTAGTAACTAAACATATGGTAATAACTAAACATATGGTAGTAACTAAACATATGATAGTAACTAAACATATGGTAGTAACTAAACATATGACAGTAACTAAATATATGGTAGTAACTAAACATATGGTAGTAAGTAAAAATATGATAGTAACTAAACATATGATAGTAACTAAATATATGGTAGTAACTAAACATATGGTAGTAACAAAACATATGGTAGGAACTAAACATATGGTAGTAACTAAACATATGACAGTAACTAAACATATGATAGTAACTAAATATATGGTAGTAACTAAACATATGACAGTAACTAAACATATGGTAGTAACTAAACATATGACAGTAACTAAACATTTGGTAGTAACTATACATATGACAGTAACTAAACATATGGTAGTAACTAAACATATGGTAGTAACTAAACATATGGTAGTAACTAAACATATGGTAGTAACTAAACATATGATAGTAACAAAACATATGACAGTAACTAAACATATGGTAGTAACTAAACATATGGTAGTAACTAAACATATGGTAGTAACTAAACATATGGTAGTAACTAAACATATGGTAGTAACTAAACATATGGTAGTAACTAAACATATGATAGTAACTAAACATATGATAGTAACTAAACATATGATAGTAACTAAACATATGACAGTAACTAAACACATGGTAGTAACTAAACATATGGTAGTAACTAAACATATGGTAGTAACTAAACATATGATAGTAACTAAACATATGGTAGTAACTAAACATATGGTAGTAACTAAACATGATAGCAACTAAACATATGATAGTAACTAAACATATGATAGTAACTAAACATATGGTAGTAACTAAACATATGGTAGTAACTAAACATATGATAGTAACTAAACATATGATAGTAACTTAACATATGGTAGTATCTAAACATATGGTAGTAACTAAACATATGGTAGTAACTAAACATATGGTAGTAACTAAACATATGATAGTAACTAAACATATGGTAGTAACTAAACATATGATAGTAACTAAACATATGGTAGTAACTAAACATATGGTAATAACTAAACATATGGTAGTAACTAAACATATGATAGTAACTAAACATATGGTAGTAACTAAACATATGACAGTAACTAAATATATGGTAGTAACTAAACATATGGTAGTAAGTAAAAATATGATAGTAACTAAACATATGATAGTAACTAAATATATGGTAGTAACTAAACATATGTTAGTAACAAAACATATGGTAGGAACTAAACATATGGTAGTAACTAAACATATGACAGTAACTAAACATATGATAGTAACTAAATATATGGTAGTAACTAAACATATGATAGTAACTAAACATATGGTAGTAACTAAACATATGACAGTAACTAAACATTTGGTAGTAACTATACATATGACAGTAACTAAACATATGGTAGTAACTAAACATATGGTAGTAACTAAACATATGGTAGTAACTAAACATATGGTAGTAACTAAACATATGATAGTAACAAAACATATGACAGTAACTAAACATATGGTAGTAACTAAACATATGGTAGTAACTAAACATATGGTAGTAACTAAACATATGGTAGTAACTAAACATATGGTAGTAACTAAACCTATGGTAGTAACTAAACATATGATAGTAACTAAACATATGATAGTAACTAAACATATGATAGTAACTAAACATATGACAGTAACTAAACACATGGTAGTAACTAAACATATGGTAGTAACTAAACATATGGTAGTAACTAAACATATGATAGTAACTAAACATATGATAGTAACTTAACATATGGTAGTAACTAAACATATGGTAGTAACTAAACATGATAGCAACTAAACATATGATAGTAACTAAACATATGATAGTAACTAAACATATGGTATTAACTAAACATATGGTAGTAACTAAACATGATAATAACTAAACATATGGTAGTAACTAAACATATGGTAGTAACTAAACATATGGTAGTAACTAAACATATGATAGCAACTAAACATATGACAGTAACTAAACATATGGTAGTAACTAAACATATGATAGTAACTAAACATATGGTAGTAACTAAACATATGGTAGTAACTAAACATATGATAGCAACTAAACATATGACAGTAACTAAACATATGGTATTAACTAAACATATGATAGTAACTAAACATATGGTAGTAACTAAACATATGATAGTAACTAAACATATGATAGCAACTAAACATATGACAGTAACTAAACATATGGTAGGAACTAAACATATGGTAGTAACTAAACATATGGTAGTAACTAAACATATGGTAGTAACTAAACATATGATAGTAGCTAAACACATGACAGTAACTAAACATATGGTAGTAAGTAAACATATGGTAGTAACTAAACATATGATAGTAACTAAAGATATGGTAGTAACTAAACTTATGATATTAACTAAACATATGGTAGTAACTAAACATAATGTAGTAACCAAACATATGGTAGTAACTAAACATATGATAGCAACTAAACATATGGTAGTAACTAAACATATGATAGCAACTAAACATATGATAGTAACTAAACATATGTTAGTAACTAAACATATGACAGTAACTAAACATATGACAGTAACTAAAAATATGGTAGTAACTAAACATTTGGTAGTAACTAAACATATGGTAGTAACTAAACATATGGTAGTAATTAAACATATGATAGCAACTAAACATATGACAGTAACTAAACATATGGTAGTAACTAAACATATGATAGTAACTAAACATATGGTAGTAACTAAACATATGATAGTAACTAAACATTTGGTAGTAACTAAACATATGATAGCCACTAAACATATGATAGCAACTAAACGTATGGTAGTAACTAAACATATGGTAGTAACTAAACATATGATAGCAACTAAACGTATGGTAGTAACTAAACATATGGTAGTAACTAAACATATGATAGTAACAAAACACATGGTAGTAACTAAACATATGATAGTAACTAAACATATGGTAGTTACTAAACCTGACAGTAACTAAACATATGATAGTAACTAAACATATGATAGTAACTAAACATATGATAGTAACTAAACATATGGTAGTAACTAAACATATGATAGTAACTAAACATATGGTAGTAACTAAACATATGGTAGTAACTAAACATATGATAGTAGCTAAACATATGATAGTAACTAAACATATGGTAGTAACTAAACCTTACAGTAACTAAACATATGATAGTAACTAAACATATGGTAGTAACTAAACATATGGTAGTAGCTAAACATATGATAGTAACTAAACATATGATAGTAACTAAACATATGGTAGTAACTAAAGATATGGTAGTAACTAAACATATGATAGTAACTAAACATATGATAGTAACTAAACATATGATAGTAACTAAAAATATGGTAGTAACTAAACATGACAGTAACTAAACATATGATAGTAACTAAACATATGATAGTAACTAAATATATGGTAGTAACTAAACATATGATAGTAACTAAACATATGGTAGTAACTAAACATATGGTAGTAACTAAACATATGGTAGTAACTAAACATATGGTAGTAACTAAACATATGATAGTAACAAAACATATGACAGTAACTAAACATATGGTAGTAACTAAACATATGGTAGTAACTAAACATATGGTAGTAACTAAACATATGGTAGTAACTAAACATATGGTAGTAACTAAACATATGGTAGTAACTAAACATATGATAGTAACTAAACATATGATAGTAACTAAACATATGATAGTAACTAAACATATGACAGTAACTAAACACATGGTAGTAACTAAACATATGGTAGTAACTAAACATATGGTAGTAACTAAACATATGATAGTAACTAAACATATGATAGTAACTTAACATATGGTAGTAACTAAACATATGGTAGTAACTAAACATGATAGCAACTAAACATATGATAGTAACTAAACATATGATAGTAACTAAACATATGGTAGTAACTAAACATATGGTAGTAACTAAACATGATAATAACTAAACATATGGTAGTAACTAAACATATGGTAGTAACTAAACATATGGTAGTAACTAAACATATGATAGCAACTAAACATATGGCAGTAACTAAACATATGGTAGTAACTAAACATATGATAGTAACTAAACATATGGTAGTAACTAAACATATGGTAGTAACTAAACATATGCTAGCAACTAAACATATGACAGTAACTAAACATATGGTAGTAACTAAACATATGATAGTAACTAAACATATGGTAGTAACTAAACATATGATAGTAACTAAACATATGATAGCAACTAAACATATGACAGTAACTAAACATATGGTAGGAACTAAACATATGGTAGTAACTAAACATATGATAGTAACTAAACATATGGTAGTAACTAAACATATGGTAGTAACTAAACATATGATAGTAGCTAAACATATGATAGTAACTAAACATATGGTAGTAACTAAACATTACAGTAACTAAACATATGATAGTAACTAAACATATGGTAGTAACTAAACATATGGTAGTAGCTAAACATATGATAGTAACTAAACATATGATAGTAACTAAACATATGGTAGTAACTAAAGATATGGTAGTAACTAAACATATGATAGTAACTAAACATATGATAGTAACTAAACATATGATAGTAACTAAAAATATGGTAGTAACTAAACATGACAGTAACTAAACATATGATAGTAACTAAACATATGATAGTAACTAAATATATGGTAGTAACTAAACATATGATAGTAACTAAACATATGGTAGTAACTAAACATATGGTAGTACCTAAACATATGATAGCAACTAAACATATTATAGCAACTAAACATATGACAGTAACTAAACATATGGCAGTAACTAAACATATGGTAGTATCTAAACATATGGTAGTAACTAAACATATGAAAGCAACTAAACATATGATAGCAACTAAACATATGATAGTAACTAAACATATGATAGTAACTAAAGATATGGTAGTAACTAAACATATGATAGTAACTAAACATATGATAGTAACTAAACATATGATAGTAACTAAACATATGATAGTAACTAAAAATATGGTAGTAACTAAACATGACAGTAACTAAACATATGATAGTAACTAAACACATGATAGTAACTAAACATATGGTAGTAACTAAACATATGATAGTAACTAAACATATGGTAGTAACTAAACATATGGTAGTAACTAAACATATGGTAGTAACTAAACATATGATAGCAACTAAACATAAGATAGCAACTAAACATATGATAGTAACTAAACATGATAGTAACTAAACATATGGTAGTAACTAAACATATGATAGTAACTAAACATATGATAGTAACTAAACATATGATAGTAACTAAACATATGATAGTAACTAAACATATGGTAGTAACTAAACCTGACAGTAACTAAACATATGATAGTAACTAAACATATGATAGTAACTAAACATATGACAGTAACTAAACATATGGTAGTAACTAAACATATGATAGTAACTAAACATAAGACAGTAACTATACATATGATAGTAATTAAACATATGATAGTAACTAAACATATGACAGTAACTAAACATATGGTAGTAACTAAACATATGATAGCAACTAAACATATGGTAGTAAATAAACATATGGTAGTAACTAAACATATGGTAGTAACTAAACATATGGTAGTAACTAAACATATGGTAGTAACTAAACATATGGTAGTATCTAAACATATGGTAGTAACTAAACATATGGTAGTAACTAAACATATGGTAGTAACTAAACATATGATAGTAACTAAACATATGGTAGTAACTAAACTTATGATAGTAACTAAACATATGGTAGTAACTAAACATATGGTAATAACTAAACATATGGTAGTAACTAAACATATGATAGTAACTAAACATATGGTAGTAACTAAACATATGACAGTAACTAAATATATGGTAGTAACTAAACATATGGTAGTAAGTAAAAATATGATAGTAACTAAACATATGATAGTAACTAAATATATGGTAGTAACTAAACATATGGTAGTAACAAAACATATGGTAGGAACTAAACATATGGTAGTAACTAAACATATGACAGTAACTAAACATATGATAGTAACTAAATATATGGTAGTAACTAAACATATGACAGTAACTAAACATATGGTAGTAACTAAACATATGACAGTAACTAAACATTTGGTAGTAACTATACATATGACAGTAACTAAACATATGGTAGTAACTAAACATATGGTAGAAACTAAACATATGGTAGTACCTAAACATATGGTAGTAACTAAACATATGATAGTAACAAAACATATGACAGTAACTAAACATATGGTAGTAACTAAACATATGGTAGTAACTAAACATATGGTAGTAACTAAACATATGGTAGTAACTAAACATATGGTAGTAACTAAACATATGGTAGTAACTAAACATATGATAGTAACTAAACATATGATAGTAACTAAACATATGATAGTAACTAAACATATGACAGTAACTAAACACATGGTAGTAACTAAACATATGGTAGTAACTAAACATATGGTAGTAACTAAACATATGATAGTAACTAAACATATGATAGTAACTTAACATATGGTAGTAACTAAACATATGGTAGTAACTAAACATGATAGCAACTAAACATATGATAGTAACTAAACATATGATAGTAACTAAACATATGGTAGTAACTAAACATATGGTAGTAACTAAACATATGATAGTAACTAAACATATGATAGTAACTTAACATATGGTAGTATCTAAACATATGGAAGTAACTAAACATATGGTAGTAACTAAACATATGGTAGTAACTAAACATATGATAGTAACTAAACATATGGTAGTAACTAAACATATGATAGTAACTAAACATATGGTAGTAACTAAACATATGGTAATAACTAAACATATGGTAGTAACTAAACATATGATAGTAACTTAACATATGGTAGTAACTAAACATATGACAGTAACTAAATATATGGTAGTAACTAAACATATGGTAGTAAGTAAAAATATGATAGTAACTAAACATATGATAGTAACTAAATATATGGTAGTAACTAAACATATGGTAGTAACAAAACATATGGTAGGAACTAAACATATGGTAGTATCTAAACATATGACAGTAACTAAACATATGATAGTAACTAAATATATGGTAGTAACTAAACATATGATAGTAACTAAACATATGGTAGTAACTAAACATATGACAGTAACTAAACATTTGGTAGTAACTATACATATGACAGTAACTAAACATATGGTAGTAACTAAACATATGGTAGTAACTAAACATATGGTAGTAACTAAACATATGGTAGTAACTAAACATATGATAGTAACAAAACATATGACAGTAACTAAACATATGGTAGTAACTAAACATATGGTAGTAACTAAACATATGGTAGTAACTAAACATATGGTAGTAACTAAACATATGGTAGTAACTAAACATATGGTAGTAACTAAACATATGATAGTAACTAAACATATGATAGTAACTAAACATATGATAGTAACTAAACATATGACAGTAACTAAACACATGGTAGTAACTAAACATATGGTAGTAACTAAACATATGGTAGTAACTAAACATATGATAGTAACTAAACATATGATAGTAACTTAACATATGGTAGTAACTAAACATATGGTAGTAACTAAACATGATAGCAACTAAACATATGATAGTAACTAAACATATGATAGTAACTAAACATATGATAGTAACTAAACATATGGTAGTAACTAAACATGATAATAACTAAACATATGGTAGTAACTAAACATATGGTAGTAACTAAACATATGGTAGTAACTAAACATATGATAGCAACTAAACATATGACAGTAACTAAACATATGGTAGTAACTAAACGTATGATAGTAACTAAACATATGGTAGTAACTAAACATATAATAGTAACTAAACATATGATAGCAACTAAACATATGACAGTAACTAAACATATGGTAGGAACTAAACATATGGTAGTAACTAAACATATGGTAGTAACTAAACATATGGTAGTAACTAAACATATGATAGTAACTAAACACATGACAGTAACTAAACATATGGTAGTAACTAAACATATGGTAGTAACTAAACATATGATAGTAACTAAAGATATGGTAGTAACTAAACTTATGATAGTAACTAAACATATGGTAGTAACTAAACATATGGTAGTAACTAAACATATGGTAGTAACTAAACATATGATAGCAACTAAACATATGGTAGTAACTAAACATATGATAGCAACTAAACATATGATAGTAACTAAACATATGTTAGTAACTAAACATATGGCAGTAACTAAACATATGACAGTAACTAAAAATATGGTAGTAACTAAACATGACAGTAACTAAACATATGGTAGTAACTAAACATATGGTAGTAATTAAACATATGATAGCAACTAAACATATGACAGTAACTAAACATATGGTAGTAACTAAACATATGATAGTAACTAAACATATGGTAGTAACTAAACATATGATAGTAACTAAACATTTGGTAGTAACTAAACATATGATAGCAACTAAACATATGATAGTAACTAAACATATGGTAGTAACTAAACATATGGTAGGAACTAAACATATGGTAGTAACTAAACATATGATAGCCACTAAACATATGATAGCAACTAAACGTATGGTAGTAACTAAACATATGGTAGTAACTAAACATATGATAGTAACTAAACATATGGTAGTAACTAAACATATGGTAGTAACTAAACATTTGGTAGTAACTAAACATATGATAGCAACTAAACATATGGTAGTAACTAAACATATGACAGTAACTAAACATATGGTAGTAACTAAACATTTGGTAGTAACTAAACATATGATAGCAACTAAACATATGATAGTAACTAAACATATGACAGTAACTAAACATATGATAGTAACTAAACATATGATAGTAACTAAACATATGGTAGTAACTAAACATATGGTAGTAAATAAACATATGACAGTAACTAAACATATGGTAGTAACTAAACATATGGTAGTAACTAAACATATGACAGTAACTAAACATATGGTAGTAACTAAACATATGGTAGTAACTAAACATTTGGTATTAACTAAACATATGATAGCAACTAAACATCTGATAGTAACTAAACATATGACAGTAACTAAACATATGGTAGTAACTAAACATATGACAGTAACTAAACATATGATAGTAACTAAACATATGTTAGTAACTAAGCATATGATAGCAACTAAACATATGACAGTAACTAAACATATGTTAGTAACTAAACATATGATAGTAACTAAATATATGGCAGTAATTAAACATATGATAGTAACTAAACATATGGTAGTAACTAAATATATGGCAGTAACTAAACATATGACAGTAACTAAACATATGATAGTAACTAAACATATGGCAGTAATTAAACATATGATAGCATCTAAACATATGATAGTAAATAAACATATGGTAGTAACTAAACATATGACAGTAACTAAACATATGGTAGTAACTAAACATATGATAGTAGCTAAACACATGGTAGTAACTAAACATATAATAGTAACTAAACATATGGTAGTAACTAAACCTGACAGTAACTAAACATATGATAGTAACTAAACATATGATAGTAACTAAACATATGATAGTAACTAAACATACGGTAGTAACTAAACATATGATAGTAACTAAACATATGGTAGTAACTAAACATATGGTAGTAACTAAACATATGATAGTAGCTAAACATATGATAGTAACTAAACATATGGTAGTAACTAAACCTTACAGTAACTAAACATATGATAGTAACTAAACATATGGTAGTAACTAAACATATGGTAGTAGCTAAACATATGATAGTAACTAAACATATGATAGTAACTAAACATATGGTAGTAACTAAAGATATGGTAGTAACTAAACATATGATATTAACTAAACATATGATAGTAACTAAACATATGATAGTAACTAAACATATGATAGTAACTAAAAATATGGTAGTAACTAAACATGACAGTAACTAAACATATAATAGTAACTAAAGATATGATAGTAACTAAATATATGGTAGTAACTAAACATATGATAGTGACTAAACATATGGTAGTAACTAAACATATGGTAGTAACTAAACATATGATAGCAACTAAACATATTATAGCAACTAAACATATGACAGGAACTAAACATATGGCAGTAACTAAACATATGGTAGTATCTAAACATATGGTAGTAACTAAACATATGATAGCAACTAAACATATGATAGCAACTAAACATATGATAGTAACTAAACATATGATAGTAACTAAAGATATGGTAGTAACTAAACATATGATAGTAACTAAACATATGATAGTAACTAAACATATGATAGTAACTAAACATATGATAGTAACTAAACACATGATAGTAACTAAACATATGGTAGTAACTAAACATATGATAGTAACAAAACATATGGTAGTAACTAAACATATGGTAGTAACTAAACATATGATAGCAACTAAACATATGATAGCAACTAAACATATGATAGTAACTAAACATGATAGTAACTAAACATATGGTAGTAACTAAACATATGATAGTAACTAAACATATGATAGTAACTAAACATATGATAGTAACTAAACATATGATAGTAACTAAACATATGGTAGTAACTAAACCTGACAGTAACTAAACATATGATAGTAACTAAACATATGATAGTAACTAAACATATGACAGTAACTAAACATATGGTAGTAACTAAACATATGATAGTAACTAAACATAAGACAGTAACTATACATATGATAGAAACTAAACATATGATAGTAACTAAACATATGACAGTAACTAAACATATGGTAGTAACTAAACATATGATAGCAACTAAACATAAGACAGTAACTATACATATGGTAGTAACTAAACATATGATAGTAACTAAACATATGGTAGTAACTAAACATATGATAGCAACTAAACATATGGTAGTAACTAAAGATATGATAGTAACTAAACATATGATAGTAACTAAACATATGATAGTAACTAAACATATGGTAGTAACTAAACATATGGTAGTAACTAAACATATGATAGCAACTAAACATATGACAGTAACTATACATATGGTAGTAACTAAACATATGATAGTAACTAAACATATGGTAGTAACTAAACATATGATAGCAACTAAACATATGGTAGTAACTAAAGATATGATAGTAACTAAACATATGATAGTAACTAAACATATGGTAGTAACTAAACATATGGTAGTAACTAAACATATGGTAGTATCTAAACATATGGTAGTAACTAAACATATGGTAGTAACTAAACATATGGTAGTAACTAAACATGATAATAACTAAACATATGGTAGTAACTAAACATATGATAGTAACTAAACATATGGTAGTAACTAAACATATGGTAGTAACTAAACATTTGATAGTAACTAAACATATGATAGCAACTAAACATATGGTAGTAACTAAACATATGACAGTAACTAAACATATGGTAGTAACTAAACATTTGGTAGTAACTAAACATATGATAGCAACTAAACATATGATAGTAACTAAACATATGACAGTAACTAAACATATGATAGTAACTAAACATATGATAGTAACTAAACATATGGTAGTAACTAAACATATGGTAGTAAATAAACATATGACAGTAACTAAACATATGGTAGTAACTAAACATATGGTAGTAACTAAACATATGACAGTAACTAAACATATGGTAGTAACTAAACATATGGTAGTAACTAAACATTTGGTATTAACTAAACATATGATAGCAACTAAACATATGATAGTAACTAAACATATGACAGTAACTAAACATATGGTAGTAACTAAACATATGACAGTAACTAAACATATGATAGTAACTAAACATATGTTAGTAACTAAGCATATGATAGCAACTAAACATATGACAGTAACTAAACATATGTTAGTAACTAAACATATGATAGTAACTAAATATATGGCAGTAATTAAACATATGATAGTAACTAAACATATGGTAGTAACTAAATATATGGCAGTAACTAAACATATGACAGTAACTAAACATATGATAGTAACTAAACATATGGCAGTAATTAAACATATGATAGCATCTAAACATATGATAGTAACTAAACATATGGTAGTAACTAAACATATGACAGTAACTAAACATATGGTAGTAACTAAACATATGATAGTAACTAAACACATGGTAGTAACTAAACATATGATAGTAACTAAACATATGGTAGTAACTAAACCTGACAGTAACTAAACATATGATAGTAACTAAACATATGATAGTAACTAAACATATGATAGTAACTAAACATATGGTAGTAACTAAACATATGATAGTAACTAAACATATGGTAGTAACTAAACATATGGTAGTAACTAAACATATGATAGTAGCTAGACATATGATAGTAACTAAACATATGGTAGTAACTAAACCTTACAGTAACTAAACATATGATAGTAACTAAACATATGGTAGTAACTAAACATATGGTAGTAGCTAAACATATGATAGTAACTAAACATATGATAGTAACTAAACATATGGTAGTAACTAAAGATATGGTAGTAACTAAACATATGATAGTAACTAAACATATGATAGTAACTAAACATATGATAGTAACTAAACATATGATAGTAACTAAATATATGGTAGTAACTAAACATATGATAGTAACTAAACATATGGTAGTAACTAAACATATGGTAGTAACTAAACATATGATAGCAACTAAACATATTATAGCAACTAAAGATATGACAGTAACTAAACATATGGCAGTAACTAAACATATGGTAGTATCTAAACATATGGTAGTAACTAAACATATGATAGCAACTAAACATATGATAGCAACTAAACATATGATAGTAACTAAACATATGATAGTAACTAAAGATATGGTAGTAACTAAACCTATGATAGTAACTAAACATATGATAGTAACTAAACATATGATAGTAACTAAACATATGATAGTAACTAAAAATATGGTAGTAACTAAACATGACAGTAACTAAACATATGATAGTAACTAAACACATGATAGTAACTAAACATATGGTAGTAACTAAACATATGATAGTAACTAAACATATGGTAGTAACTAAACATATGGTAGTAACTAAACATATGGTAGTAACTAAACATATGATAGCAACTAAACATATGATAGCAACTAAACATATGATAGTAACTAAACATGATAGTAACTAAACATATGGTAGTAACTAAACATATGATAGTAACTAAACATATGATAGTAACTAAACATATGATAGTAACTAAACATATGATAGTAACTAAACATATGGTAGTAACTAAACCTGACAGTAACTAAACATATGATAGTAACTAAACATATGATAGTAACTAAACATATGACAGTAACTAAACATATGGTAGTAACTAAACATATGATAGTAACTAAACATAAGACAGTAACTATACATATGATAGTAACTAAACATATGATAGTAACTAAACATATGACAGTAACTAAACACATGGTAGTAACTAAACATATGATAGCAACTAAACATAAGACAGTAACTATACATATGGTAGTAACTAAACATATGATAGTAACTAAACATATGGTAGTAACTAAACATATGATAGCAACTAAACATATGGTAGTAACTAAAGATATGATAGTAACTAAACATATGATAGTAACTAAACATATGATAGTAACTAAACATATGGTAGTAACTAAACATATGGTAGTAACTAAACATATGATAGCAACTAAACATATGACAGTAACTATACATATGGTAGTAACTAAACATATGATAGTAACTAAACATATGGTAGTAACTAAACATATGATAGTAACTAAACATATGGTAGTAACTAAACATATGGTAGTAACTAAACATATGATAGTAGCTAGACATATGATAGTAACTAAACATATGGTAGTAACTAAACCTTACAGTAACTAAACATATGATAGTAACTAAACATATGGTAGTAACTAAACATATGGTAGTAGCTAAACATATGATAGTAACTAAACATATGATAGTAACTAAACATATGGTAGTAACTAAAGATATGGTAGTAACTAAACATATGATAGTAACTAAACATATGATAGTAACTAAACATATGATAGTAACTAAACATATGATAGTAACTAAAAATATGGTAGTAACTAAACATGACAGTAACTAAACATATAATAGTAACTAAACATATGATAGTAACTAAATATATGGTAGTAACTAAACATATGATAGTAACTAAACATATGGTAGTAACTAAACATATGGTAGTAACTAAACATATGATAGCAACTAAACATATTATAGCAACTAAACATATGACAGTAACTAAACATATGGCAGTAACTAAACATATGGTAGTATCTAAACATATGGTAGTAACTAAACATATGATAGCAACTAAACATATGATAGCAACTAAACATATGATAGTAACTAAACATATGATAGTAACTAAAGATATGGTAGTAACTAAACCTATGATAGTAACTAAACATATGATAGTAACTAAACATATGATAGTAACTAAACATATGATAGTAACTAAAAATATGGTAGTAACTAAACATGACAGTAACTAAACATATGATAGTAACTAAACACATGATAGTAACTAAACATATGGTAGTAACTAAACATATGATAGTAACTAAACATATGGTAGTAACTAAACATATGGTAGTAACTAAACATATGGTAGTAACTAAACATATGATAGCAACTAAACATATGATAGCAACTAAACATATGATAGTAACTAAACATGATAGTAACTAAACATATGGTAGTAACTAAACATATGATAGTAACTAAACATATGATAGTAACTAAACATATGATAGTAACTAAACATATGATAGTAACTAAACATATGGTAGTAACTAAACCTGACAGTAACTAAACATATGATAGTAACTAAACATATGATAGTAACTAAACATATGACAGTAACTAAACATATGGTAGTAACTAAACATATGATAGTAACTAAACATAAGACAGTAACTATACATATGATAGTAACTAAACATATGATAGCAACTAAACATATGACAGTAACTATACATATGGTAGTAACTAAACATATGATAGTAACTAAACATATGGTAGTAACTAAACATATGATAGCAACTAAACATATGGTAGTAACTAAAGATATGATAGTAACTAAACATATGATAGTAACTAAACATATGGTAGTAACTAAACATATGGTAGTAACTAAACATATGGTAGTATCTAAATATATGGTAGTAACTAAACATATGGTAGTAACTAAACATATGGTAGTAATTAAACATGATAATAACTAAACATATGGTAGTAACTAAACATGATAGTAACTAAACATATGGTAGTACCTAAACATATGGTAGTAATTAAACATATGATAGTAACTAAACATATGGTAGTAACTAAACATATGGTAGTATCTAAACATATGGTAGTAACTAAACATATGGTAGTAACTAAACATATGGTAGTAACTAAATATATGATAGTAACTAAACATATGGTAGTAACTAAACATATGGTAGTAACTAAACATATGGTAGTAACTAAACATATGATAGTAACTAAACATAGGATAGTAACTAAACATATGATAGTAACTAAACATATGACAGTAACTAAACATATGGCAGTAACTAAACATATGGTAGTAACTAAACATATGGTAGTAACTAAACATATGACAGTAACTAAACATATGGTAGTAACTAAACATATGATAGTAACTAAACATATGATAGTAACTAAACATATGGTAGTAACTAAACATATGGTAGTAACTAAACATATGATAGTAACTAAACATATGGTAGTAACTAAACATTTGGTAGTAACTAAACATTTGGTAGTAACTAAACATATGATAGTAACTAAACATATGGTAGTAACTAAACATATGATAGTAACTAAACATATGGTAGTAACTAAAGATATGGTAGTAACTAAACATATGATAGTAACTAAACATATGATAGAAACTAAACATATGATAGTAACTAAACATATTATAGTAACTAAAAATATGGTAGTAATTAAACATGACAGTAACTAAACATATAATAGTAACTAAACATATGATAGTAACTAAATATATGGTAGTAACTAAACATATGATAGTAACTAAACATATGGTAGTAACTAAACGTATGGTAGTAACTAAACATATGATAGCAACTAAACATATTATAGTAACTAAACATATGACAGTAACTAAACATATGGCAGTAACTAAACATATGGTAGTATCTAAACATATGGTAGTAACTAAACATATGATAGTAACTAAACATAAGACAGTAACTATACATATGATAGTAACTAAACATATGATAGTAACTAAACATATGACAGTAACTAAACATATGGTAGTAACTAAACATATGATAGCAACTAAACATAAGACAGTAACTATACATATGGTAGTAACTAAACATATGATAGTAACTAAACATATGGTAGTAACTAAACATATGATAGCAACTAAACATATGGTAGTAACTAAAGATATGATAGTAACTAAACATATGATAGTAACTAAACATATGATAGTAACTAAACATATGGTAGTAACTAAACATATGGTAGTAACTAAACATATGATAGCAACTAAACATATGACAGTAACTATACATATGGTAGTAACTAAACATATGATAGTAACTAAACATATGGTAGTAACTAAACATATGATAGCAACTAAACATATGGTAGTAACTAAAGATATGATAGTAACTAAACATATTATAGCAACTAAACATATGACAGTAACTAAACATATGGCAGTAACTAAACATATGGTAGTATCTAAACATATGGTAGTAACTAAACATATGATAGTAACTAAACATAAGACAGTAACTATACATATGATAGTAACTAAACATATGATAGTAACTAAACATATGACAGTAACTAAACATATGGTAGTAACTAAACATATGATAGCAACTAAACATAAGACAGTAACTATACATATGGTAGTAACTAAACATATGATAGTAACTAAACATATGGTAGTAACTAAACATATGATAGCAACTAAACATATGGTAGTAACTAAAGATATGATAGTAACTAAACATATGATAGTAACTAAACATATGATAGTAACTAAATATATGGTAGTAACTAAACATATGGTAGTAACTAAACATATGATAGCAACTAAACATATGACAGTAACTATACATATTGTAGTAACTAAACATATGATATAACTAAACATATGGTAGTAACTAAACATATGATAGCAACTAAACATATGGTAGTAACTAAAGATATGATAGTAACTAAACATATGATAGTAACTAAACATATGGTAGTAACTAAACATATGGTAGTAACTAAACATATGGTAGTATCTAAACATATGGTAGTAACTAAACATATGGTAGTAACTAAACATATGGTAGTAACTAAACATGATAATAACTAAACATATGGTAGTAACTAAACATGATAGTAACTAAACATATGGTAGTACCTAAACATATGGTAGTAATTAAACATATGATAGTAACTAAACATATGGTAGTAACTAAACATATGGTAGTATCTAAACATATGGTAGTAACTAAACATATGGTAGTAACTAAACATATGGTAGTAACTAAATATATGATAGTAACTAAACATATGGTAGTAACTAAACATATGGTAGTAACTAAACATATGGTAGTAACTAAACATATGATAGTAACTAAACATAGGATAGTAACTAAACATATGATAGTAACTAAACATATGACAGTAACTAAACATATGGCAGTAACTAAACATATGGTAGTAACTAAACATATGACAGTAACTAAACATATGGTAGTAACTAAACATATGATAGTAACTAAACATATGATAGTAACTAAACATATGGTAGTAACTAAACATATGGTAGTAACTAAACATATGATAGTAACTAAACATATGGTAGTAACTAAACATTTGGTAGTAACTAAACATTTGGTAGTAACTAAACATATGATAGTAACTAAACATATGGTAGTAACTAAACATATGGTAGTAACTAAACATATGATAGCAACTAAACATATGATAGCAACTAAACATATGGTAGTAACTAAACATATGGTAGTAACTAAACATATGATAGCAACTAAACATATGGTAGTAACTAAACATTTGGTAGTAACTAAACATATGATAGCAACTAAACATATGGTAGTAACTAAACATATGATAGTAACTAAACATATGGTAGTAACTAAACATTTGGTAGTAACTGAACATATGATATCAACTAAACATATGATAGTAACTAAACATATGACAGTAACTAAACATATGGTAGTAACTAAACATATGACAGTAACTAAACATATGAAAGTAACTAAACATATGTTAGTAACTAAGCATATGATAGCAACTAAACATATGAGAGTAACTAAACATATGGTAGTAACTAAACATATGATAGTAACTAAACATATGGCAGTAATTAAACATATGATAGTAAATAAACATATGGTACTAACTAAATATATTGTAGTAACTAAACATATGACAGTAACTAAACATATGATAGTAACTAAACATATGGCTGTAATTAAACATATGATAGCATCTAAACATATGATAGTAACTAAACATAAGATAGTAATTAAACATATGGTAGTAACTAAACATATGACAGTAACTAAACATATGCTAGTAACTAAACATATGGTAGTAACTAAACATATGGTAGTAACTAAACATATGATAGTAACTAAACATATGATAGTAACTAAACATATAGTAGTAAATAAACATATGATAGTAACTAAACATATGGTAGTAGCTAAACATATGATAGTAACTAAACATAGGATAGTAACTAAACATATGATAGTAACTAAACATGATAGTAACTAAACATATGGTAGTAACTAAACATATGATAGTTACTAAACATATGGTAGTAACTAAACATATTATAGTAACTAAACATATGATAGTAACTAAACATATGGTAGTAACTAAACATATGATAGTAACTAAACATATGGTAGTAACTAAACATATGGTAGTAACTAAACATATGGTAGTAACTAAACATATGATAGTAACTAAACATATGGGAGTAACTAAACATATGACAGTAACTAAATATATGGTAGTAACTAAACATATGGTAGTAAGTAAACATAGGATAGTAACTAAACATATGATAGTAACTAAACATATGGTAGTAACTAAACATATGACAGTAACTAAACATATGGTAGTAACTAAACATATGGTAGTAACTAAACATATGGTAGTAACTAAACATATGGTAGTAACTAAACATATGACAGTAACTAAACATATGGTAGTAACTAAACATATGGTAGTACCTAAACATATGGTAGTAACTAAACATATGGTAGTAACTAAACATATGGTAGGAACTAAACATATGGTAGTAACTAAACATATGGTAGTAACTAAACATATGAAAGTAACAAAACATATGGTAGGAACTAAACATATGGTAGTAACTAAACATATGATAGTAACTAAACATATGATAGTAATTAAACATTTGATAGTAACTAAACATATGACAGTAACTAAACAGATGGTAGTAACTAAACATATGGTAGTAACTAAACATATGGTAGTAACTAAACATATGATAGTAACTAAACATATGATAGTAACTTAACATATGGTAGTAACTAAACATATGGTAGTAACTAAACATGATAGTAACTAAACATATGATAGTAACTAAACATATGATAGTAACTAAACATATGGTAGTAACTAAACATATGGTAGTAACTAAACATGATAATAACTAAACATATGGTAGTAACTAAACATGATAGTAACTAAACATATGATAGTAACTAAACATATGGTAGTAACTAAACATATGGTAGTAACTAAACATATGGTAGTAACTAAACATATGATAGTAACTAAACCTATGATAGGAACTAAACATATTGTAGTAACTAAACATATGACAATAACTAAACATATGGTAGTAACTAAACATATGGTAGTAACTAAACATATGGTAGTAACTAAATATATGATAGTAACTAAACATATGACAGTAACTAAACATATGGTAGTAACTAAACATATGGTAGTAACTAAACATATGGTAGTAACTAAACATATGATAGTAACTAAACATATGATAGTAACTAAACATATGGTAGTAACTAAACATATGGTAGTAACTAAACATATGATAGTATCTAAACATATGGTAGTAACTAAACATATGACAGTAACTAAACATATGGTAGTAACTAAACATATGATAGTAACTAAACCTATGATAGGAACTAAACATATGATAGTAACTAAACATATGATAGCAACTAAACATATGGTAGTAACTAAACATTTGGTAGTAACTAAACATATGGTAGTAACTAAACATATGGTAGTAACTAAACATATGGTAGTAAATAAACATGTGACAGTAACTAAACATATGGTAGTAACTAAACATATGGTAGTAACTAAACATATGGTAGTAACTAAACATATGACAGTAACTAAACATATGGTAGTAACTAAACATATGATAGTAACTAAACATATGGCATTAATTAAACATATGATAGTAACTAAACATATGGTAGTAACTAAATATATGGTAGTAACTAAACATATGACAGTAACTAAACATATGATAGTAACTAAACATATGGCAGTAATTAAACATATGATAGCATCTAAACATATGATAGTAACTAAACATATGGTAGTAACTAAACATATGACAGTAACTAAACATATGGTAGTAACTAAACATATGATAGTAACTAAACACATGGTAGTAACTAAACATATGATAGTAACTAAACATATGGTAGTAACTAAACCTGACAGTAACTAAACATATGATAGTAACTAAACATATGGTAGTAACTAAACATATGATAGTAACTAAACATATGGTAGTAACTAAACATATGGTAGTAACTAAACATATGATAGTAGCTAAACATATGATAGTAACTAAACATATGGTAGTAACTAAACCTTACAGTAACTAAACATATGATAGTAACTAAACATATGGTAGTAACTAAACATATGATAGTAACTAAACCTATGATAGGAACTAAACATATTGTAGTAACTAAACATATGACAATAACTAAACATATGGTAGTAACTAAACATATGGTAGTAACTAAACATATGGTAGTAACTAAATATATGATAGTAACTAAACATATGACAGTAACTAAACATATGGTAGTAACTAAACATATGGTAGTAACTAAACATATGGTAGTAACTAAACATATGATAGTAACTAAACATATGATAGTAACTAAACATATGGTAGTAACTAAACATATGGTAGTAACTAAACATATGATAGTATCTAAACATATGGTAGTAACTAAACATATGACAGTAACTAAACATATGGTAGTAACTAAACATATGATAGTAACTAAACCTATGATAGGAACTAAACATATGATAGTAACTAAACATATGATAGCAACTAAACATATGGTAGTAACTAAACATTTGGTAGTAACTAAACATATGGTAGTAACTAAACATATGGTAGTAACTAAACATATGGTAGTAAATAAACATGTGACAGTAACTAAACATATGGTAGTAACTAAACATATGGTAGTAACTAAACATATGGTAGTAACTAAACATATGACAGTAACTAAACATATGGTAGTAACTAAACATATGGTAGGAACTAATCATATGGTAGTAACTAAACATATGGTAGTAACTAAACATATGATAGTAACTAAACATATGATAGTAACTAAAGATATGGTAGTAACTAAACATATGATAGTAACTAAACATATGATAGTAACTAAACATATGGTAGTAACTAAACATATGATAGTAATTAAACATATGGTAGTAACTAAACATATGGTAGTAACTAAACATATGGTAGTAACTAAACATATGATAGCAACTAAACATATGATAGTAACTAAACATATGTTAGTAACTAAACATATGACAGTAACTAAACATATGATAGTAACTAAACATATGGTTGTAACTAAACATGACAGTAACTAAACATATGGTAGTAACTAAACATATGGTAGTAATTAAACATATGATAGCAACTAAACATATGACAGTAACTAAACATATGGTAGTAACTAAACATATGATAGTAACTAAACATATGGTAGTAACTAAACATTTGGTAGTAATTAAACATATGATAGCAACTAAACATATGATAGTAACTAAACATATGGTAGTAACTAAACATTTGGTAGTAACTAAACATTTGGTAGTAACTAAACATATGATAGTAACTAAACATATGGTAGTAACTAAACATATGGTAGTAACTAAACATATGATAGCAACTAAACATATGATAGCAACTAAACATATGGTAGTAACTAAACATATGGTAGTAACTAAACATATGATAGTAACTAAACATATGGTAGTATCTAAACATATGGTAGTAACTAAACATTTGGTAGTAACTAAACATATGATAGCAACTAAACATATGGTAGTAACTAAACATATGGTAGTAACTAAACATATGGTAGTAACTAAACATATGACAGTAACTAAACATATGGTAGTAACTAAACATATGGTAGTTACTAAACATATGACAGTAACTAAACATATGTTAGTAACTAAACATATGGTAGTAACTAAACATTTGGTAGTAACTAAACATATGATAGCAACTAAACATATGATAGTAACTAAACATATGACAGTAACTAAACATATGGTAGTAACTAAACATATGACAGTAACTAAACATATGATAGTAAATAAACATATGTTAGTAACTAAGCATATGATAGCAACTAAACATATGACAGTAACTAAACATATGGTAGTAACTAAACATATGATAGTAACTAAACATATGGCATTAATTAAACATATGATAGTAACTAAACATATGGTAGTAACTAAATATATGGTAGTAACTAAACATATGACAGTAACTAAACATATGATAGTAACTAAACATATGGCAGTAATTAAACATATGATAGCATCTAAACATATGATAGTAACTAAACATATGGTAGTAACTAAACATATGACAGTAACTAAACATATGGTAGTAACTAAACATATGATAGTAACTAAACACATGGTAGTAACTAAACATATGATAGTAACTAAACATATGGTAGTAACTAAACCTGACAGTAACTAAACATATGATAGTAACTAAACATATGGTAGTAACTAAACATATGATAGTAACTAAACATATGGTAGTAACTAAACATATGGTAGTAACTAAACATATGATAGTAGCTAAACATATGATAGTAACTAAACATATGGTAGTAACTAAACCTTACAGTAACTAAACATATGATAGTAACTAAACATATGGTAGTAACTAAACATATGGTAGTAACTAAACATATGATAGTAGCTAAACATCTGATAGTAACTAAACATATGATAGTAACTAAACATATGGTAGTAACTAAACCTGACAGTAACTAAACATATGATAGTAACTAAACATATGATAGTAACTAAACATATGATAGTAACTAAACATATGGTAGTAACTAAACATATGGTAGTAACTAAACATATGGTAGTAACTAAACATATGGTAGTAACTAAACATATGATAGTAGCTAAACATCTGATAGTAACTAAACATATGATAGTAACTAAACATATGGTAGTAACTAAACCTGACAGTAACTAAACATATGATAGTAACTAAACATATGATAGTAACTAAACATATGATAGTAACTAAACATATGATAGTAACTAAACATATGGTAGTAACTAAACATATGGTAGTAACTAAACATATGGTAGTAACTAAACATATGTTAGTAACTAAACATATGATAGTAACTAAACATATGATAGTAACTAAACATATGATAGTAACTAAACATATGATAGTAACTAAACATATGGTAGTAACTAAACATGACTAACTAAACATATGATAGTAACTAAACTTATGATAGTAACTAAACATATGGTAGTAACTAAACATATGATAGTAACTAAACATATGGTAGTAACTAAACATATGGTAGTAACTAAACATATGATAGCAACTAAACATATTATAGCAACTAAACATATGATAGTAACTAAACATATGATAGTAACTAAACATATGGTAGTAACTAAACATATGATAGTAACTAAACATATGATAGTAACTAAACATATGACAGTAACTAAACATATGATAGTAACTAAACATATGGTAGTAACTAAACCTGACAGTAACTAAACATATGATAGTAACTAAACATATGATAGTAACTAAACATATGACAGTAACTAAACATATGGTAGTAACTAAACATATGATAGTAACTAAACATATGGTAGTAACTAAACATATGATAGCAACTAAACATATGACAGTAACTAAACATATGGTAGTAACTAAACATATGATAGTAACTAAACATATGGTAGTAACTAAACATATGATAGTAACTAAACATATGGTAGTAACTAAACATATGATAGTAACTAAACATATGATAGTAACTAAACATATGGTAGTAACTAAACATATGGTAGTAACTAAACATATGATAGTAACTAAACATATGGTAGTAACTAAACATTTGGTAGTAACTAAACATTTGGTAGTAACTAAACATATGATAGTAACTAAACATATGGTAGTAACTAAACATATGGTAGTAACTAAACATATGATAGCAACTAAACATATGATAGCAACTAAACATATGGTAGTAACTAAACATATGGTAGTAACTAAACATATGATAGCAACTAAACATATGGTAGTAACTAAACATTTGGTAGTAACTAAACATATGATAGCAACTAAACATATGGTAGTAACTAAACATATGATAGTAACTAAACATATGGTAGTAACTAAACATTTGGTAGTAACTGAACATATGATATCAACTAAACATATGATAGTAACTAAACATATGACAGTAACTAAACATATGGTAGTAACTAAACATATGACAGTAACTAAACATATGAAAGTAACTAAACATATGTTAGTAACTAAGCATATGATAGCAACTAAACATATGAGAGTAACTAAACATATGGTAGTAACTAAACATATGATAGTAACTAAACATATGGCAGTAATTAAACATATGATAGTAAATAAACATATGGTACTAACTAAATATATTGTAGTAACTAAACATATGACAGTAACTAAACATATGATAGTAACTAAACATATGGTAGTAACTAAACATTTGGTAGTAACTAAACATTTGGTAGTAACTAAACATATGATAGTAACTAAACATATGGTAGTAACTAAACATATGGTAGTAACTAAACATATGATAGCAACTAAACATATGATAGCAACTAAACATATGGTAGTAACTAAACATATGGTAGTAACTAAACATATGATAGCAACTAAACATATGGTAGTAACTAAACATTTGGTAGTAACTAAACATATGATAGCAACTAAACATATGGTAGTAACTAAACATATGATAGTAACTAAACATATGGTAGTAACTAAACATTTGGTAGTAACTGAACATATGATATCAACTAAATATATGATAGTAACTAAACATATGACAGTAACTAAACATATGGTAGTAACTAAACATATGACAGTAACTAAACATATGAAAGTAACTAAACATATGTTAGTAACTAAGCATATGATAGCAACTAAACATATGAGAGTAACTAAACATATGGTAGTAACTAAACATATGATAGTAACTAAACATATGGCAGTAATTAAACATATGATAGTAAATAAACATATGGTACTAACTAAATATATTGTAGTAACTAAACATATGACAGTAACTAAACATATGATAGTAACTAAACATATGGCTGTAATTAAACATATGATAGCATCTAAACATATGATAGTAACTAAACATAAGATAGTAATTAAACATATGGTAGTAACTAAACATATGACAGTAACTAAACATATGCTAGTAACTTAACATATGGTAGTAACTAAACATATGGTAGTAACTAAACATATGATAGTAACTAAACATATGATAGTAACTAAACATATAGTAGTAAATAAACATATGATAGTAACTAAACATATGGTAGTAGCTAAACATATGATAGTAACTAAACATAGGATAGTAACTAAACATATGATAGTAACTAAACATGATAGTAACTAAACATATGGTAGTAACTAAACATATGATAGTTACTAAACATATGGTAGTAACTAAACATATTATAGTAACTAAACATATGATAGTAACTAAACATATGGTAGTAACTAAACATATGATAGTAACTAAACATATGGTAGTAACTAAACATATGATAGTAACTAAACATATGGTAGTAACTAAACATATGGTAGTAACTAAACATATGGTAGTAACTAAACATATGATAGTAACTAAACATATGGGAGTAACTAAACATATGACAGTAACTAAATATATGGTAGTAACTAAACATATGGTAGTAAGTAAACATAGGATAGTAACTAAACATATGATAGTAACTAAACATATGGTAGTAACTAAACATATGACAGTAACTAAACATATGGTAGTAACTAAACATATGGTAGTAACTAAACATATGGTAGTAACTAAACATATGGTAGTAACTAAACATATGACAGTAACTAAACATATGGTAGTAACTAAACATATGGTAGTAACTAAACATATGGTAGTAACTAAACATATGGTAGTAACTAAACATATGGTAGGAACTAAACATATGGTAGTAACTAAACATATGGTAGTAACTAAACATATGAAAGTAACAAAACATATGGTAGGAACTAAACATATGGTAGTAACTAAACATATGATAGTAACTAAACATATGATAGTAACTAAACATTTGATAGTAACTAAACATATGACAGTAACTAAACAGATGGTAGTAACTAAACATATGGTAGTAACTAAACATATGGTAGTAACTAAACATATGGTAGTAACTAAACATATGGTAGTAACTAAACATATGGTAGTAACTAAACATATGATAGTAACTAAACATATGATAGTAACTTAACATATGGTAGTAACTAAACATATGGTAGTAACTAAACATGATAGTAACTAAACATATGATAGTAACTAAACATATGATAGTAACTAAACATATGGTAGTAACTAAACATATGGTAGTAACTAAACATGATAATAACTAAACATATGGTAGTAACTAAACATGATAGTAACTAAACATATGATAGTAACTAAACATATGGTAGTAACTAAACATATGGTAGTAACTAAACATATGGTAGTAACTAAACATATGATAGTAACTAAACCTATGATAGGAACTAAACATATTGTAGTAACTAAACATATGACAATAACTAAACATATGGTAGTAACTAAACATATGGTAGTAACTAAACATATGGTAGTAACTAAATATATGATAGTAACTAAACATATGACAGTAACTAAACATATGGTAGTAACTAAACATATGGTAGTAACTAAACATATGGTAGTAACTAAACATATGATAGTAACTAAACATATGTTAGTAACTAAACATATGGTAGTAACTAAACATATGGTAGTAACTAAACATGATAGTAACTAAACATATGGTAGTAACTAAACATATGATAGTATCTAAACATATGGTAGTAACTAAACATATGACAGTAACTAAACATATGGTAGTAACTAAACATATGATAGTAACTAAACCTATGATAGGAACTAAATATATGATAGTAACTAAACATATGATAGCAACTAAACATATGGTAGTAACTAAACATTTGGTAGTAACTAAACATATGGTAGTAACTAAACATATGGTAGTAACTAAACATATGGTAGTAAATAAACATGTGACAGTAACTAAACATATGGTAGTAACTAAACATATGGTAGTAACTAAACATATGGTAGTAACTAAACATATGACAGTAACTAAACATATGGTAGTAACTAAACATATGGTAGTAACTAATCATATGGTAGTAACTAAACATATGGTAGTAACTAAACATATGATAGTAACTAAACATATGATAGTAACTAAAGATATGGTAGTAACTAAACATATGATAGTAACTAAACATATGATAGTAACTAAACATATGGTAGTAACTAAACATATGATAGTAATTAAACATATGGTAGTAACTAAACATATGGTAGTAACTAAACATATGGTAGTAACTAAACATATGTTAGTAACTAAACATATGACAGTAACTAAACATATGACAGTAACTAAACATATGGTTGTAACTAAACATGGCAGTAACTAAACATATGGTAGTAACTAAACATATGGTAGTAATTAAACATATGATAGCAACTAAACATATGACAGTAACTAAACATATGGTAGTAACTAAACATATGATAGTAACTAAACATATGGTAGTAACTAAACATTTGGTAGTAATTAAACATATGATAGCAACTAAACATATGATAGTAACTAAACATATGGTAGTAACTAAACATTTGGTAGTAACTAAACATTTGGTAGTAACTAAACATATGATAGTAACTAAACATATGGTAGTAACTAAACATATGGTAGTAACTAAACATATGATAGCAACTAAACATATGATAGCAACTAAACATATGGTAGTAACTAAACATATGGTAGTAACTAAACATATGATAGTAACTAAACATATGGTAGTATCTAAACATATGGTAGTAACTAAACATTTGGTAGTAACTAAACATATGATAGCAACTAAACATATGGTAGTAACTAAACATATGGTAGTAACTAAACATATGGTAGTAACTAAACATATGACAGTAACTAAACATATGGTAGTAACTAAACATATGGTAGTTACTAAACATATGACAGTAACTAAACATATGTTAGTAACTAAACATATGGTAGTAACTAAACATTTGGTAGTAACTAAACATATGATAGCAACTAAACATATGATAGTAACTAAACATATGACAGTAACTAAACATATGGTAGTAACTAAACATATGATAGTAACTAAACATATGGCATTAATTAAACATATGATAGTAACTAAACATATGGTAGTAACTAAATATATGGTAGTAACTAAACATATGACAGTAACTAAACATATGATAGTAACTAAACATATGGCAGTAATTAAACATATGATAGCATCTAAACATATGATAGTAACTAAACATATGGTAGTAACTAAACATATGACAGTAACTAAACATATGGTAGTAACTAAACATATGATAGTAACTAAACACATGGTAGTAACTAAACATATGATAGTAACTAAACATATGGTAGTAACTAAACCTGACAGTAACTAAACATATGATAGTAACTAAACATATGGTAGTAACTAAACATATGATAGTAACTAAACATATGGTAGTAACTAAACATATGGTAGTAACTAAACATATGATAATAGCTAAACATATGATAGTAACTAAACATATGGTAGTAACTAAACCTTACAGTAACTAAACATATGATAGTAACTAAACATATGGTAGTAACTAAACATATGGTAGTAACTAAACATATGATAGTTGCTAAACATCTGATAGTAACTAAACATATGATAGTAACTAAACATATGGTAGTAACTAAACCTGACAGTAACTAAACATATGATAGTAACTAAACATATGATAGTAACTAAACATATGATAGTAACTAAACATATGGTAGTAACTAAACATATGGTAGTAACTAAACATATGGTAGTAACTAAACATATGTTAGTAACTAAACATATGATAGTAACTAAACATATGATAGTAACTAAACATATGATAGTAACTAAACATATGATAGTAACTAAACATATGGTAGTAACTAAACATGACTAACTAAACATATGATAGTAACTAAACTTATGATAGTAACTAAACATATGGTAGTAACTAAACATATGATAGTAACTAAACATATGGTAGTAACTAAACATATGGTAGTAACTAAACATATGATAGCAACTAAACATATTATAGCAACTAAACATATGATAGTAACTAAACATATGATAGTAACTAAACATATGGTAGTAACTAAACATATGATAGTAACTAAACATATGATAGTAACTAAACATATGATAGTAACTAAACATATGATAGTAACTAAACATATGGTAGTAACTAAACCTGACAGTAACTAAACATATGATAGTAACTAAACATATGATAGTAACTAAACATATGACAGTAACTAAACATATGGTAGTAACTAAACATATGATAGTAACTAAACATATGGTAGTAACTAAACATATGATAGCAACTAAACATATGACAGTAACTAAACATATGGTAGTAACTAAACATATGATAGTAACTAAACATATGGTAGTAACTAAACATATGATAGTAACCAAACATATGATAGCAACTAAACATATGACAGTAACTAAACATATGGTAGGAACTAAACATATGGTAGTAACTAAACATATGGTAGTAACTAAACATATGGTAGTAACTAAACATATGATAGTAACTAAACATATGACAGTAACTAAACATATGGTAGTAACTAAACATATGACAGTAACTAAACATATGGTAGTAACTAAACATATGGTAGTAACTAAACTTATGGTAGTAACTAAACATATGGTAGTAACTAAACATATTGTAGGAACTAAACATATGGTAGTAACTAAACATATGGTAGTAACTAAACATATGGTAGTAACTAAACATATGATAGCAACTAAACATATGACAGTAACTAAACATATGGTAGTAACTAAACATATGGTAGTAACTATACATATGATAGCAACTAAACATATGGTAGTAACTAAACCTGACAGTAACTAAACATATGGTAGTAACTAAACATATGGTAGTAACTAAACATATGGTAGTAACTAAACATATGACAGTAACTAAACATATGGTAGTAACTAAACATATGGTAGTAACTAATCATATGGTAGTAACTAAACATATGGTAGTAACTAAACATATGATAGTAACTAAACATATGATAGTAACTAAAGATATGGTAGTAACTAAACATATGATAGTAACTAAACATATGATAGTAACTAAACATATGGTAGTAACTAAACATATGATAGTAATTAAACATATGGTAGTAACTAAACATATGGTAGTAACTAAACATATGGTAGTAACTAAACATATGTTAGTAACTAAACATATGACAGTAACTAAACATATGACAGTAACTAAACATATGGTTGTAACTAAACATTGCAGTAACTAAACATATGGTAGTAACTAAACATATGGTAGTAATTAAACATATGATAGCAACTAAACATATGACAGTAACTAAACATATGGTAGTCACTAAACATATGATAGTAACTAAACATATGGTAGTAACTAAACATTTGGTAGTAATTAAACATATGATAGCAACTAAACATATGATAGTAACTAAACATATGGTAGTAACTAAACATTTGGTAGTAACTAAACATTTGGTAGTAACTAAACATATGATAGTAACTAAACATATGGTAGTAACTAAACATATGGTAGTAACTAAACATATGATAGCAACTAAACATATGATAGCAACTAAACATATGGTAGTAACTAAACATATGGTAGTAACTAAACATATGATAGTAACTAAACATATGGTAGTATCTAAACATATGGTAGTAACTAAACATTTGGTAGTAACTAAACATATGATAGCAACTAAACATATGGTAGTAACTAAACATATGGTAGTAACTAAACATATGGTAGTAACTAAACATATGACAGTAACTAAACATATGGTAGTAACTAAACATATGGTAGTTACTAAACATATGACAGTAACTAAACATATGTTAGTAACTAAACATATGGTAGTAACTAAACATTTGGTAGTAACTAAACATATGATAGCAACTAAACATATGATAGTAACTAAACATATGACAGTAACTAAACATATGGTAGTAACTAAACATATGACAGTAACTAAACATATGATAGTAAATAAACATATGTTAGTAACTAAACATATGGCATTAATTAAACATATGATAGTAACTAAACATATGGTAGTAACTAAACATATGGTAGTAACTAAACATATGACAGTAACTAAACATATGATAGTAACTAAACATATGGCAGTATCTAAACATATGGTAGTAACTAAACATTTGGTAGTAACTAAACATATGATAGCAACTAAACATATGGTAGTAACTAAACATATGGTAGTAACTAAACATATGGTAGTAACTAAACATATGACAGTAACTAAACATATGGTAGTAACTAAACATATGGTAGTTACTAAACATATGACAGTAACTAAACATATGTTAGTAACTAAACATATGGTAGTAACTAAACATTTGGTAGTAACTAAACATATGATAGCAACTAAACATATGATAGTAACTAAACATATGACAGTAACTAAACATATGGTAGTAACTAAACATATGATAGTAACTAAACATATGATAGTAACTAAACATATGGTAGTAACTAAACATATGATAGTAACCAAACATATGATAGCAACTAAACATATGACAGTAACTAAACATATGGTAGGAACTAAACATATGGTAGTAACTAAACATATGGTAGTAACTAAACATATGGTAGTAACTAAACATATGATAGTAACTAAACATATGACAGTAACTAAACATATGGTAGTAACTAAACATATGACAGTAACTAAACATATGGTAGTAACTAAACATATGGTAGTAACTAAACTTATGGTAGTAACTAAACATATGGTAGTAACTAAACATATTGTAGGAACTAAACATATGGTAGTAACTAAACATATGGTAGTAACTAAACATATGGTAGTAACTAATCATATGGTAGTAACTAAACATATGGTAGTAACTAAACATATGATAGTAACTAAACATATGATAGTAACTAAAGATATGGTAGTAACTAAACATATGATAGTAACTAAACATATGATAGTAACTAAACATATGGTAGTAACTAAACATATGATAGTAATTAAACATATGGTAGTAACTAAACATATGGTAGTAACTAAACATATGGTAGTAACTAAACATATGTTAGTAACTAAACATATGACAGTAACTAAACATATGACAGTAACTAAACATATGGTTGTAACTAAACATGGCAGTAACTAAACATATGGTAGTAACTAAACATATGGTAGTAATTAAACATATGATAGCAACTAAACATATGACAGTAACTAAACATATGGTAGTAACTAAACATATGATAGTAACTAAACATATGGTAGTAACTAAACATTTGGTAGTAATTAAACATATGATAGCAACTAAACATATGATAGTAACTAAACATATGGTAGTAACTAAACATTTGGTAGTAACTAAACATTTGGTAGTAACTAAACATATGATAGTAACTAAACATATGGTAGTAACTAAACATATGGTAGTAACTAAACATATGATAGCAACTAAACATATGATAGCAACTAAACATATGGTAGTAACTAAACATATGGTAGTAACTAAACATATGATAGTAACTAAACATATGGTAGTATCTAAACATATGGTAGTAACTAAACATTTGGTAGTAACTAAACATATGATAGCAACTAAACATATGGTAGTAACTAAACATATGGTAGTAACTAAACATATGGTAGTAACTAAACATATGACAGTAACTAAACATATGGTAGTAACTAAACATATGGTAGTTACTAAACATATGACAGTAACTAAACATATGTTAGTAACTAAACATATGGTAGTAACTAAACATTTGGTAGTAACTAAACATATGATAGCAACTAAACATATGATAGTAACTAAACATATGACAGTAACTAAACATATGGTAGTAACTAAACATATGATAGTAACTAAACATATGGCATTAATTAAACATATGATAGTAACTAAACATATGGTAGTAACTAAATATATGGTAGTAACTAAACATATGACAGTAACTAAACATATGATAGTAACTAAACATATGGCAGTAATTAAACATATGATAGCATCTAAACATATGATAGTAACTAAACATATGGTAGTAACTAAACATATGACAGTAACTAAACATATGGTAGTAACTAAACATATGATAGTAACTAAACACATGGTAGTAACTAAACATATGATAGTAACTAAACATATGGTAGTAACTAAACCTGACAGTAACTAAACATATGATAGTAACTAAACATATGGTAGTAACTAAACATATGATAGTAACTAAACATATGGTAGTAACTAAACATATGGTAGTAACTAAACATATGATAATAGCTAAACATATGATAGTAACTAAACATATGGTAGTAACTAAACCTTACAGTAACTAAACATATGATAGTAACTAAACATATGGTAGTAACTAAACATATGGTAGTAACTAAACATATGATAGTTGCTAAACATCTGATAGTAACTAAACATATGATAGTAACTAAACATATGGTAGTAACTAAACCTGACAGTAACTAAACATATGATAGTAACTAAACATATGATAGTAACTAAACATATGATAGTAACTAAACATATGGTAGTAACTAAACATATGGTAGTAACTAAACATATGGTAGTAACTAAACATATGTTAGTAACTAAACATATGATAGTAACTAAACATATGATAGTAACTAAACATATGATAGTAACTAAACATATGATAGTAACTAAACATATGGTAGTAACTAATCATGACTAACTAAACATATGATAGTAACTAAACTTATGATAGTAACTAAACATATGGTAGTAACTAAACATATGATAGTAACTAAACATATGGTAGTAACTAAACATATGGTAGTAACTAAACATATGATAGCAACTAAACATATTATAGCAACTAAACATATGATAGTAACTAAACATATGATAGTAACTAAACATATGGTAGTAACTAAACATATGATAGTAACTAAACATATGATAGTAACTAAACATATGATAGTAACTAAACATATGATAGTAACTAAACATATGGTAGTAACTAAACCTGACAGTAACTAAACATATGATAGTAACTAAACATATGATAGTAACTAAACATATGACAGTAACTAAACATATGGTAGTAACTAAACATATGATAGTAACTAAACATATGGTAGTAACTAAACATATGATAGCAACTAAACATATGACAGTAACTAAACATATGGTAGTAACTAAACATATGATAGTAACTAAACATATGGTAGTAACTAAACATATGATAGTAACCAAACATATGATAGCAACTAAACATATGACAGTAACTAAACATATGGTAGGAACTAAACATATGGTAGTAACTAAACATATGGTAGTAACTAAACATATGGTAGTAACTAAACATATGATAGTAACTAAACATATGACAGTAACTAAACATATGGTAGTAACTAAACATATGACAGTAACTAAACATATGGTAGTAACTAAACATATGGTAGTAACTAAACTTATGGTAGTAACTAAACATATGGTAGTAACTAAACATATTGTAGGAACTAAACATATGGTAGTAACTAAACATATGGTAGTAACTAAACATATGGTAGTAACTAAACATATGATAGCAACTAAACATATGACAGTAACTAAACATATGGTAGTAACTAAACATATGGTAGTAACTATACATATGATAGCAACTAAACATATGGTAGTAACTAAACCTGACAGTAACTAAACATATGGTAGTAACTAAACATATGGTAGTAACTAAACATATGGTAGTAACTAAACATATGACAGTAACTAAACATATGGTAGTAACTAAACATATGGTAGTAACTAATCATATGGTAGTAACTAAACATATGGTAGTAACTAAACATATGATAGTAACTAAACATATGATAGTAACTAAAGATATGGTAGTAACTAAACATATGATAGTAACTAAACATATGATAGTAACTAAACATATGGTAGTAACTAAACATATGATAGTAATTAAACATATGGTAGTAACTAAACATATGGTAGTAACTAAACATATGGTAGTAACTAAACATATGTTAGTAACTAAACATATGACAGTAACTAAACATATGACAGTAACTAAACATATGGTTGTAACTAAACATTGCAGTAACTAAACATATGGTAGTAACTAAACATATGGTAGTAATTAAACATATGATAGCAACTAAACATATGACAGTAACTAAACATATGGTAGTCACTAAACATATGATAGTAACTAAACATATGGTAGTAACTAAACATTTGGTAGTAATTAAACATATGATAGCAACTAAACATATGATAGTAACTAAACATATGGTAGTAACTAAACATTTGGTAGTAACTAAACATTTGGTAGTAACTAAACATATGATAGTAACTAAACATATGGTAGTAACTAAACATATGGTAGTAACTAAACATATGATAGCAACTAAACATATGATAGCAACTAAACATATGGTAGTAACTAAACATATGGTAGTAACTAAACATATGATAGTAACTAAACATATGGTAGTATCTAAACATATGGTAGTAACTAAACATTTGGTAGTAACTAAACATATGATAGCAACTAAACATATGGTAGTAACTAAACATATGGTAGTAACTAAACATATGGTAGTAACTAAACATATGACAGTAACTAAACATATGGTAGTAACTAAACATATGGTAGTTACTAAACATATGACAGTAACTAAACATATGTTAGTAACTAAACATATGGTAGTAACTAAACATTTGGTAGTAACTAAACATATGATAGCAACTAAACATATGATAGTAACTAAACATATGACAGTAACTAAACATATGGTAGTAACTAAACATATGACAGTAACTAAACATATGATAGTAAATAAACATATGTTAGTAACTAAACATATGGCATTAATTAAACATATGATAGTAACTAAACATATGGTAGTAACTAAATATATGGTAGTAACTAAACATATGACAGTAACTAAACATATGATAGTAACTAAACATATGGCAGTAATTAAACATATGATAGCATCTAAACATATGATAGTAACTAAACATATGGTAGTAACTAAACATATGACAGTAACTAAACATATGGTAGTAACTAAACATATGATAGTAACTAAACACATGGTAGTAACTAAACATATGATAGTAACTAAACATATGGTAGTAACTAAACCTGACAGTAACTAAACATATGATAGTAACTAAACATATGGTAGTAACTAAACATATGATAGTAACTAAACATATGGTAGTAACTAAACATATGGTAGTAACTAAACATATGATAATAGCTAAACATATGATAGTAACTAAACATATGGTAGTAACTAAACCTTACAGTAACTAAACATATGATAGTAACTAAACATATGGTAGTAACTAAACATATGGTAGTAACTAAACATATGATAGTTGCTAAACATCTGATAGTAACTAAACATATGATAGTAACTAAACATATGGTAGTAACTAAACCTGACAGTAACTAAACATATGATAGTAACTAAACATATGATAGTAACTAAACATATGATAGTAACTAAACATATGGTAGTAACTAAACATATGGTAGTAACTAAACATATGGTAGTAACTAAACATATGTTAGTAACTAAACATATGATAGTAACTAAACATATGATAGTAACTAAACATATGATAGTAACTAAACATATGATAGTAACTAAACATATGGTAGTAACTAAACATGACTAACTAAACATATGATAGTAACTAAACTTATGATAGTAACTAAACATATGGTAGTAACTAAACATATGATAGTAACTAAACATATGGTAGTAACTAAACATATGGTAGTAACTAAACATATGATAGCAACTAAACATATTATAGCAACTAAACATATGATAGTAACTAAACATATGATAGTAACTAAACATATGGTAGTAACTAAACATATGATAGTAACTAAACATATGATAGTAACTAAACATATGATAGTAACTAAACATATGATAGTAACTAAACATATGGTAGTAACTAAACCTGACAGTAACTAAACATATGATAGTAACTAAACATATGATAGTAACTAAACATATGACAGTAACTAAACATATGGTAGTAACTAAACATATGATAGTAACTAAACATATGGTAGTAACTAAACATATGATAGCAACTAAACATATGACAGTAACTAAACATATGGTAGTAACTAAACATATGATAGTAACTAAACATATGGTAGTAACTAAACATATGATAGTAACCAAACATATGATAGCAACTAAACATATGACAGTAACTAAACATATGGTAGGAACTAAACATATGGTAGTAACTAAACATATGGTAGTAACTAAACATATGGTAGTAACTAAACATATGATAGTAACTAAACATATGACAGTAACTAAACATATGGTAGTAACTAAACATATGACAGTAACTAAACATATGGTAGTAACTAAACATATGGTAGTAACTAAACTTATGGTAGTAACTAAACATATGGTAGTAACTAAACATATTGTAGGAACTAAACATATGGTAGTAACTAAACATATGGTAGTAACTAAACATATGGTAGTAACTAAACATATGATAGCAACTAAACATATGACAGTAACTAAACATATGGTAGTAACTAAACATATGGTAGTAACTATACATATGATAGCAACTAAACATATGGTAGTAACTAAACCTGACAGTAACTAAACATATGGTAGTAACTAAACATATGGTAGTAACTAAACATATGGTAGTAACTAAACATATGACAGTAACTAAACATATGGTAGTAACTAAACATATGGTAGTAATTAATCATATGGTAGTAACTAAACATATGGTAGTAACTAAACATATGATAGTAACTAAACATATGATAGTAACTAAAGATATGGTAGTAACTAAACTTATGATAGTAACTAAACATATGGTAGTAACTAAACATATGGTAGTAACTAAACATATGGTAGTAACTAAACATATGATAGCAACTAAACATATGGTAGTAACTAAACATATGATAGCAACTAAACATATGATAGTAACTAAACATATGTTAGTAACTAAACATATGACAGTAACTAAAAATATGACAGTAACTAAACATATGGTAGTAACTAAACATGACAGTAACTAAACATATGGTAGTAACTAAACATATGATAGTAACTAAACATATGGTAGTAACTAAACATATGGTAGTAACTAAACATTTGGTAGTAACTAAACATATGATAGCAACTAAACATATGGTAGTAACTAAACATATGACAGTAACTAAACATATGGTAGTAACTAAACATTTGGTAGTAACTAAACATATGATAGCAACTAAACATATGATAGTAACTAAACATATGACAGTAACTAAACATATGATAGTAACTAAACATATGATAGTAACTAAACATATGGTAGTATCTAAACATATGGTAGTAAATAAACATATGACAGTAACTAAACATATGGTAGTAACTAAACATATGGTAGTAACTAAACATATGACAGTAACTAAACATATGGTAGTAACTAAACATATGGTAGTAACTAAACATTTGGTATTAACTAAACATATGATAGCAACTAAACATATGATAGTAACTAAACATATGACAGTAACTAAACATATGGTAGTAACTAAACATATGACAGTAACTAAACATATGATAGTAACTAAACATATGTTAGTAACTAAGCATATGATAGCAACTAAACATATGACAGTAACTAAACATATGGTAGTAACTAAACATATGATAGTAACTAAATATATAGCAGTAATTAAACATATGATAGTAACTAAACATATGGTAGTAACTAAATATATGGTAGTAACTAAACATATGACAGTAACTAAACATATGATAGTAACTAAACATATGGCAGTAATTAAACATATGATAGCATCTAAACATATGATAGTAACTAAACATATGGTAGTAACTAAACATATGACAGTAACTAAACATATGGTAGTAACTAAACATATGATAGTAACTAAACACATGGTAGTAACTAAACATATGATAGTAACTAAACATATGGTAGTAACTAAACCTGACAGTAACTAAACATATGATAGTAACTAAACATATGATAGTAACTAAACATATGATAGTAACTAAACATATGGTAGTAACTAAACATATGATAGTAACTAAACATATGGTAGTAACTAAACATATGGTAGTAACTAAACATATGATAGTAGCTAAACATATGATAGTAACTAAACATATGGTAGTAACTAAACCTTACAGTAACTAAACATATGATAGTAACTAAACATATGGTAGTAACTAAACATATGGTAGTAGCTAAACATATGATAGTAACTAAACATATGATAGTAACTAAACATATGGTAGTAACTAAAGATATGGTAGTAACTAAACATATGATAGTAACTAAACATATGATAGTAACTAAACATATGATAGTAACTAAACATATGATAGTAACTAAAAATATGGTAGTAACTAAACATGACAGTAACTAAACATATGATAGTAACTAAACATATGATAGTAACTAAATATATGGTAGTAACTAAACATATGATAGTAACTAAACATATGGTAGTAACTAAACATATGGTAGTAACTAAACATATGATAGCAACTAAAGATATTATAGCAACTAAACATATGACAGTAACTAAACATATGGCAGTAACTAAACATATGGTAGTATCTAAACATATGGTAGTAACTAAACATATGATAGCAACTAAACATATGATAGCAACTAAACATATGATAGTAACTAAACATATGATAGTAACTAAAGATATGGTAGTAACTAAACATATGATAGTAACTAAACATATGATAGTAACTAAACATATGATAGTAACTAAACATATGATAGTAACTAAAAATATGGTAGTAACTAAACATGACAGTAACTAAACATATGATAGTAACTAAACACATGATAGTAACTAAACATATGGTAGTAACTAAACATATGATAGTAACTAAACATATGGTAGTAACTAAACATATGGTAGTAACTAAACATATGGTAGTAACTAAACATATGATAGCAACTAAACATATGATAGCAACTAAACATATGATAGTAACTAAACTTGATAGTAACTAAACATATGGTAGTAACTAAACATATGATAGTAACTAAACATATGATAGTAACTAAACATATGATAGTAACTAAACATATGATAGTAACTAAACATATGGTAGTAACTAAACCTGACAGTAACTAAACATATGATAGTAACTAAACATATGATAGTAACTAAACATATGACAGTAACTAAACATATGGTAGTAACTAAACATATGATAGTAACTAAACATAAGACAGTAACTATACATATGATAGTAACTAAACATATGATAGTAACTAAACATATGACAGTAACTAAACATATGGTAGTAACTAAACATATGATAGCAACTAAACATAAGACAGTAACTATACATATGGTAGTAACTAAACATATGATAGTAACTAAACATATGGTAGTAACTAAACATATGTTAGTATCTAAAGATATGATAGCAACTAAACATATGGTAGTAACTAAAGATATGATAGTAACTAAACATATGATAGTAACTAAACATATGATAGCAACTAAACATATGACAGTAACTAAACATATGGTAGTAACTAAACATATGATAGTAACTAAACATATGGTAGTAACTAAACATATGATAGCAACTAAACATATGACAGTAACTAAACATATGGTAGGAACTAAACATATGGTAGTAACTAAACATATGGCAGTAACTAAACATGACAGTAACTAATCATATGACAGTAACTAAACATATGGTAGTAACTAAACATATGGTAGTAACTAAACATATGGTAGTAACTAAACATATGGTAGTAACTAAACATATGGTAGGAACTAAACATATGGTAGTAACTTAACATATGGTAGTAACTAAACATATGGTAGTAACTAAACATATGGTAGTAACTAAACATATGGTAGTAACTAAACATATGGTAGGAACTAAACATATGGTAGTAACTAAACATATGGTAGTAACTAAACATATGGTAGTAACTAAACATATGATAGTAACTAAACATATGGTAGTAACTAAACATATGGTAGTAACTAAACATATGATAGCAACTAAACATATGACAGTAACTAAACATATGGTAGTAACTAAACATATGGTAGTAACTAAACATATGATAGCAACTAAACATATGACAGTAACTAAACATATGATAGCAACTAAACATATGGTAGTAACTAAACCTGACAGTAACTAAACATATGGTAGTAACTAAACATCACAGTAACTAAACATATGGTAGTAACTATACATATGATAGCAACTAAACATATGGTAGTATCTAAACCTGACAGTAACTAAACATATGGTAGTAACTAAACATCACAGTAACTAAACATATGGTAGTAACTATACATATGATAGCAACTAAACATATGGTAGTAACTAAACCTGACAGTAACTAAACATATGGTAGTAACTAAACATCACAGTAACTAAACATGATACTTTAGAATATTATCATTAACGTTGAGTTTATTTAGTTGGGGATCTTTCCAAACAGGTCAACAGATATTTTTACTATTTTCCTTTATCAAGCTCAATCCCTTCTCCTTATGTTAGTTAACAATCCTTCATCAATTATTCTCAGTGACGTGATGAAGATTTTAATACCAAATATGGGCATAAACGTATATGATTGGAAATGAAACGATTTAATATCAAACTAGAATTTTTTCAATACGACCAACTTATGAAGACCATTGTAGAATATAGAGAAACTGTGTTTTACCCTTATTACACACGCACACACACACACACACACACACACACACACACACACACACACACACACACACACACACACACACACACACACACACACACACACACACACACACACACACACACACACGCACACACATATATATACATACATATATATATATCATAGAGAAGGTTAGATCTTCACTAACACCATGAACAATCAATGCTCTATTGATGTACTGTATCTTCTACAGTTATTAAACTATAGAATTTATCGAAACACAGAAATATCCAAAAGTAAAGAAACAGTAGAAAATATATGGCGATAAGGAAACAAAACAATAAACAAGGAAAATAAGAAAAAAAGAGGAATTAAGCAACGAAAGAAAGGAAGAGGGAGTGACATGTTCTACACGCCTGTCTGAGCGGTGTGTCAGCTGAGCATCAGCCAGAGCGGTGTTTCAAGTGAGTTTCTCTGAACGGTGTTTCAACTGAGCTTGAGCCTGAGTGGTATTTCGACTGAGTCTGAGCCTGAGCGGTGTTTCAGCTGAGCATCAGCCTGAGCGGTGTTTCAAGCGAGTCTCTCTGAACGGTGTTTCAGCTGAGCTTCAGCTGTAATGGTGTTTCAACTGAGCCTCAGCCCGAGCGTGTTTCAACTGAGCCTTAGCCTGAGCGGCGTTTCAACTGAGCCTAAGCGGTGTTTCAACTGAACCCTGCAGATAAAATGGCAAAGGTGTTTCCACAGAGAATGGTCAGCGGCACTCACTGCAACGGCCACCCAAAATCTTCTGAACTAGCAATGTTTCTACCACTTGATTCTACCCCCCCCCCTCTGTTTAAAATCTCAATTCGTTCCCACTAAAACAACAACAACAATAAGATAAAAATACAACAGAAATCAAACAAACCTGTACACAGATAAAGATGCTCTCTGAATTTAATCTCCTGATCCCAAACCTTTTTGACTTTTCCTACTGACACCATCTTGCAAACAATTCCGGCTGAACATTCACTGATATGTCTATGGGTATTAATCTACCGCCCCAGTCAAATAAACATATATATATATGATAAGGGTTTAGATCGTTATCCAGTGATATATATATATATATATATATATATGTACATAGAAGCACATATATACATGTGCATACACATGTGTATCTGTAAGTGATTTTTCTATGTTCTATGAGATGTGTGTAAGGGTGTGTTTATGCGCTTGCACAATTGTATAGATATGTACGAACACGCATCAACAAGCTGCAAAATAAAACGGTTGTGTCGTTTCTATATGAAAACGATAAAGGAGGTTTAGGTTTTACAAAACAGTTGTATGAGATTAAAACACTCCAAGATAAAAAATAAAAACAGTGTTTGATAAAAATATTGTTAGATGAAAATATTGCGAGATAAAAAACAGTTGAAACGATCTATCAGTTATTTCTATTTCATATTGTTCAGATTCTGTTCATACAAGCTATTTTCTGTGAAAGGAAATAAGCATAGACGCAGTGTTGATATTAATACTGGAGATATTTTTGTCCAGCTAAAGTGGACATTTTGGTAAAATGGATTGACAATGAATGTAGGCTTTTGGACGCATCTCTTTGTTATATTAAAAAAAATAATAATAAGGAATAAACACGAACATTACCTGACCATTGTTTAAAAATAAATCAATACTCGTATGACCAGTCAGTCGTTTCGTATCAACTAATATACTTAAATGTTTATAGATATGCAGGTGTTCCTAATATTGGTAGGGACATGATTTTCTGGGAATGGTAAAGTACCGCAGAAAATGTCTTATAATATTATTTAATCGAATATCTTCTAAAGTATTCGATTAAAGTTCTAAGTTAGTCTGTTCCCAGCTCAAATACTGACGAGATTTATTTTAGTCTTTCACGGTACAGCGACCCGCCTTGAAGCGGAAAAGGAGATAGACAAATACCGGGTATTATCCGGCCACTTCCTCTTCGCACTGGTCACCATCGATACCTCAGGGGTTCTCGGACCCCATATTGTCGAGCACCCCCAGAAGATCGGAACGTCAACATCTCGTCTGAGGAAGGAGCCCCTTAAGGTGAGGTGGCTGTTGCAGCAGGTGTCGCTGTGTATATATATATATATATATATATATATATATATATATATATATATACAAGTTAATATAAATTAATTGTTTCTACTTTTGGCACAAGGCCAGCAATTACCCAGTGCATTACTGGTACTTTATTTTATCGACCCCGTAAGGATGAAAGGCAAAGTTAACCTAGGCGGGATTTGAACTCAGAATGGCAAGGGCCGTAACTCTATGCATCAAAGCATGGCATCCAACCCTCTACCGATACTGCCAATTCACCGCCCAAGTTAATATAAATTAATATATGATAAACACATAAGTGTTTGTATTGTAAAAGACGAAGTTAGCTAGAATGAAATAAACTAATTCAAATAAATATAGTTTGCCTGTCTCGATTTAAAATAATAAATCAATAAAAACAAACCCATATTGGCAATAACCGTGATACCTGGACAAATTTAAATTTCAAAATCCAAACCTGTTCCGCAGACGAATTTGAATTTCAAAACCCAAATAAGTTTCGCAACGATAGTATAAAAAAAATTAATTGTAAAGGACTGTTTGAGTTTATAACTCTAAATATAATATAATATTACGGCTCCTTTTGTTGGGCTAATTTTTAATCCCATATAAACGGCTGTTATTTCTAGCGCCATGCGTATGAGATAGTTAGTGAGTGGGAAACCACGTGCGTTTGCGCTTGTACACCAGACCTCCAAAAATATTTCGAGGTGAAACATCCTAATTTTCTGGATACCTGTTGATGAACACAGAAAATGGAATCTTTCACATTTTTTTATACTATCGTTGCGAAACTTATTTGGGTTTTGAAATTCAAATTTGTCTGCGGAACAGGTTTGGATTTTGAAATTTAAATTTGTCCAGGTATCACGGTTATTGCCAATATGGGTTTGTTTTTATTGATTTATTATTTTAAATCGAGACAGGCAAACTATATTTATTTGAATTAGTTTATTTCATTCTAGCTAACTTCGTCTTTTACAATACAAACACTTATGTGTTTATCATATATTAATTTATATTAACTTGTATTTCACGGCTCAGAAATGCTTCTTTCTTTGAGCTAATTAATTGTAAAGGACTGTTTGAGTTTATAACTCTAAATATAATATAATATAATATATATATATATATATATATATATATATATATATATATATATATATATATATATATATATATACACACATACACAGCGACACCTGCTGCAACAGCCACCTCACCTTAAGGGGCTCCTTCCTCAGACGAGATGTTGATGTTATATATATATATATTGTTATGCTTTGGGAGGGTCATGTTGCCAATAAGAAACACACGCACCAGTTGCTTTCACTCAAATTAATTATAAATTAAATTTATAAATTTAAGAATTTATAAATTTCCGGTTGGTTGGTTGGTTCCACAACCAGACGATTGTTCATATATTGTCAAAGTTCTTTCGTCACACATTCTGTGACCTCTTCAGTGACTGGGGATTCTTTTCTTTGTTTTGTGTCTCTCCTTTGTTCTGTCCTACGCCATCTTGTTTGATGGCGTAGGACAGAACAAATATAATGTGCATGCATAACTACAGTGCGTGTAACCGAGAGTGTACCAATGTATATAAATATATACACATTTCAAATTTGAAAGCATGAAAAATACGAATTTCTTTGAAGATTGAAAATATCGTAAACATCTTCAATTGATTGTCGGATTTTATTGAATCCTCAGCAGAAGAGTCACAATGAAACATATATATATATATATATATATATATATGTGTGTGTGTGTGTATATGTATATGTATATATATATATATATATATATATATATATATATTAGAAAGTGAAGTTTTTTTACAAAATGAAAATAAACCGAGGTGTCCTACACGAGTGAGATGTGAGAAAAAACCACAGACCCTCCATCTCAATTCTACTTTTGAAAAGCACAAGACCTGCGAAACCGGTAAAGGAACCAAATAAATATATATTTTTATAAAAAAGACTCCAGCTGCATTTTCGTTTTCATCTTTTTTCCTTATATACATATATATAATATTAAAATATAAATATTAATAAAATAGATGTTCTTTTGATCAATTACATTTTATTATACATATTTCGGATGTACAACAGTACGTCCTCATCAGACAAAATATAATGATACATGACATACCCTGAGATGTTAAATGGTTAAGATTTAATCAAGGTAGTGATTAACCTAAGAGAAAATTTAACATATATACCCTAATTATGAGAAAATGCGAATACGTAATAAATTCATTAGAGAATGTGAGTAAGAAAAACGTTGCTTACTATGATACTACAATATATCTAGGAAAACATCTCATGAATCATAACAGCCAGTGATAGCCACTGGAAAAGGATTTATAAAGAGGGAAAGATAAAGGGGGTGATATATGCTGAAGGAGATTTTTTCCGAAAGTTAAACGGTTAAATTTGAAAATATTTAATTTATAATATTAGGGTGAAGACTCAATATTTCGGGATTTTTTTGCTGGTTATTTATATATTAGTTTTATAAATTCTATAAGTGTGTTAACATTTCTAAGCTTCTGAGTTTTATGAGGGTAACATTTAAAGGATTTAGCTGGCACATCAAGAATGAAATATTATACTGTTGATTATTTTCCTAAATTTAAACTTTAACAAAGATACCAACATATTAGGTATGTAAAGCTTTTGAAGTACTTATTGTTATACATATTTAAATAACGATTATGTATATAGATATATGTTAATGAGCCAGTATATTTTAGGTAATAGCGACGTAGATAAAAATAAAATAAAATAATAGATTGAGGCATGTTAAGGTTAAATATACACCTATATATAACTGGGTGTAAATGTATTAATTATTCTTTAACGGAGATACCAACATATTAGGTATGTAAAGCTTCTGAAGTATTTATTGTTAGAAATATTTAAATAACGATTATGTATATAGATATATATTAATGAGCCAGTATATTTTAGGTAAATAATAACGAAAATAAAAATAAAATAATAGATTGAGGCATGTTACGGTTAAATATACACCTATATATAACAAGGTGTAAATGCATTAATTATTCTTAGTTCAGAGTGTACGCAATCAAGAAATTTAGAAGTTAACTAAAGATTATGTATATGAAGATATAGGGAGGTATATATATATATATATATATTAGGTATTAGTGGTGTAGTATACTTTAGGTAAATGATAACGGTTATAATTTTATAAAATAGAGTTCAACGTGTTACATTTAAATATATATATATATATATATATATATATATATATATATATATATATATATATATATATATATATATATATATATATATATATATACATATTTCATTTTTTCCGTTTATCGTTTTCGGTACCCCGGCCGATTAACTCACTCGATTTGCAAATTAGGCTGCTCAGCCGTTAATATGCATAAGGAAAGTATATACTTTCAGACGTTCAACCATCTGGCAGGAAGGTATACGTTGCTGACGATAACTAATAAGCTTGAAACTAGTACAGCGTTCCTTTGTCAGTGTTGAACAAATGAGCAACGATGGTTGCTAGACACTGTACGGCTTAATTCGGGATGTTTGTTTACAAACACACCGAGATATTATAATAGATGTTCGGTGAATCCATACGTACATATATATATGTGTGCATGTATGTATATATATATATATATATATATATATATATATATATATATATATACATACTACTGTACGTCTGTATACATATATGTATGTACGTATACATACTTATATTTAAGTATCAGCCGTACTAAGAGTGGGAAATGAAATTTCGTTTCATTTTTTCCGTTTATATATATATATATATATATATATATATATATATATACTGGCGCTTTAGTTCGGATCTAGCTGCAGAAACGGTCAGAGCTCAGCCGTCGGGGTCCTGAATCTTTTCATATTACCCACTCTACTACCCAAGTATCGAGTACTCTGGTGGGTTATCGTCTACCTGGTTTTTACCACACCCTGTCTTATATATATATATATATATATATATATATATATATATATATATATATATATATATATATATATATATATATATATATGTGTGTGTGTGTGTGTGTGTGTGTGTGAGTGAATGCTGTAACTCGATTTCGAGAAATGCTATCGCTTGATACTTAAGCATGACCAACACGAAGGTGGCTTTTTAGTCAAGCTAGGGACTTGTCTATGGCCAGCAATGCAATGCATCGCAAAATGTCACATATCAAGCCATGTTTGCGCTTGAAGCTTTTTTGAGGGAGGAAAGGCTTGCACGGGGCCAATCCCACTTTCTGAACATCGAATGCATTTATTCAAAGAGTAGAACTGGTCTACATCATTGGATGTAAACGAAGTCGCATATATACATACACACATATATACATATATATATACACACATATATATAAATATATATGTGTGTGCGTAAATGCACAGATAGTTGTTACCTGAAGTTAACGATTGTCTTATATATAACAATAATCTAGAATAATCTAGATACCGGTCGCTCTCCGACAGCTTTGCGGTTGTACCCTTGGCAGTGGAGACTTCTGGTCTCCTCCGCCCTAGGGCTACTTCTCTACTCACCACCATAGGCGCTGAGCTGGCCAGCCGCAGGTGTGAGCCTCGAGAGCTGGAATGGCTTTTCCAGCGCGTCTCCCTTGCCGTCCTCCGGGGAAACGCCTTCTCCATTCTGTGCGCCGGGGCTGTGGGGAGACAACCCGATTATATTACGAATTTTGTTGAATAGTCTTAAATACGTTTACTTGAGTTCATCTCAAGAGATGTAAAAGATCACGTGAGGAACAATTAGAAGAAACTGTAGTTAACATTTAACCTCGCCATTCCAAGTGATTGCTTTACAACTAAGTCCTCCAGAATTCGAGTCCTTTCTTCTGTGTTAAAGAGACGAACATTTTTCACTTCATATACAATGGTCTGCTTATATAATATCACGGAATATCTACATTTACACTTATAACAATGTATTGAAACAATTGAAAGTGAATTATCTAATCACCAATTGCATGTTATACAAAATGTTAGTATTTCAACATTACTTCTGAATTCGTTAAAGCAGAAGCTAGCAGAGTAGCTGAAACCATTCATTCAAAGACAAATAATATCTATTATTATGCTCGACAATTTTAACTTTAATTAATTGCAAGAATTGTTGTCTTAGCAGAAGAGAGAAGGGCGTTAATTCGGTATTCTGTAGTTCATAATTACACGGACAAACAATTCATTCTATGCTGTTATTTGCATAAGTTAAAATATTACACAAGAATACGCTGTTATACACAGATACATAAATATATACACATTACCAGTATGTTTGTATATATATATATATATATATATATATATATATATATATATATATATATATATATATATATATATATATATATACACATATGTATGTATATATATATACACATATGTATGTATATATACACACACATGCATGTACGTATTGCTGTATACAGCAACGGAGAAAAACTGACGACTATATTTGTATATGTGCGTGTATGTATATATAATGTCGTGGTAGAAACCAAGAAACTCCCCCACCCCACATTGGTGTCTGGTGGGGGAAGGGTCTTGATTCCGTCTTAGACCTACTTATTTCCCTCGACTTATATACTTCCTCCCTTATGTTCTGACCACATAATTCATAGAAGGCACCCTAGTTGCCCCCCATTGATGGATACTGTTGATACTAACAATATTATACAATTGTTTTACACCGTGTTTCCATTGGTTAAATCAGTGTTTCGCCTTAAGCGTTCTATTCCTTCATGTACAACATTCCTTAAAATAGGATTGCACTCTCTCTCCCTCCCTCCCTGTCTGTCTGTCTATATGACGATCTCTCCCTCCCTCCCTCCCTCCCTCCCTGTCTGTCTGTCTATATGACGATCTCTCTCTCTCTCCCTCCCTGTCTGTCTGTCTGTCTGTCTGTCTATATGACGATCTCTCTCTCTCTCCCTCCCTCCCTCCCTCCCTGTCTGTCTGTCTATATGACGATCTCTCCCTCCCTCCCTCCCTGTCTGTCTGTCTGTCTGTCTGTCTATATGACGATCTCTCTCTCTCTCCCTCCCTGTCTGTCTGTCTGTCTGTCTATATGACGATCTCTCTCTCTCTCCCTCCCTGTCTGTCTGTCTGTCTATATGACGATCTCTCTCTCTCTCCCTCCCTCCCTGTCTGTCTGTCTGTCTGTCTATATGACGATCTCTCTCTCTTTCCCTCCCTCCCTGTCTGTCTGTCTATATGACGATCTCTCTCTCTTTCTCTCCCTCCCTCCCTCCCTCCCTGTCTGTCTGTCTATATGACGATCTCTGTCTGTCTGTCTGTCTGTCTGTCTGTCTGTCTGTCTGTCTGTCTGTCTGTCTGTCTGTCTGTCTATATGACGATCTCTCTCTTTGTTTCTTTTATTTGCCACCAGGGCATCAAAAGTGGGACAAGTACAAAGGGGGGAGTTTACACAAAAAGGCGTCCTCAATAAGGAGGAGGCAATAACAATATATAAAAATAAAATAGAATATTACAAAAAATTAAATTTATAACAAAATCCTCAATAGAGAGGAGGCGCCTTGGGGGGTCGCACACACCCCCGAAAAAAGTGTGCAACCCTTTTCCTCAGGAGCACAGAGAGGGGGTGCTCCCTCGTTCCTTCCTCCCTTCCACCTACAGGCTTATGTAAAGAGAAGGCCCATTCACACGGGCCATTCTCGCCACTTTCACCCACCTTTCATAAAAACGGCTGGGGTGGAGCACCTCTCTCTCCATCCTGATCCTTCTTCCGAAATAATATCGGAAGAAACGGACCAGTTGTTGGCCAGAGAGAAAGGTGCCTGACCTCAGTCCTTTCAGACGCGTCCACCATACAACTTCTTTCACCATGGCTATTACGCACAGAAACACCGCCTCTCCTTCATCTTTGAAGTGGGGAGGCGGCTTGATCATTACAATAGACTCGGTGGTCAACCGGATCGGTCCCACCCTTGACAGCAGTTGTTCGACATAGCCCCACAGATCGGCTACGCCCGAGCAGTGTACCAATGCGTGTGCAACGGTTTCCTCGTCGCACACGCATCTGGGACATATCTTTTTGGCGGGGTCCCTACCCGGGCGCCCGTGTCTGTAGAGCTTTTCTCGAACGGGTAGAGCCCCTCGGTAGCACTGCCAGGCCAGGGACTTCTGGAAGTTGTCCATAGGTCCCGGGCTGAATGTCCTACCGAACAGGCTGGCCAGTTCGTCCTCCTCCATGTCTAGGGCTTCTCCGAGGGCGTCGTCGCACCTGCTGCGTACCAGCCCTCTATAGAATGTTGCGGTGGAGTCTCCACTGATAACCGGGTCCGCCTGCCAGAGGGCGGTGAGCGCCTGGGCACACTCAGTGTGCCAGGCGCCCAGTTTTCTCGGTCTTTGCTTGACCCAGGATTGCAGCTCGGTGAGTGAGACGAGTCTGGGAAAGGTTCGTCTCACAAGCGAGGACCACACCGGTTGACCGGTGAGGAATACGTAGAGGTGCCGTAGCCTTAATGCGTGTTTACGCATCATTAGCCACGGCATCCCCAGCCCTCCTTTCGAAGGGTGTTGACAGCAGATGGATCTCCTCACCATAGGAGCCCGCCTCTTCCAAAGGAATTGGAAGAGCGCGCGCTCCATCTTGGCGAGGATTTCCCTTGGGCACTACGGTCAGGCGGTAGTAGATGACGGACGCTATATAGGTGTTCGCCACCTCCGCCCGACCTTTCAGGGATAGTTTGCAACTGGCCCACTTCCGGGTCAGTGCAAACACCCTGTTCGTAACCTCCGCCCAGTTTTTCTCCACCTGGAGGTCCGGTCCGAACCAGACCCCGAGCAACTTCACCGGGCCCTCCGTCCAGCGTCCGACGACGCCATCGGAGGGCATCGGTATGCTCCTCCACGTGCCGAGTTGCAAACCGATCGACTTGTCCCGGTTCAGCTTAGCCCCTGTGAACCTTTCGTACTCCTCCAGTAAGGTGCCGACCGCCTCGATTTCGGAGGCCGTCGACACCATTACTGTCACGTCATCGGCGTAGGCCGACACTGCTTTCCGCAATCCCGGTTCCAAAGGGATGCCCTGCAACAACTCCAACTTCCGCAATAGTGGCTCGAGAGTCAACACATACAGAAGGGAGGATAGAGGGCACCCTTGTCGGATGGACCGCGCGATTTTGAACGGCTCCGAGAGGTAGCCGTTCACCTTGACCCTAGAGCAGATGCGGCTGCTGTGCATAGCAGTGATCCAGCCCCTGAAAACGGGTCCGAAGCCTGCCGTCGCTAGCACCGCATCCAGGTAACTATGGTCGACCCTATCGAACGCCTTAGATTGATCCAAGTTGATCAGAGCCCCACCAAAGCCGGGTTCGTTCCCAACCCTCTCTATGATGTATCGCATGAGGTGGAGGTTGTCATGGATGGACCTGGACGGGATAGCGCATGTCTGCGCATCTCCCACCAGGTTGCCCACGACAAGCGCCAACCTCTTTGCTAGCACCTTGGCCAAAATCTGTAACTCTGTATTTAGCAGAGTTATGGGCCTGAAGTTACTTATTTCGTCCCCTTGTTCTCGTCCTTCCTCACTAGCGTGACTACGCCCTTGGTCACAGTACAGGGAATTCTCCCGTTCTGTTGCCAGTTGCAGTAGACCGCCTCGAGGAGATCGGGGAACAAGTCCGGCATAGCTAGATATAATTCGTAAGGAAGACCATCGAGATCCGGGGATTTGCGTTTGCCGCATTGGCTCAGCACGTCCTCTATCTCAGCGGCCGAAATCGGCTCCTCGCAGGACTTCGCCTCCCTGTCCGAGAGACGCGGCAGGCCGTCGAGGTATGGACCGAAGTCCACGTTCCCAACCGGCTCCCCGCCCCTCCCGAACAGTCGGGCAAAGTGCCTTTGAAAGGCCTCACACATCTGCTTAGGCTCAAGAATCGCCCGTCAATCCAGGTCTTGCAAAGACCGGATGGTGGATTTAGTTCCACTGTTGGCCTCTGTCACGCGGGCCCAGCTAACAGCTTTGGCCCCCTCGTTCCCTAGAGCACGTATTTTACTTCGGACAACGCAGCCTTCGTGCTTCGCGTCGAAAAACTGGCTCAAAGCCGTTCTCGACGCTAGCACTCTGGCCACGTCGCCGCTTCTAATTGCCTCTTCTACTCTATCTATTAGCTCCCTCTCCTTCCTATTCCTATCCGCAGCTAGAACCTTACTAAATTCTATCGAGACTAATCTAATCTCTCTCTTTAGAGATACCCACCACCTGCTGTTGACGATCGCTCCAGTCCACCGTTCCTTAACTAACGTACTAATCCGATCCCTGTAAGCTCTACTTGCCGGCAAGGACAAGTTGAGCTTCCAGTAACCGGCTCTCCCTGTCTGTCTGTCTGTCTGTCTGTCTATATGACGATCTCTCTCTCCCTCCCTCCCTCCCTGTCTGTCTGTCTGTCTATATGACGATCTCTCTCTCCCTCCCTCCCTCCCTCCCTCCCTCCTGTCTGTCTATATGACGATCTCTCTCTCTCTCCCTCCCTCCCTCCCTGTCTGTCTGTCTGTCTATATGACGATCTCTCTCTCTCTCTCTCTCTCTCTCTCTCTCTCTCTCTCTCTCCCTGTCTGTCTGTCTGTCTGTCTATATGACGATCTCTCTCTCTCTCTCCCTCCCTGCCTGTCTGTCTGTCTGTCTATATGACGATCTCTCTCTCTCTCCCTCCCTGCCTGTCTGTCTGTCTGTCTATATGACGATCTCTCTCTTTCTCTCCCTGTCCGTCTGTCTGTCTGTCTGTCTGTCTGTCTATATGACGATCCCTCCCTCTCTCTCTCTCTCTCTCTCTCTGTCTATCTGTCTATATGACAATCTCTCTTTCTTTCTCTCTTTCTCCCCCCCTCTCTCACACACACACACTCACTCTCGCTCTCTCTCTCTGTCAATATGACGATCTCACTCTCACTCTCTCACACTCTCTCTCTCTCTCCTTCCATCTGCCAGTTAGTTGTATTTCCTTTTCTCACCCGCAGTAGTTAGATTTCGTTTCACTTTATAAGAAACTCTTTCCATTCCGGAGTATTAATGACACAACCAGAGAATCGAAATTGAAAGAAATACCAAAGTTTTCTTTTCATCTTTTATTTATACGTCTGCTCTGGCAAATAGTTGCCTCAATTGAAAAACTATTATTTACTGTTTTTACATACATATACAATGATTTGTAAAATCTCGATTAGTTTCTATACACGTAGTTTAGATCCGTTATATTCACACTTTAACCGTCTTAAAGAATGCCCAGGGAACATAATAAATATAAGTAAAACAACAAAAAAGCCACAACAAAATCAGACAAACAAATAGAAGATTACTCTACTAAGCCACCCCTCTCCACTTCTTTTTATTCTTTTATCGTTCGTTAATCTATGATTGTTAGTTCTTCAACCAAACATGGCTACCAGCACAGAAGATATTTACCGACAATATAACCAGTTTTAATAAAAATGGTTGAAACTTGTAAGTATGATAAATCTCTGCCGTTAGTCAACAATTATAGTGTTGTTAAGATATTACAGAGAAGAGGTGAGAGATAGAGAGAGAGGGGGAGGGAGAGAGTGATAGAGAGGGAGAGAGAAAGTGAGTGAGAGAGAGGAAGAGCAAGATGAGGAGAGCTGTAGTGAGAAAGAAGTCGAGAGAGAGAGATAGATAGATAGAGAGGGAGAGAGAGAGTGGTAGGGATAGATAGAGAATGCAATGGAGAGATAGATAGAAAGCTGGAGAGAAGTTTGAAGGGAAGAATAAAGAAACACACTGTCGTTTGTTCAGTTTCGTTTCAAAGGCAACACTTTCCAAGCATTGTAGTTTTTAAGGAAACAATATTTCATCGATTGTCAGCGAGATTGTCCAATAGGAAAATAAAGACGAAAAGAGTTCAAATACATTATATTCTTTTAATATTGGTATGCTCTGAAATTTTCTTGCAAAAGACGGGCGAGAAGTAAAAATAAAAGCATAGTTGATAATACGGTTAGAAATATTCAATAATGTGGCATATATAATTACACAGATTATATATAGCTGATCTTTTAGATATTTCCACGTTATATGTGTTGTTGATGGTAGACTTCTATATCAAGCTTTAGATCAAGTAAACTGAGGACATTGTTACATATGTTTACACACATCCACATACACATATATACACACTCAGACACACACATACACACACATATACACACACATTTACACACACTCAGACACACACATACACACATATATACATATGTATGTATATATATATATATATATATATATATATATATATATATGTATATATGAAAAGATTCAGGACCCACTCTACTACCTCAAGTATCGCGTACTCTGGTGAGTAATGGTCTAACTGGTTTTTACTACCTCCAATCTGTGATATATATATATATACATATATATATATATATATATATATATATATATGTGTGTGTGTGTGTGTGTGTGTGTGTGTGTGTGTGTGTGTGTGTGTGTGTACAGAAGAAGATTATTAATTTTGGGTTCACATTATCGCTTTTCTGCACTAAAAAGCGGTAATGTGAAACTTTAATAACGATGGGAGTAAACAGCAATTTAATCGGTGTTATATATATACTTATGTATGTAGATCCGTATATATATGGCGGTTGGACAAACAATTCAATTAAGTGAGACTATTTCATGACCACAACCCCTTTTATGGTTGTTCAGACAATGGGAAACAAGCAAGGGAGAGAACTCCTATAATTTGAGACGATCCAAGTCTTTTGGAATAACTTAAGGCAATATAGTGTGAGTGGACTAAAAGCAGCGTCGGTATGTTTCGATTTTAGATCTCATAAGCGAAGCATCTTTAGCAAGTTAAACTGGACTGGGCAAGTAGATATAGGAAAGATCTCTCTCTCTCTCTTATATATATATATATAATATATAAGATCAAAAGATGGTTAAAGGAGTTCCATGTATTTTATTATGCGCATTTCAAAAACAAACATCATCATGCAATAATATTTGTGTTTTCATCAGATAAAACAGGAGAACATGATATGAAGGCTAAAAAACACTTGTGGATAGTGCAGTTTTATCTGATGAAAACACAAATATTATTGCATGATGATGTTTGTTTTTGAAATGCGCATAATAAAATACATGGAACTCCTTTAACCATCTTTTGATCTTATATATTATGTATACTCCAGTCCTACAAACTGTAGAGTGCTTCTTATCCGATATCTGCATTGCTTTATTGTACTACAATAAAACTCACCTCCTACATTATATATATATATATATATATATATATATATATATATATATATATATATATATATATATATATATATATATGTATATATATATGTATATATATATATTAAGTAAGAATATTTTTCGAAACAGCGAGTTGGTTTGAAATTATTAGAAATGTAAGCTATCGCCGTATTTTGACTAAAGAAATTAAAGAAATTGTTTAGCCTGATAGTGGGGTTAAGAACCCTCGGAGAAATAGAAAAAGATGAGTATTGACGTACATGTACGTCAATACTCATCTTTTTCCATTTCTCCGAGGGTTCTTAACCCCACTATCAGGCTAAATAATTTCTTTAATTTCTTTAGTCAAAATACGGATATATATATATATATATATATATATATATATATATATATATATATATATATATATATAGTTATACTTGGAGAGGGTCATATTGTTGTAATAATATTGCCAGAAATAATAACAGAACACACTCACTGTTTGGTTGGTTTTCGCTTCTGTATCTTTTATATATCCATAGTTAATTTATTTGGCAATCAACGTTTATCATTGATTGACCAACGGTTAAAAATACAGATATAAATATATATAGTCTATCAAAGTTTGATTTATCGTGGTATATCTTCAGGTAAGATTTTCCTCTACTGCCCGACTCTATTTGTATGTAGACATTTCATACGTGTGCTCCCTCGGGCATTTTCGCCTTTACCCGTTGTTGACACAATCAACTCATGTTTATTTTCCCTCTTACTATATCTGTTTGACCAGTCTAGTCTAACTTACTAAGTCAACACATATATATATATATATATATATATATATATATATATATATATATATATAGAGAGAGAGAGAGAGATTACATGAATCAAAGTTCTGTTTAAACCATTTATTCACTTACAATTGTTTCTTCCAAACCTCGGTTTGGAAGAAACAATTGTAAGTGAATAAATGGTTTAAACAGAACTTTGATTCATGTAATTTCTATATAACTGCTCTGTAGAACAACTGATGTAATTACATTGAGCTATTTATCTTACTGGTAATAAGGTAGTAATAAATTACTGTCTTTCACTATTTAGGGTTTAAAATGTATATAACTATAAAAGGTTATAGTATATACATAACCATAAATAGTATCCTTAATACTATATATATATATATATATATATATATATATATATATATATATATATATATATATATATATATATATTAATCAAAGGTATATATTGAGTTAGAAACTGAAAATAGTCTCTAACAATTAAATAGCTCAAGGAAGGAGGTATTTCTGAGCCGTGTAATATAATTGAATATAAAAGGGAGATAAATACAGATATAAACATATATGTGTTCATATTGTTAATAGTTAGTATTCTTTTTAACCTAGCGAACCTAGTCCTTTACGATTTGAACACATATATGTTTATATCTGTGTTTATCTCTCTTTTATATTCAATTATATATATATATATATATATATCTAAGTAAATGTATATATATCTTAGCTATCTGGGAGGCGTGGGATGGACGCACAAAGACTGTGTTGCGTCCATTAACGTATTGACCCTATTATTACTGCAAATGTCTAATTCAGATCCTACATACAGTTTTAACGTGTATAAACTATTTCCATACTCTCTGTTCATCTTATTAATATAATTTAACTTAATTATTAGCCTAGTGTTAGTTTAATTCAAATGCATCTGAAAAATTAGCATCTATTCAATTAAATCTATACTATTCTGAAATATGTACATTTTAAATCCTGCTCGTGTTATTTAAATCTTGGCTTATAATAATAATTGTTTCTACTTTTGGCACAAGGCCAGCAATTACTCAGTACATTACTGGTACTTTATTTTATCGACCCCGTAAGGATGAAAGGCAAAGTTAACCTCGGCCGGATTTAAACTCATGATGGCAAGGGTCGTAACTCTCTCTATGCGTCAAAGCATGGCGTCCGACCCTCTACCGATACTGCCAATCCACCGCCCTAATGCCCTTGGCTTATAATAATAATGATAATGGTTTCTGATTTAGGCACAAGGGCAACCATTTTTTGGGAAGAGGAAAGTAAATTAAATCGACCCCAGTGCATTACTGCTACTATATTTTATTGACCTGGTAAGGATGAAAGGCAAAAATAATCTCAGTGGAATTTGAACTCAGAACGTAAAGGACTGTAACTGTATATCACGAAACATGGTGTCCGTCCTTCTACAGATACCACCAGTCCTCCACCCCAAGAAGTAGTTCCTCTCGTTACAATGACCCACTAGTGTTTCTGTATAATATGTCACCTAATGCTTCAATGTTTTCTGCTTTAATTATAAGATGAGTAGGTATTTTCCCATTTAAAACCTTTTCCCGCCTTTCCTTGCTATAGAGACTACGGTAGACTCTACACCCTACATTCTTAAGAACTCTATCAGTCTTTATATTTCGTAATCTTTTCAATTCCTTTCAACTCCCTCTTTATATCTGGAGGAGTAGAGTATATTTATTTTCCTTCTTAATTTATTTATTTCGTCTTTTGAGACTATCCCGTAGAAATTGCTAATAATACACACACACACACACGCACATACACACACACAGATACACACACACACACACACACACACACACACACACACACACACACACACACACACACACACACACACACACACACACACATACGCGCAAACACACACACGCACACACACACATACACAAACACACACACACAAACACACTCACACACACATACACGCAAACACACACACACACGAAAACACACATACACACACACACGCAAACACAAACACCCCCCCCCCCCACACACACACATATCCTCACACACTCACACACACACTCCCGCCCGCGATTTAATGATCTCGTCATTTCGTCGTACACCTTTGAAAATTTTATATTCAAAGGTTACACTCCAAAGAAATAATATCTTTCCATTTCTCTTAAATAATTATTTTCTCTATTTTTTTCTGTGCCCGAGGGACGGGGAAACAATGAGAATCTGTATAGAACACAGCAGGAACCATTTAAGAATCCGACAGCATTAAATCACTGGAATCTCACAGAAATAAGTTTCTTTTATGTCGTATTGACACACTCTGTTTGCCGATGGGAAGAACAAACGTCGTTGTTTATCTTTTCTCTCCTAATCAATGATCAATTATATATTGTATTTATTATTTATTTTGAAGAGATGGGCTTCGGTAAATATTTGAAAATACTCAGGTCGTTTATGTATGTTTAAAAAAATGGCGTCCGTTTTATTTTTTTCATGCTTCCATTTACGGATAATTATGGTTAAATATTTTTGCAATGCTGTAAATCTGTTTACGGGAAGAACACATAAAATACAATAATATAAGATTGGTCTTGGTGTTTACATTACCAAATAAAAATATAAAATGGTGTGTGTAAAATGGAAATTAATAAATAAAAAGACACGAGTAAAAAAACGAAAAAAAAAAAATACATTCGATATATTCTAGAAAATAAAAGGTTTATCTTGGTAAGTGTTTTACTTTTGTGTGTTTTTTCAAATAGGTTTTGGGATTCTATTCTAATTTATGTTTTTGTAGCTTTAAATTGGCAAGTTATTTTCATCAATATATTTCAGGTGACTTCTTGGTCATGAAAGATTCTCTTTAAATCCTTATTTGGTAAGCTGACCCTTATGTTTCACATCCCTTAGCTTTAACAATAGGTAACTGTAGCTTACTTTACAAACATTGAAAGCGATAATATGAACTTCCACAATTCCAGGCATATTTTTTATTTTCGACCAAAACCTTATTGATTCTTACTTTAGGTACAATAACATAATTTCATATGGGCTTTAACATCAGAGCGGAGATTGCCCCAGATAAAAGTAAACTTTTACATCACTCCAAACATTATTTAGTTACCAGAACATTAATTGTACTCAATTTTCTGACCTGGATGATATAAAAATTAACGGCAGCCATATTAGAAATTGTACCAAGAAGAGTTGTCAGCATGTTTCGAATTCCCATGGTTTGGAGGGAGCCGACAAACCATGGGACTGACTGTTACTTCTGCGCTATTGACTGAGATCAACAGAAAGAACCGGAGCAGCTTCAAGCATCCTGATCTTATAATACATCGAAGAAAACCTCTGGACTACATACACATACACATACACGCATATTAATACTTACTTACACGGAAACACGAATACACCCTCACACACATTTTTAAATACAAAAAAAGTGACATACACAGAGTGGGACATAAAGATGACCCACATTTTGAAAGGATATAAAAAAGAATGTGGGAGATCTTTATGCCTCACCTTGTATTTACATTTACATAAAATCACAATTCATCGTTTGTCGCCAACTATTTTAAAGCATAATTTCTGCGGAGGACATTTATCTATATATCTAAAACAGAGAATATCTGTTTGTCTGTCTGTCAGCTCAC
>OZ024745.1:11313342-11315842 GCA_964016885.1 Eledone cirrhosa
TATATATCGTCCCCAATATATATATCGTCCCCAATATATATCGTCCCCAATATATATAGTCCTCAATATATATCGTCCCCCATATATATCGTCCTCAATATATATAGTCCCCAATATATATAGTCCCCAATATAAATAGTCCCCAATATATATAGTCCCCAATATATATATAGTCCCCAATATATATTGTCCCCAATATATATATAGTCCCCAATATAAATAGTCCCCAATATATATAGTCCCCAATATATATAGTCCCCAATATATATATAGTCCCCAATATATATATAGTCCCCAATATATATATAGTCCCCAATATATATATAGTCCCCAATATAAATAGTCGCCAATATATATCGTCCCCAATATATATATAGTCCCCAATATATATAGTCCCCAATATATATATCGTCCCCAATATATATATAGTCCCCAATATATATAGTCCCCAATATATATCGTCCCCAATATATATATAGTCCCCAATATATATATCGTCCCCAATATATATCGTCCCCAATATATATATCGTCCCCAATATATATAGTCCCCAATATATATATCGTCCCCAATATATATTGTCCCCAATATATATAGTCCCCAATATATATATCGTCCCCAATATATATTGTCCCCAATATATATATCGTCCCCAATATATATATAGTCCCCAATATATATAGTCCCCAATATATATTGTCCCCAATATATATCGTCCCCAATATATATATCGTCCCCAATATATATCGTCCCCAATATATATTGTCCCCAATATATATAGTCCCCAATATATATTGTCCCCAATATATATCGTCCCCAATATATATAGTCCCCAATATATATATCGTCCCCAATATATATTGTCCCCAATATATATAGTCCCCAATATATATATAGTCCCCAATATATATAGTCCCCAATATATATATCGTCCCCAATATATATTGTCCCCAATATATATAGTCCCCAATATATATATCGTCCCCAATATATATAGTCCCCAATATATATATAGTCCCCAATATATATAGTCCCCAATATATATCGTCCCCAATATATATAGTCCCCAATATATATATCGTCTCCAATATATATATAGTCCCCAATATATATTGTCCCCAATATATATATCGTCCCCAATATATATATCGTCCCCAATATATATTGTCCCCAATATATATATTGTCCCCAATATATATTGTCCCCAATATAAAAGGCGAAGTTGACCTGAGTTGAACTCAGTACCCTGACCACTCAGCTAATCAACATCTCCCTTCAATGAAGTAATACGAACGTGATACTGTATGATCATTGTCCCGGCAAAATACTCGGCTATATTCTCAAAAATGAAGTAAAAATCATTATACAGGGTGGTCCAAATAGGAGGAGGGTGCAGACATAGACAGCCTGTCACATCTATAGAAATACCAATGTGAGGAGGGTGCAAACATGGACAGCCTGTCACATCTATAGAAATACCAGTGTGAGGAGGGTGTAAACATGGACAGCCTGTCACATCTATAGAAATACCAGTGTGAGGAGGGTGTAAACATGGACAGCCTGTCACAAACTATAGAAATAGCAATGTGAGGAGGGTGCAAACATGGACAGCCTGTCACAAATTATAGAAATAGCAATGTGAGGAGGGTGCAAACATGGATATCTTGTCATAAACTAAAGAAAGTCTGGCACTCCAAATTGCCCCAAAGAATCAAAATCAAACTGTTCCTTGCAACTATTGAATCCATACTTTTGTATGGCAGTGAAACAAGGACCCTGAGAAGTTAACGAGTGATGTAAACGATTGTTACACAAGTATGATGTTGGACTATAATATTGCACTATGATGTTGGACTATGATGTTGGACTATGATGTTGGACTATGATGTTGGATTATGATGTTGGACTATGATGTTGGACTATGATGTTGGACTATGATGTTGGACTATGATGTTGGACTATGATGTTGAACTATGATGTGTAGCGAGGGGACTTTGACGTTGCGGCCCGGTTTGAAACCGGCTAAGAAGGTATGTGATGTGACTCAGTTATGTGTTGTTTATACGATATACATCTAAAGCCCAACTAAGTTTGAAAATGAAGGTATTTATCATTTTTGTTTTCAATTTATCTGCCTATATATTGTGTACATTTCTGTAGTCTGGGTTACTTCTATTCTGTACAGATAAAAATATAATTTTATCATATACTTCGGTTGCTTAGCGCACAACTAATCATAAGGTTTATATCATTTGTAAATGATTTGTACATATTTTTACTAACAGGCATATTTAATACAAAATAGAATTCTCCACTGAAAAGTACACATTTCAATGAATTCATTCAGCTTGATAACAGCAATAACAACATTTTAACCTCCCACCTAAACCAGTTACTTTTCTGTTTATAACAACAGCAATAACAACAACATTTTAACCTCCCACCTAAACCAGTTACTTTTATGTCTATAACAACAGCAATAACAACAACATTTTAACCT
>OZ024745.1:11320842-11348342 GCA_964016885.1 Eledone cirrhosa
CACACACAACACACACAGCTCACACAACACACAAAACACAACACACACATCTTACACAACACACAACACAGACAGCTCACACAACACACACAACACACACAGCTCACACAACACACACAACACACACAACACACACACCTCACACAAAACACAACACAGACAGCTCACACAACACATACAACACACACAGCTCACACAACACACACAACACACACAACACACACAGCTCACACAGCACACAACACACAACACACACAACTCACACAACACACACAGCTCACACAACACACACAACACACAACACACACAACACACACAGCTCACACAACACACACAACACACACAGCTCACACAACACACACAACACACACAACACACACAGCTCACACAACACACACAACACACACAGCTCACACAACACACACAACACACACAACACACACAGCTCACACAACACACACAACACACACAGCTCACACAACACACACAACACACACAACACACACAGCTCACACAACACACACAACACACACAACACACACAGCTCACACAACACACACAACACACAACACCCACAGCTCAGACAACACACACAGCTCACACAACACACACAACACACACAGCTCACACAACACACACAACACACACATCTCACACAACACACACAACACACACAACACACACATCTCACACAACACACACAACACACACAGCTCACACAACACACACAACACACAACACCCACAGCTCACACAAGACACACAGCTCAGACAACACACACAGCTCACACAACACACACAACACACTCATCTCACACAACACACACAACACACACAACACACACATCTCACACAACACACACAACACACACAGCTCACACAACACACACAACACACAACACCCACAGCTCACACAACACCCACAGCTCAGACAACACACACAGCTCACACAACACACACAACACACACATCTCACACAACACACACAACACACACAACACACACAACACACACATCTCACAAACACACACAACACACACAACACACACAGCTCACACAACACACAACACACACAGCTTACACAACACACACAACACACAACACCCACAGCTCACACAACACCCACAGCTCACACAACACACAACACACACAGCTCAGACAACACACACAGCTCACACAACACACACAACACACACATCTCACACAACACACACAACACACACAACACACACAACACACACAACACACACAGCTCACACAACACACAACACCCACAGCTCACACAACACACAACACACACAGCTCACACAACACACAACACCCACAGCTTACACAACACACAACACACACAGCTCACACAACACACACAGCTCAGACAACACACACAGCTCACACAACACACACAACACACACATCTCACACAACACACACAACACACACAACACACACAACACACACAGCTTACACAACACACAACACACACAGCTTACACAACACACACATCTCACACAACACACACAACACACACAACACACACAACACACACAGTTTACACAACACACAACACACACAGCTTACACAACACACACAGCACACACAACATACACATATCTGTGTGTATGTTGTGTGTATGGCTTTAAGTAGTTAATATCGTCATCGGAGACTATCAACATAACTACCTCCACCATTTATAGATATAATCAGAAAGAGCATGGCGGCAGCTTGGTGATGACGATGGTGATGGTGGTGATGGTGGTGGTGATGATGGTGGTGGTGATGGTGGTGATGATGGTGATGATGATAGTGATGGTGATGGTGGTGGTGATGGTGATGGTGGTGATGGTTGTGATGGTGGTGATGGTGGTGGTGATGGTGGTGATGGTGATGGTGATGATGGTGGTAGTGGTGATGGTGGTGATGATGGTGGTGATGATGGTGATGGTGATCGTGGTGGTGATGGTGTTGATGGTGGTGGTGGTGATGGTGGTGATGGTGGTGATGGTGGTGATGATGGTGGTGATGGTGATGGTGGTGGTTATGGTGATGATGATGCTGATGGTGATGGTGATGATGGTGATGGTGATGATGATGGTGATGGTGATGGTAATGATGGTGGTGGTGATGGTGGTGTTGATGGTGATGGTGATGTTGGTGATGATGGTGGTGATGGTGGTGGTAATGGTGATGGTGGTGGTGATGATGGTGATGGTGACGATGGTGACGGTGATGATGGTGATGGTGATGGTGATGGTAGTGGTGATAGTGATGGTGGTGGTGGTGATGGTGGTGGTGATGGTGATGGTGGTGATGGTAATGGTAATGATGGTGGTGGTGATGGTGATGGTGATAATGGTGATGGTGATAATGGTGATGGTGATGGTGGTGGTAGTGGTGATGGTGATGGTGGTGGTGATAATAATGATGGTGATGATGGTTTTGACGTTGAGAATATTATGACGTCAATAATAGTCATAAACATATATTCACACACACATATATATATATATATATACTCTCATATACTCATATACATACACTCACACGCACACATACGCACACTCATATACGGACACACACATACTCACATACGCATACTCATATTCGCACACTCCCACGCACACATAAGCACACTCACACACATACATACATACACGTACAGTTTTGATTGATGTAAGTAATCAACAATTTCAGACATGTGACTGTTTAGCCCCTGGTCAGCCATGGTCAAGCAGACCTTAGTCAAATGTCTTATGATCAACACTAGGTAAAGCTGTCTAAGGTAGTTTTGGCTTCTATTTCTAACCATTCAAGTTTCCAGATAGTGGCTGTCTCATCATGGCTGTAGTGTTGTAGTACTAATAGTGGTTACAGTGGTGTTGGTGGTAGTATTAGTAGGGGTTACAGTGGTGTTGGTGGTAGTATTAGTAGGGGTTACAGTGGTGTTGGTGGTAGTATTAGTAGGGGTTACAGTGGTGTTGGTGGTAGTATTAGTAGTGGTTACAGTGGTGTTGGTGGTAGTATTAGTAGTGGTTACAGTGGTGTTGGTGGTAGTATTAGTAGTGGTTACAGTGGTGTTGGTGGTAGTATTAGTAGTGGTTACAGTGGTGTTGGTGGTAGTATTAGTAGTGGTTACAGTGGTGTTGGTGGTAGTATTAGTAGGGGTTACAGTGGTGTTGGTGGTAGTATTAGTAGTGGTTACAGTGGTGTTGGTGGTAGTATTAGTAGTCGTTACAGTGGTGTTGGTGGTAGTATTAGTAGTGGTTACAGTGGTGTTGGTGGTAGTATTAGTAGGGGTTACAGTGGTGTTGGTGGTAGTATTAGTAGGGGTTACAGTGGTGTTGGTGGTAGTATTAGTAGTGGTTACAGTGGTGTTGGTGGTAGTATTAGTAGGGGTTACAGTGGTGTTGGTGGTAGTATTAGTAGTGGTTACAGTGGTGTTGGTGGTAGTATTAGTAGTCGTTACAGTGGTGTTGGTGGTAGTATTAGTAGTGGTTACAGTGGTGTTGGTTGTAGTACTAATAGTGTTTACAGTGGTGTTGGTGGTAGTATTAGTAGGGGTTACAGTGGTGTTGGTGGTAGTATTAGTAGTGGTTACAGTGGTGTTGGTGGTAGTATTAGTAGTGGTTACAGTGGTGTTGGTGGTAGTATTAGTAGTGGTTACAGTGGTGTTGGTGGTAGTATTAGTAGTGATTACAGTGGTGCTGGTGGTAGTATTAGTATGGTTACAGTGGTGTTGGTGGTAGTATTAGTAGTGGTTACAGTGGTGTTGGTGGTAGTATTAGTAGTGGTTACAGTGGTGTTGGTGGTAGTATTAGTAGGGGTTACAGTGGTGTTGGTGGTAGTATTAGTAGTTGTTACAGTGGTGTTGGTGGTAGTACTAATAGTGGTTACAGTGGTGTTGGTGGTAGTATTAGTAGGGGTTACAGTGGTGTTGGTGGTAGTATTAGTAGGGGTTACAGTGGTGTTGGTGGTAGTATTAGTAGTGGTTACAGTGGTGTTGGTTGTAGTACTAATAGTGGTTACAGTGGTGTTGGTGGTAGTATTAGTAGGGGTTACAGTGGTGTTGGTGGTAGTATTAGTAGGGGTTACAGTGGTGTTGGTGGTAGTATTAGTAGGGGTTACAGTGGTGTTGGTGGTAGTATTAGTAGTGGTTACAGTGGTGTTGGTTGTAGTACTAATAGTGGTTACAGTGGTGTTGGTGGTAGTATTAGTAGGGGTTACAGTGGTGTTGGTGGTAGTATTAGTAGGGGTTACAGTGGTGTTGGTGGTAGTATTAGTAGGGGTTACAGTGGTGTTGGTGGTAGTATTAGTAGTGGTTACAGTGGTGTTGGTTGTAGTACTAATAGTGTTTACAGTGGTGTTGGTGGTAGTATTAGTAGGGGTTACAGTGGTGTTGGTGGTAGTATTAGTAGTGGTTACAGTGGTGTTGGTGGTAGTATTAGTAGTGGTTACAGTGGTGTTGGTGGTAGTATTAGTAGTGGTTACAGTGGTGTTGGTTGTAGTACTAATAGTGTTTACAGTGGTGTTGGTGGTAGTATTAGTAGGGGTTACAGTGGTGTTGGTGGTAGTATTAGTAGTGGTTACAGTGGTGTTGGTGGTAGTACTAATAGTGGTTACAGTGGTGTTGGTGGTAGTATTAGTAGGGGTTACAGTGGTGTTGGTGGTAGTATTAGTAGGGGTTACAGTGGTGTTGGTGGTAGTATTAGTAGTGGTTACAGTGGTGTTGGTGGTAGTACTAGTAGGGTTACAGTGGTGTTGGTGGTAGTATTAGTAGTGGTTACAGTGGTGTTGGTGGTAGTACTAATAGTGGTTACAGTGGTGTTGGTGGTAGTACTAGTAGTGGTTACAGTGGTGTTGGTGGTAGTATTAGTAGGGGTTACAGTGGTGTTGGTGGTAGTACTAATAGTGGTTACAGTGGTGTTGGTGGTAGTATTAGTAGGGGTTACAGTGGTGTTGGTTGTAGTATTAGTAGGGGTTACAGTGGTGTTGATGGTAATATTAGTAGTGGTTACAGTAGTGTTGGTTGTAGTATTAGTAGTGGTTACAGTGGTGTTGGTTGTAGTATTAGTAGTGGTTACAGTGGAGTTGGTGGTAGTATTAGTAGGGGTTAGAGTGGTGTTGGTTGTAGTATTAGTATGGTTACAGTGGTGTTGGTTGTAGTACTAGTAGTGGTTACAGTGGTGTTGGTTGTAGTATTAGTAGTGGTTACAGTGGTGTTGGTTGTAGTATTAGTAGTGGTTACAGTGGTGTTGGTGGTAGTTTTAGTAGTGGTTACAGTGGTGTTGGTTGTAGTACTAGTAGTGGTTACAGTGGTGTTGGTGGTAGTATTAGTAGTGGTAACAGTGGTGTTGGTTGTAGTATTAGTAGTGGTTACAGTGGTGTTCGATGTAGTATTAGTAGGGGTTACAGTGGTGTTGGTGGTAGTATTAGTAGGGGTTAGAGTGGTGTTGGTTGTAGTATTAGTATGGTTACAGTGGTGTTGGTTGTAGTACTAGTAGTGGTTACAGTGGTGTTGGTTGTAGTATTACTAGTGGTTACAGTGGTGTTGGTTGTAGTATTAGTAGTGGTTACAGTGGTGTTGGTTGTAGTACTAGTAGTGGTTACAGTGGTGTTGGTTGTAGTATTAGTAGTGGTTACAGTGGTGTTGGTTGTAGTACTAGTAGTGGTTACAGTGGTGTTGGTTGTAGTATTAGTAGTCGTTACGGTGGTGTTGGTTGTAGTATTAGTAGGGGTTACAGTGGTGTTGGTTGTAGTATTAGTAGGGGTTACAGTGGTGTTGGTTGTAGTATTAGTAGGGGTTACAGTGGTGTTGGTTGTAGTATTAGTATGGTTACAGTGGTGTTGGTGGTAGTATTAGTATGGTTACAGTGGTGTTCGTTGTAGTATTAGTAGTGGTTACAGTGGTGTTGATGGTAGTATTAGTAGTGGTTACAGTGGTGTTGGTGGTAGTATTAGTAGTGGTTACAGTGGTGTTGGTGGTAGTATTAGTAGTGGTTACGGTGGTGTTGGTTGTAGTATTAGTAGTGGTTACAGTGGTGTTGGTTGTAGTATTAGTAGTGGTTACAGTGGTGTTGGTGGTAGTATTAGTAGTGGTTACAGTGGTGTTGGTGGTAGTATTAGTATGGTTACAGTGGTGTTGGTGGTAGTATTAGTAGTGGTTACAGTGGTGTTGGTGGTAGTATTAGTAGTCGTTACAGTGGTGTTGGTGGTAGTATTAGTAGTGGTTACAGTGGTGTTGGTTGTAGTATTAGTAGTGGTTACAGTGGTGTTGGTGGTAGTATTAGTAGTGGTTACAGTGGTGTTGGTTGTAGTATTAGTAGTGGTTACAGTGGTGTTGGTGGTAGTATTAGTAGTGGTTACAGTGGTGTTGGTGGTAGTATTAGTATGGTTACAGTGGTGTTGGTGGTAGTATTAGTAGTGGTTACAGTGGTGTTGGTGGTAGTATTAGTAGTGGTTACAGTGGTGTTGGTGGTAGTATTAGTATGGTTACAGTGGTGTTGGTGGTAGTATTAGTAGTGGTTACAGTGGTGTTGGTGGCAGTATTAGTAGTGGACAGTGGTGTTGGTGGTAGTATTAGTATGGTTACAGTGGTGTGGTGGTAGTATTAGTAGTGGTTACAGTGGTGTTGGTGGTAGTATTAGTAGTGGTTACAGTGGTGTTGGTGGTAGTATTAGTAGTGGTTACAGTGGTGTTGGTGGTAGTATTAGTAGTGGTTACAGTGGTGTTGGTGGCAGTATTAGTAGTGGACAGTGGTGTTGGTGGTAGTATTAGTATGGGTACAGTGGTGTTGGTGGTAGTATTAGTAGTGGTTACAGTGGTGTTGGTGGTAGTATTAGTAGTGATTACAGTGGTGCTGGTGGTAGTATTAGTATGGTTACAGTGGTGTTGGTGGTAGTATTAGTAGTGGTTACAGTGGTGTTGGTGGTAGTATTAGTAGTGGTTACAGTGGTGTTGGTGGTAGTATTAGTATGGTTACAGTGGTGTTGGTGGTAGTATTAGTAGTGGTTACAGTGGTGTTGGTGGTAGTATTAGTAGTGATTACAGTGGTGCTGGTGGTAGTATTAGTATGGTTACAGTGGTGTTGGTGGTAGTATTAGTAGTGGTTACAGTGGTGTTGGTGGTAGTATTAGTAGTGGTTACAGTGGTGTTGGTGGTAGTATTAGTATGGTTACAGTGGTGTTGGTGGTAGTATTAGTAGTGGTTACAGTGGTGTTGGTGGCAGTATTAGTAGTGGACAGTGGTGTTGGTGGTAGTATTAGTATGGTTACAGTGGTGTTGGTGGTAGTATTTGTATGGTTACAGTGGTGTTGGTGGTAGTATTAGTAGTGGTTACAGTGGTGTTGGTGGTAGTATTAGTGTGGTTACAGTGGTGTTGGTGGTAGTATTAGTAGTGGTTACAGTGGTGTTGGTGGTAGTATTAGTATGGTTACAGTGGTGTTGGTTGTAGTACTAGTAGTGGTTACAGTGGTGTTGGTGGTAGTATTAGTATGGTTACAGTGGTGTTGGTGGCAGTATTAGTATGGTTACAGTTGTGTTGGTGGCAGTATTAGTATGGTTACAGTGGTCTGGTGGTAGTATTAGTAGTGGTTACAGTGGTGTTGGTGGTAGTATTAGTAGTGGTTACAGTGGTGTTGGTTGTAGTATTAATAGTGGTTACAGTGGTGTTGGTGGTAGTATTAGTATGGTTACAGTGGTGCTGGTGGTAGTATTAGTAGTGGACAGTGGTGTTGGTGGTAGTATTAGTATGGTTACAGTGGTGTTGGTGGTAGTATTTGTATGGTTACAGTGGTGTTGGTGGTAGTATTAGTAGTGGTTCCAGTGGTGTTGGTGGTAGTATTAGTGTGGTTACAGTGATGTTGGTGATAGTATTAGTAGTGGTTACAGTGGTGTTGGTGGTAGTATTAGTATGGTTACAGCGGTGTTGGTTGTAGTACTAGTAGTGGTTACAGTGGTGTTGGTGGTAGTATTAGTAGTGGTTACAGTGGTGTTGGTGGTAGTATTAGTATGGTTACAGTGGTGTTGGTGGTAGTATTAGTAGTGGTTACGGTGGTGTTGGTTGTAGTATTAGTAGTGGTTACAGTGGTGTTGGTGGTAGTATTAGTAGTGGTTACAGTGGTGTTCGTTGTAGTATTAGTATGGTTACAGTGGTGTTGGTGGTAGTATTAGTAGTGGTTACAGTGGTGTTGGTGGTAGTATTAGTATGGTTACAGTGGTGTTGGTTGTAGTACTAGTAGTGGTTACAGTGGTGTTGGTGGTAGTATTAGTAGTGGTTACAGTGGTGTTGGTGGTAGTATTAGTATGGTTACAGTGGTGTTGGTGGTAGTATTAGTAGTGGTTACGGTGCTGTTGGTGGTAGTATTAGTAGTGGTTACAGTGGTGTTGGTGGTAGTATTAGTAGTGGCTACAGTGTGTTGGTTGTAGTACTAGTAGTGGTTACAGTGGTGTTGGTGGTAGTATTAGTAGTGGCTACAGTGTGTTGGTTGTAGTACTAGTAGTGGTTACAGTGGTGTTGATGGTAGTATTAGTAGTGGTTGCAGTGGTGTTGGTTGTAGTATTAGTGTGGTTACAGTGGTGTTGGTGGTAGTATTAGTATGGTTACAGTGGTGTTGGTGGTAGTATTAGTAGTGGTACAGTGTGTTGGTTGTAGTACTAGTAGTGGTTACAGTGGTGTTGGTGGTAGTATTAGTATGGTTACAGTGGTGTTGGTGACAATATTAGTAGTGGTACAGTGTGTTGGTTGTAGTACTAGTAGTGGTTACAGTGGCGTTGGTGGTAGTATTAGTATGGTTACAGTGGTGTTAGTGGCAGTATTAGTAGTGGTACAGTGTGTTGGTGGTAGTATTAGTAATGGTACAGGGCTGTTGGTGGTAGTATTAGTAGTGGTTACAGTGGTGTTGGTGGCAGTATTAGTATGGTTACAGTGGTGTTGGTTGTAGTATTAGTATGGTTACAGTGGTGTTGGTGGTAGTAGTAGTGTAGTTACAGTGGTGTTGGTGGTAGTATTAGTAATGGTACAGTGGTGTTGGTGGTAGTATTACTATGGTTTCAGTGGTGTTGGTGGTAGTATTAGTAGGGGTTACAGTGGTGTTGGTGGTAGTATTAGTAGGGGTTACAGTGGTGTTGGTGGTAGTATTAGTATGGTTACAGTGGTGTTGGTTGTAGTATTAGTAATGGTACAGTGGTGTTGGTGGTAGTATTACTATGGTTACTGTGGTGTTGGTTGTAGTATTAGTAGTGGTTACAGTGGTGTTGGTGGTCGTAGTAGTATGGTTACAGTGGTGTTGGTGGTAGTATTAGTAGTGGTTACAGTGGTGTTGGTTGTAATATTAGTAGTGGTTACAGTGGTGTTGGTGGTAGTAGTATTAGTATGGTTACAGTGGTGTTGGTGGTAGTATTAGTAGTGGTTACAGTGGTGTTGGTGGTAGTATTAGTAGTGGTACAGTGTGTTGGTGGTAGTATTAGTATAGTTACAGTGGTGTTGGTGGTAGTATTACTAGTGGTACAGTGTGTTGGTGGTAGTATTAGTATAGTAACAGTGGTGTTGGTGGTAGTATTAGTAGTGGTACAGTGTGTTGGTTGTAGTATTAGTATGGTTACAGTGGTGTTGGTTGTAGTACTAGTAGTGGTTACAGTGGTGTTGGTTGTAGTATTAGTAGTGGTTACAGTGGTGTTGGTTGTAGTATTAGTAGTGGTTACAGTGGTGTTGGTTGTAGTACTAGTAGTGGTTACAGTGGTGTTGGTTGTAGTATTAGTAGTGGTTACAGTGGTGTTGGTTGTAGTACTAGTAGTGGTTACAGTGGTGTTGGTTGTAGTATTAGTAGTGGTTACGGTGGTGTTGGTTGTAGTATTAGTAGGGGTTACAGTGGTGTTGGTTGTAGTATTAGTAGGGGTTACAGTGGTGTTGGTTGTAGTATTAGTAGGGGTTACAGTGGTGTTGGTTGTAGTATTAGTATGGTTACAGTGGTGTTGGTGGTAGTATTAGTATGGTTACAGTGGTGTTCGTTGTAGTACTAGTAGTGGTTACAGTGGTGTTGATGGTAGTATTAGTAGGGGTTACAGTGGTGTTGGTGGTAGTATTAGTAGTGGTTACAGTGGTGTTGGTGGTAGTATTAGTAGTGGTTACGGTGGTGTTGGTGGTAGTATTAGTAGTGGTTACGGTGGTGTTGGTTGTAGTATTAGTAGTGGTTACAGTGGTGTTGGTTGTAGTATTAGTAGTGGTTACAGTGGTGTTGGTGGTAGTATTAGTAGTGGTTACAGTGGTGTTGGTGGTAGTATTAGTAGTGGTTACAGTGGTGTTGGTGGTAGTATTAGTAGTGGTTACAGTGGTGTTGGTTGTAGTATTAGTAGTGGTTACAGTGGTGTTGGTGGTAGTATTAGTATGGTTACAGTGGTGTTGGTGGTAGTATTAGTATGGTTACAGTGGTGTTCGTTGTAGTATTAGTAGTGGTTACAGTGGTGTTGGTGGTAGTATTAGTAGTGGTTACAGTGGTGTTGGTGGTAGTATTAGTAGTGGTTACAGTGGTGTTGGTGGTAGTATTAGTAGTGGTTACAGTGGTGTTGGTGGTAGTATTAGTAGTGGTTACAGTGGTGTTGGTGGTAGTATTAGTAGTGGTTACAGTGGTGTTGGTTGTAGTATTAGTAGTGGTTACAGTGGTGTTGGTGGTAGTATTAGTATGGTTACAGTGGTGTTGGTGGTAGTATTAGTATGGTTACAGTGGTGTTCGTTGTAGTATTAGTATGGTTACAGTGGTGTTGGTGGTAGTATTAGTATGGTTACAGTGGTGTTCGTTGTAGTATTAGTATGGTTACAGTGGTGTTGATGGTAGTATTAGTAGTGGTTACAGTGGTGTTGGTGGTAGTATTAGTAGTGGTTACGGTGGTGTTGGTTGTAGTATTAGTAGTGGTTACAGTGGTGTTGGTGGTAGTATTAGTAGTGGTTACAGTGGTGTTGGTGGTAGTATTAGTAGTGGTTACAGTGGTGTTGGTGGTAGTATTAGTAGTGGTTACAGTGGTGTTGGTGGTAGTATTAGTAGTGGTTACAGTGGTGTTGGTGGTAGTATTAGTAGTGGTTACGGTGGTGTTGGTTGTAGTATTAGTATGGTTACAGTGGTGTTGGTGGTAGTAGTAGTGTGGTTACAGTGGTGTTGGTGGTAGTATTAGTAATGGTACAGTGGTGTTGGTGGTAGTATTACTATGGTTTCAGTGGTGTTGGTGGTAGTATTAGTAGGGGTTACAGTGGTGTTGGTGGTAGTAGTATTAGTATGGTTACAGTGGTGTTGGTGGTAGTATTAGTAGTGGTTACAGTGGTGTTCGTTGTAGTATTAGTATGGTTACAGTGGTGTTGGTGGTAGTATTAGTAATGGTACAGGGGTGTTGGTGGTAGTATTAGTAGTGGTTACAGTGGTGTTGGTGGCAGTATTAGTATGGTTACAGTGGTGTTGGTTGTAGTATTAGTATGGTTACAGTGGTGTTGGTGGTAGTAGTAGTAGTGGTTACAGTGGTGTTGGTGGTAGTATTAGTAGTGGTTACAGTGGTGCTGGTTGTAGTACTAGTAGTGGTTACAGTGGCGTTGGTGGTAGTATTAGTATGGTTACAGTGGTGTTAGTGGCAGTATTAGTAGTGGTACAGTGTGTTGGTGGTAGTATTAGTAATGGTACAGGGGTGTTGGTGGTAGTATTAGTAGTGGTTACAGTGGTGTTGGTGGCAGTATTAGTATGGTTACAGTGGTGTTGGTTGTAGTATTAGTATGGTTACAGTGGTGTTGGTGGTAGTAGTAGTGTGGTTACAGTGGTGTTGGTGGTAGTATTAGTAATGGTACAGTGGTGTTGGTGGTAGTATTACTATGGTTTCAGTGGTGTTGGTGGTAGTATTAGTAGGGGTTACAGTGGTGTTGGTGGTAGTATTAGTAGGGGTTACAGTGGTGTTGGTGGTAGTATTAGTATGATTACAGTGGTGTTGGTTGTAGTATTAGTAATGGTACAGTGGTGTTGGTGGTAGTATTACTATGGTTACTGTGGTGTTGGTTGTAGTATTAGTAGTGGTTACAGTGGTGTTGGTGGTAGTAGTAGTATGGTTACAGTGGTGTTGGTGGTAGTATTAGTAGTGGTTACAGTGGTGTTGGTTGTAATATTAGTAGTGGTTACAGTGGTGTTGGTGGTAGTAGTAGTATGGTTACAGTGGTGTTGGTGGTAGTATTAGTAGTGGTTACAGTGGTGTTGGTGGTAGTATTAGTAGTGGTACAGTGTGTTGGTGGTAGTATTAGTATAGTTACAGTGGTGTTGGTGGTAGTATTACTAGTGGTACAGTGTGTTGGTGGTAGTATTAGTATAGTAACAGTGGTGTTGGTGGTAGTATTAGTAGTGGTACAGTGTGTTGGTTGTAGTATTAGTATGGTTACAGTGGTGTTGTTTGTAGTACTAGTAGTGGTTACAGTGGTGTTGGTTGTAGTACTAGTAGTGGTTACAGTGGTGTTGGTTGTAGTATTAGTAGTGGTTACAGTGGTGTTGGTTGTAGTACTAGTAGTGGTTACAGTGGTGTTGGTTGTAGTATTAGTAGTGGTTACGGTGGTGTTGGTTGTAGTATTAGTAGGGGTTACAGTGGTGTTGGTTGTAGTATTAGTAGGGGTTACAGTGGTGTTGGTTGTAGTATTAGTATGGTTACAGTGGTGTTCGTTGTAGTATTAGTAGTGGTTACAGTGGTGTTGATGGTAGTATTAGTAGTGGTTACTGTGGTGTTGGTGGTAGTATTAGTAGTGGTTACAGTGGTGTTGGTGGTAGTATTAGTAGTGGTTACGGTGGTGTTGGTTGTAGTATTAGTAGTGGTTACAGTGGTGTTGGTTGTAGTATTAGTAGTGGTTACAGTGGTGTTGGTGGTAGTATTAGTAGTGGTTACAGTGGTGTTGGTGGTAGTATTAGTATGGTTACAGTGGTGTTGGTGGTAGTATTAGTAGTGGTTACAGTGGTGTTGGTGGTAGTATTAGTAGTGGTTACAGTGGTGTTGGTTGTAGTATTAGTAGTGGTTTCAGTGGTGTTGCTGGTAGTATTAGTAGTGGTTACAGTGGTGTTGGTTGTAGTATTAGTAGTGGTTACAGTGGTGTTGGTGGTAGTATTAGTAGTGGTTACAGTGGTGTTGGTGGTAGTATTAGTATGGTTACAGTGGTGTTGGTGGTAGTATTAGTAGTGGTTACAGTGGTGTTGGTGGTAGTATTAGTAGTGGTTACAGTGGTGTTGGTTGTAGTATTAGTAGTGGTTACAGTGGTGTTGGTGGTAGTATTAGTAGTGGTTACAGTGGTGTTGTTTGTAGTATTAGTAGTGGTTACAGTGGTGTTGGTGGTAGTATTAGTAGTGGTTACAGTGGTGTTGGTGGCAGTATTAGTAGTGGACAGTGGTGTTGGTGGTAGTATTAGTATGGTTACAGTGGTGTTGGTGGTAGTATTAGTAGTGGACAGTGGTGTTGGTGGTAGTATTAGTATGGTTACAGTGGTGTTGGTGGTAGTATTAGTAGTGGTTACAGTGGTGTTCGTTGTAGTATTAGTAGTGGTTACAGTGGTGTTGGTGGTAGTATTAGTAGTGGTTACAGTGGTGTTGGTGGTAGTATTAGTAGTGGTTACAGTGGTGTTGATGGTAGTATTAGTATGGTTACAGTGGTGTTGGTGGTAGTATTAGTAGTGGTTACAGTGGTGTTGTTGGTAGTATTAGTATGGTTACAGTGGTGTTGGTGGTAGTATTAGTAGTGGTTACAGTGCTGTTGATGGTAGTATTAGTATGGTTACAGTGGTGTTGGTGGCAGTATTAGTATGGTTACAGTGGTCTGGTGGTAGTATTAGTAGTGGTTACAGTGGTGTTGGTGGTAGTATTAGTAGTGGTTACAGTGGTGTTGGTGGTAGTATTAGTATGGTTACAGTGGTGTTGGTGGTAGTATTAGTAGTGGTTACAGTGGTGTTGGTGGCAGTATTAGTAGTGGTTACAGTGGTGTTGGTTGTAGTATTAATAGTGGTTACAGTGGTGTTGGTGGTAGTATTAGTATGGTTACAGTGGTGCTGGTGGTAGTATTAGTAGTGGACAGTGGTGTTGGTGGTAGTATTAGTATGGTTACAGTGGTGTTGGTGGTAGTATTTGTATGGTTACAGTGGTGTTGGTGGTAGTATTAGTAGTGGTTACAGTGGTGTTGGTGGTAGTATTAGTGTGGTTACAGTGATGTTGGTGGTAGTATTAGTAGTGGTTACAGTGGTGTTGGTGGTAGTATTAGTATGGTTACAGTGGTGTTGGTTGTAGTACTAGTAGTGGTTACAGTGGTGTTGGTGGTAGTATTAGTAGTGGTTACAGTGGTGTTGGTGGTAGTATTAGTATGGTTACAGTGGTGTTGGTGGTAGTATTAGTAGTGGTTACGGTGGTGTTGGTTGTAGTATTAGTAGTGGTTACAGTGGTGTTGGTGGTAGTATTAGTATGGTTACAGTGGTGTTGGTTGTAGTACTAGTAGTGGTTACAGTGGTGTTGGTGGTAGTATTAGTAGTGGTTACAGTGGTGTTGGTGGTAGTATTAGTATGGTTACAGTGGTGTTGGTGGTAGTATTAGTAGTGGTTTCGGTGGTGTTGGTGGTAGTATTAGTAGTGGTTACAGTGGTGTTGGTGGTAGTATTAGTAGTGGTTACAGTGGTGTTCGTTGTAGTATTAGTATGGTTACAGTGGTGTTGGTGGTAGTATTAGTAGTGGTTACAGTGGTGTTGGTGGTAGTATTAGTATGGTTACAGTGGTGTTGGTTGTAGTACTAGTAGTGGTTACAGTGGTGTTGGTGGTAGTATTAGTAGTGGTTACAGTGGTGTTGGTGGTAGTATTAGTATGGTTACAGTGGTGTTGGTGGTAGTATTAGTAGTGGTTTCGGTGGTGTTGGTGGTAGTATTAGTAGTGGTTACAGTGGTGTTGGTGGTAGTATTAGTAGTGGTTACAGTGGTGTTCGTTGTAGTATTAGTATGGTTACAGTGGTGTTGGTGGTAGTATTAGTAGTGGTTACAGTGGTGTTGGTGGTAGTATTAGTATGGTTACAGTGGTGTTGGTTGTAGTACTAGTAGTGGTTACAGTGGTGTTGGTGGTAGTATTAGTAGTGGTTACAGTGGTGTTGGTGGTAGTATTAGTATGGTTACAGTGGTGTTGGTGGTAGTATTAGTAGTGGTTTCGGTGGTGTTGGTGGTAGTATTAGTAGTGGTTACAGTGGTGTTGGTGGTAGTATTAGTAGTGGTTACAGTGGTGTTGGTTGTAGTATTAGTGTGGTTACAGTGGTGTTGGTGGTAGTATTAGTATGGTTACAGTGGTGTTGGTGGTAGTATTAGTAGTGGTTACAGTGGTGTTGGTTGTAATATTAGTAGTGGTTACAGTGGTGTTGGTGGCAGTAGTAGTATGGTTACAGTGGTGTTGGTGGTAGTATTAGTAGTGGTTACAGTGGTGTTGATGGTAGTATTAGTAGTGGTTACAGTGGTGTTGGTGGTAGTATTAGTAGTGGTTACAGTGGTGTTGGTGGTAGTATTAGTAGTGGTTACGGTGGTGTTGGTTGTAGTATTAGTAGTGGTTACAGTGGTGTTGGTGGTAGTATTAGTAGTGGCTACAGTGGTGTTGGTGGTAGTATTAGTAGTGGCTACAGTGGTGTTGGTGGTAGTATTAGTATGGTTACAGTGGTGTTGGTGGTAGTATTAGTAGTGGTTACAGTGGTGTTGGTGGTAGTATTAGTAGTGGGTACATTGGTGTTGGTTGTAGTATTAGTAGTGGTTACAGTGGTGTTGGTGGTAGTATTAGTAGTGGTTATAGTGGTGTTGGTTGAAGTATTAGTAGTGGTTACAGTGGTGTTGGTGGTAGTATTAGTAGTGGTTACAGTGGTGTTGGTGGTAGTGTTAGTATGGTTACAGTGGTGTTGGTGGTAGTATTAGTAGTGGTTACAGTGGTGTTGGTGGCAGTATTAGTAGTGGACAGTGGTGTTGGTGGTAGTATTAGTATGGTTACAGTGGTGTTGGTGGTAGTATTAGTAGTGGACAGTGGTGTTGGTGGTAGTATTAGTATGGTTACAGTGGTGTTGGTGGTAGTATTAGTAGTGGTTACAGTGGTGTTCGTTGTAGTATTAGTAGTGGTTACAGCGGTGTTGGTGGTAGTATTAGTAGTGGTTACAGTGGTGTTGGTGGTAGTATTAGTATGGTTACAGTGGTGTTGGTGGTAGTATTAGTAGTGGTTACAGTGGTGTTGGTGGTAGTATTAGTAGTGGTTACAGTGGTGTTGGTGGTAGTATTAGTATGGTTACAGTGGTGTTGGTGGTAGTATTAGTAGTGGTTACAGTGGTGTTGGTGGCAGTATTAGTAGTGGACAGTGGTGTTGGTGGTAGTATTAGTATGGTTACAGTGGTGTTGGTGGTAGTATTAGTAGTGGTTACAGTGGTGTTGGTGGTAGTATTAGTAGTGGTTACAGTGGTGTTGGTGGTAGTATTAGTATGGTTACAGTGGTGTTGGTGGTAGTATTAGTAGTGATTACAGTGGTGCTGGTGGTAGTATTAGTAGTGGTTACAGTGGTGTTGGTGGCAGTATTAGTATGGTTACAGTGGTGTGGTGTTAGTATTAGTAGTGGTTACAGTGGTGTTGGTGGTAGTATTAGTAGTGGTTACAGTGGTGTTGGTGGTAGTATTAGTAGTGGTTACAGTGGTGTTGGTGGTAGTATTAGTAGTGGTTACAGTGGTGTTGGTGGTAGTATTAGTAGTGATTACAGTGGTGCTGGTGGTAGTATTAGTAGTGGTTACAGTGGTGTTGGTGGTAGTATTAGTAGTGGTTACAGTGGTGTTGGTGGTAGTATTAGTAGTGGTTACAGTGGTGTTGGTGGTAGTATTAGTAGTGGTTACAGTCGTGTTGGTGGTAGTATTAGTAGTGATTACAGTGGTGCTGGTGGTAGTATTAGTAGTGGTTACAGTGGTGTTGGTGGTAGTATTAGTAGTGGTTACAGTGGTGTTGGTGGTAGTATTAGTAGTGGTTACAGTGGTGTTGGTGGTAGTATTAGTAGTGGTTACAGTGGTGTTGGTGGTAGTATTAGTATGGTTACAGTGGTGTTGGTGGTAGTATTAGTAGTGGTTACAGTGGTGTTGGTGGTAGTATTAGTAGTGGTTACAGTGGTGTTGGTTGTAGTATTAGTATGGTTACAGTGGTGTTGGTGGTAGTATTAGTAGTGGTTACAGTGGTGTTGGTGGTAGTATTAGTAGTGGTTACAGTGGTGTTGGTGGTAGTATTAGTAGTGGTTACAGTGGTGTTGGTGGCAGTATTAGTAGTGGTTACAGTGGTGTGGTGTTAGTATTAGTAGTGGACAGTGGTGTTGGTGGCAGTATTAGTAGTGGTTACAGTGGTGTTGGTGGTAGTATTAGTAGTGGTTACAGTGGTGTTGGTGGTAGTATTAGTAGTGGTTACAGTGGTGTTGGTGGTAGTATTAGTAGTGGTTACAGTGGTGTTGGTGGTAGTATTAGTAGTGGTTACAGTGGTGTTGGTGGTAGTATTAGTAGTGGTTACAGTGGTGTTGGTGGTAGTATTAGTAGTGGTTACAGTGGTGTTGGTGGCAGTATTAGTAGTGGTTACAGTGGTGTTGGTGGTAGTATTAGTAGTGGTTACAGTGGTGTTGGTGGCAGTATTAGTAGTGGTTACAGTGGTGTTGGTGGTAGTATTAGTAGTGGTTACAGTGGTGTTGGTGGTAGTATTAGTATGGTTACAGTGGTGTTGGTGGTAGTACTAGTAGTGGTTACAGTGGTGTTGGTGGTAGTATTAGTATGGTTACAGTGGTGTTGGTGGCAGTATTAGTATGGTTACAGTGGTGTGGTGGTAGTATTAGTAGTGGTTACAGTGGTGTTGGTGGTAGTATTAGTATGGTTACAGTGGTGTTGGTGGCAGTATTAGTATGGTTACAGTGGTGTGGTGGTAGTATTAGTAGTGGTTACAGTGGTGTTGGTGGTAGTATTAGTAGTGGTTACAGTGGTGTTGGTGGTAGTATTAGTATGGTTACAGTTGTGTTGGTGGTAGTATTAGTAGTGGTTACGGTGGTGTTGGTTGTAGTATTAGTAGTGGTTACAGTGGTCTGGTGGTAGTATTAGTATGGTTACAGTGGTGTTGGTGGTAGTATTAGTAGTGGTTACGGTGGTGTTGGTGGTAGTATTAGTAGTGGTTACGGTGGTGTTGGTGGTAGTATTAGTATGGTTACAGTGGTGTGGTGGTAGTATTAGTAGTGGTTACAGTGGTGTTGGTGGCAGTATTAGTATGGTTACAGTGGTGTGGTGGTAGTATTAGTAGTGGTTACAGTGGTGTTGGTGGTAGTATTAGTAGTGGTTACAGTGGTGTTGGTGGTAGTATTAGTAGTGGTTACAGTTGTGTTGGTGGTAGTATTAGTAGTGGTTACGGTGGTGTTGGTTGTAGTATTAGTAGTGGTTACAGTGGTGTTGGTGGTAGTATTAGTAGTGGTTACAGTGGTGTTGGTGGCAGTATTAGTAGTGGACAGTGGTGTTGGTGGTAGTACTAGTAGTGGTTAAAGTGGTGTTGGTTGTAGTACTAGTAGTGGTTACAGTGGTGTTGGTGGTAGTATTAGTAGTGGTTACGGTGGTGTTGGTGGTAGTATTAGTAGTGGTTACGGTGGTGTTGGTTGTAGTACTAGTAGTGGTTACAGTGGTGTTGGTGGTAGTATTAGTAGTGGTTACAGTGGTGTTGGTGGTAGTATTAGTATGGTTACAGTGGTGTTGGTGGTAGTATTAGTAGTGGTTACAGTGGTGTTGGTGGCAGTATTAGTTGTGGTTACAGTGGTGTTGGTGGTAGTATTAATAGTGGTTACAGTGGTGTTGGTGGTAGTATTAGTATGGTTACAGTGGTGCTGGTGGTAGTATTAGTAGTGGACAGTGGTGTTGGTGGTAGTATTAGTATGGTTACAGTGGTGTTGGTGGTAGTATTTGTATGGTTACAGTGGTGTTGGTGGTAGTATTAGTAGTGGTTACAGTGGTGTTGGTGGTAGTATTAGTGTGGTTACAGTGTTGTTGGTGGTAGTATTAGTAGTGGTTACAGTGGTGTTGGTGGTAGTATTAGTATGGTTACAGTGGTGTTGGTTGTAGTACTAGTAGTGGTTACAGTGGTGTTGGTGGTAGTATTAGTAGTGGTTACGGTGGTGTTGGTGGTAGTATTAGTATGGTTACAGTGGTGTTGGTGGTAGTATTAGTAGTGGTTACAGTGGTGTTGGTGGCAGTATTAGTTGTGGTTACAGTGGTGTTGGTGGTAGTATTAATAGTGGTTACAGTGGTGTTGGTGGTAGTATTAGTAGTGGTTACAGTGGTGTTCGTTGTAGTATTAGTATGGTTACAGTGGTGTTGGTGGTAGTATTAGTAGTGGTTACAGTGGTGTTGGTGGTAGTATTAGTATGGTTACAGTGGTGTTGGTTGTAGTACTAGTAGTGGTTACAGTGGTGTTGGTGGTAGTATTAGTAGTGGTTACAGTGGTGTTGGTGGTAGTATTAGTAGTGGTTACAGTGGTGTTGGTGGCAGTATTAGTTGTGGTTACAGTGGTGTTGGTGGTAGTATTAGTATGGTTACAGTGGTGTTGGTTGTAGTACTAGTAGTGGTTACAGTGGTGTTGGTGGTAGTATTAGTAGTGGTTACAGTGGTGTTGGTGGTAGTATTAGTAGTGGTTACGGTGGTGTTGGTGGTAGTATTAGTAGTCGTTACAGTGGTGTTGGTGGTAGTATTAGTAGTGGTTACAGTGGTGTTGGTGGTAGTATTAGTAGTCGTTACAGTGGTGTTGGTGGTAGTATTAGTAGTCGTTACAGTGGTGTTGGTGGTAGTATTAGTAGTGGTTACGGTGGTGTTGGTGGTAGTATTAGTAGTGGTTACGGTGGTGTTGGTGGTAGTATTAGTAGTGGTTACAGTGGTGTTGGTGGTAGTATTAGTAGTGGTACAGTGGTGTTCGTTGTAGTATTTGTATGGTTACAGTGGTGTTGGTGGTAGTATTAGTAGTGGTTACAGTGGTGTTGGTGGTAGTATTAGTATGGTTACAGTGGTGTTGGTGGTAGTATTAGTAGTGGTTACAGTGGTGTTGGTGGCAGTATTAGTAGTGGTTACAGTGGTGTTGGTGGCAGTATTAGTAGTGGACAGTGGTGTTGGTGGTAGTATTAGTATGGTTACAGTGGTGTTGGTGGTAGTATTAGTAGTGGTTACAGTGGTGTTGGTGGTAGTATTAGTAGTGGTTACAGTGGTGTTGGTGGTAGTATTAGTATGGTTACAGTGGTGTTGGTGGTAGTATTAGTAGTGATTACAGTGGTGCTGGTGGTAGTATTAGTAGTGGTTACAGTGGTGTTGGTGGCAGTATTAGTATGGTTACAGTGGTGTGGTGTTAGTATTAGTAGTGGTTACAGTGGTGTTGGTGGTAGTATTAGTAGTGGTTACAGTGGTGTTGGTGGTAGTATTAGTAGTGGTTACAGTGGTGTTGGTGGTAGTATTAGTAGTGGTTACAGTGGTGTTGGTGGTAGTATTAGTAGTGATTACAGTGGTGCTGGTGGTAGTATTAGTAGTGGTTACAGTGGTGTTGGTGGCAGTATTAGTAGTGGTTACAGTGGTGTTGGTGGTAGTATTAGTATGGTTACAGTGGTGTTGGTGGTAGTATTAGTAGTGATTACAGTGGTGCTGGTGGTAGTATTAGTAGTGGTTACAGTGGTGTTGGTGGTAGTATTAGTAGTGGTTACAGTGGTGTTGGTGGTAGTATTAGTAGTGGTTACAGTGGTGTTGGTGGTAGTATTAGTAGTGGTTACAGTGGTGTTGGTGGTAGTATTAGTATGGTTACAGTGGTGTTGGTGGTAGTATTAGTAGTGGTTACAGTGGTGTTGGTGGTAGTATTAGTAGTGGTTACAGTGGTGTTGGTTGTAGTATTAGTATGGTTACAGTGGTGTTGGTGGTAGTATTAGTAGTGGTTACAGTGGTGTTGGTGGTAGTATTAGTAGTGGTTACAGTGGTGTTGGTGGTAGTATTAGTAGTGGTTACAGTGGTGTTGGTGGCAGTATTAGTAGTGGTTACAGTGGTGTGGTGTTAGTATTAGTAGTGGTTACAGTGGTGTTGGTGGCAGTATTAGTAGTGGTTACAGTGGTGTTGGTGGTAGTATTAGTAGTGGTTACAGTGGTGTTGGTGGTAGTATTAGTAGTGGTTACAGTGGTGTTGGTGGTAGTATTAGTAGTGGTTACAGTGGTGTTGGTGGTAGTATTAGTAGTGGTTACAGTGGTGTTGGTGGTAGTATTAGTAGTGGTTACAGTGGTGTTGGTGGTAGTATTAGTAGTGGTTACAGTGGTGTTGGTGGCAGTATTAGTAGTGGTTACAGTGGTGTTGGTGGTAGTATTAGTAGTGGTTACAGTGGTGTTGGTGGCAGTATTAGTAGTGGTTACAGTGGTGTTGGTGGTAGTATTAGTAGTGGTTACAGTGGTGTTGGTGGTAGTATTAGTATGGTTACAGTGGTGTTGGTGGTAGTACTAGTAGTGGTTACAGTGGTGTTGGTGGTAGTATTAGTATGGTTACAGTGGTGTTGGTGGCAGTATTAGTATGGTTACAGTGGTGTGGTGGTAGTATTAGTAGTGGTTACAGTGGTGTTGGTGGTAGTATTAGTATGGTTACAGTGGTGTTGGTGGCAGTATTAGTATGGTTACAGTGGTGTGGTGGTAGTATTAGTAGTGGTTACAGTGGTGTTGGTGGTAGTATTAGTAGTGGTTACAGTGGTGTTGGTGGTAGTATTAGTATGGTTACAGTTGTGTTGGTGGTAGTATTAGTAGTGGTTACGGTGGTGTTGGTTGTAGTATTAGTAGTGGTTACAGTGGTCTGGTGGTAGTATTAGTATGGTTACAGTGGTGTTGGTGGTAGTATTAGTAGTGGTTACGGTGGTGTTGGTGGTAGTATTAGTAGTGGTTACGGTGGTGTTGGTGGTAGTATTAGTATGGTTACAGTGGTGTGGTGGTAGTATTAGTAGTGGTTACAGTGGTGTTGGTGGCAGTATTAGTATGGTTACAGTGGTGTGGTGGTAGTATTAGTAGTGGTTACAGTGGTGTTGGTGGTAGTATTAGTAGTGGTTACAGTGGTGTTGGTGGTAGTATTAGTAGTGGTTACAGTTGTGTTGGTGGTAGTATTAGTAGTGGTTACGGTGGTGTTGGTTGTAGTATTAGTAGTGGTTACAGTGGTGTTGGTGGTAGTATTAGTAGTGGTTACAGTGGTGTTGGTGGCAGTATTAGTAGTGGACAGTGGTGTTGGTGGTAGTACTAGTAGTGGTTAAAGTGGTGTTGGTTGTAGTACTAGTAGTGGTTACAGTGGTGTTGGTGGTAGTATTAGTAGTGGTTACGGTGGTGTTGGTGGTAGTATTAGTAGTGGTTACGGTGGTGTTGGTTGTAGTACTAGTAGTGGTTACAGTGGTGTTGGTGGTAGTATTAGTAGTGGTTACAGTGGTGTTGGTGGTAGTATTAGTATGGTTACAGTGGTGTTGGTGGTAGTATTAGTAGTGGTTACAGTGGTGTTGGTGGCAGTATTAGTTGTGGTTACAGTGGTGTTGGTGGTAGTATTAATAGTGGTTACAGTGGTGTTGGTGGTAGTATTAGTATGGTTACAGTGGTGCTGGTGGTAGTATTAGTAGTGGACAGTGGTGTTGGTGGTAGTATTAGTATGGTTACAGTGGTGTTGGTGGTAGTATTTGTATGGTTACAGTGGTGTTGGTGGTAGTATTAGTAGTGGTTACAGTGGTGTTGGTGGTAGTATTAGTGTGGTTACAGTGTTGTTGGTGGTAGTATTAGTAGTGGTTACAGTGGTGTTGGTGGTAGTATTAGTATGGTTACAGTGGTGTTGGTTGTAGTACTAGTAGTGGTTACAGTGGTGTTGGTGGTAGTATTAGTAGTGGTTACGGTGGTGTTGGTGGTAGTATTAGTATGGTTACAGTGGTGTTGGTGGTAGTATTAGTAGTGGTTACAGTGGTGTTGGTGGCAGTATTAGTTGTGGTTACAGTGGTGTTGGTGGTAGTATTAATAGTGGTTACAGTGGTGTTGGTGGTAGTATTAGTAGTGGTTACAGTGGTGTTCGTTGTAGTATTAGTATGGTTACAGTGGTGTTGGTGGTAGTATTAGTAGTGGTTACAGTGGTGTTGGTGGTAGTATTAGTATGGTTACAGTGGTGTTGGTTGTAGTACTAGTAGTGGTTACAGTGGTGTTGGTGGTAGTATTAGTAGTGGTTACAGTGGTGTTGGTGGTAGTATTAGTAGTGGTTACAGTGGTGTTGGTGGCAGTATTAGTTGTGGTTACAGTGGTGTTGGTGGTAGTATTAGTATGGTTACAGTGGTGTTGGTTGTAGTACTAGTAGTGGTTACAGTGGTGTTGGTGGTAGTATTAGTAGTGGTTACAGTGGTGTTGGTGGTAGTATTAGTAGTGGTTACGGTGGTGTTGGTGGTAGTATTAGTAGTCGTTACAGTGGTGTTGGTGGTAGTATTAGTAGTGGTTACAGTGGTGTTGGTGGTAGTATTAGTAGTCGTTACAGTGGTGTTGGTGGTAGTATTAGTAGTCGTTACAGTGGTGTTGGTGGTAGTATTAGTAGTGGTTACGGTGGTGTTGGTGGTAGTATTAGTAGTGGTTACGGTGGTGTTGGTGGTAGTATTAGTAGTGGTTACAGTGGTGTTGGTGGTAGTATTAGTAGTGGTACAGTGGTGTTCGTTGTAGTATTTGTATGGTTACAGTGGTGTTGGTGGTAGTATTAGTAGTGGTTACAGTGGTGTTGGTGGTAGTATTAGTAGTGGTTACAGTGGTGTTCGTTGTAGTATTTGTATGGTTACAGTGGTGTTGGTGGTAGTATTAGTAGTGGTTACAGTGGTGTTGGTTGTAGTATTAGTATGGTTACAGTGGTGTTGGTTGTAGTACTAGTAGTGGTTACATTGGTGTTGGTGGTAGTATTAGTAGTGGTTACAGTGGTGTTGGTGGTAGTATTAGTATGGTTACAGTGGTGTTGGTTGTAGTACTAGTAGTGGTTACATTGGTGTTGGTGGTAGTATTAGTAGTGGTTACAGTGGTGTTGGTGGTAGTATTAGTATGGTTACAGTGGTGTTGGTTGTAGTACTAGTAGTGGTTACATTGGTGTTGGTGGTAGTATTAGTAGTGGTTACAGTGGTGTTGGTGGTAGTATTAGTATGGTTACAGTGGTGTTGGTTGTAGTACTAGTAGTGGTTACATTGGTGTTGGTGGTAGTATTAGTAGTGTTTACAGTGGTGTTGGTGGTAGTATTAGTATGGTTACAGTGGTGTTGGTGGTAGTATTAGTAGTGGTTACGGTGGTGTTGGTGGTAGTATTAGTAGTGGTTACAGTGGTGTTGGTGGTAGTATTAGTATGGTTACAGTGGTGTTGGTTGTAGTATTAGTATGGTTACCGTGGTGTTGGTGGTAGTAGTAGTGTGGTTACAGTGGTGTTGGTGGTAGTATTAGTAATGGTACAGTGGTGTTGGTGGTAGTATTAGTAGTGGTTACAGTGGTGTTGGTGGTAGTATTAGTAGTGGTTGCAGTGGTGTTGGTTGTAGTATTAGTGTGGTTACAATGGTGTTGGTGGTAGTATTAGTATGGTTACAGTGGTGTTGGTGGTAGTATTAGTAGTGGTACAGTGTGTTGGTTGTAGTACTAGTAGTGGTTACAGTGGTGTTGGTGGTAGTATTAGTATGGTTACAGTGGTGTTGGTGACAATATTAGTAGTGGTACAGTGTGTTGGTTGTAGTACTAGTAGTGGTTACAGTGGCGTTGGTGGTAGTATTAGTATGGTTACAGTCTTGTTAGTGACAGTATTAGTAGTGGTACAGTGTGTTTGTGGTAGTATTAGTAATGGTACAGGGGTGTTGGTGGTAGTATTAGTAGTGGTTACAGTGGTGTTGGTGGCAGTATTAGTATGGTTACAGTGGTGTTGGTTGTAGTATTAGTATGGTTACCGTGGTGTTGGTGGTAGTAGTAGTGTGGTTACAGTGGTGTTGGTGGTAGTATTAGTAATGGTACAGTGGTGTTGGTGGTAGTATTACTATGGTTTCAGTGGTGTTGGTGGTAGTATTAGTAGGCGTTACAGTGGTGTTGGTGGTAGTATTAGTAGGGGTTACAGTGGTGTTGGTGGTAGTATTAGTATGGTTACAGTGGTGTTGGTTGTAGTATTAGTAATGGTACAGTGGTGTTGGTGGTAGTATTACTATGGTTACTGTGGTGTTGGTTGTAGTATTAGTAGTGGTTACAGTGGTGTTGGTGGTAGTAGTAGTATGGTTACAGTGGTGTTGGTGGTAGTATTAGTAGTGGTTACAGTGGTGTTGGTTGTAATATTAGTAGTGGTTACAGTGGTGTTGGTGGTAGTACTAGTATGGTTACAGTGGTGTTGGTGGTAGTATTAGTATAGTTACAGTGGTGTTGGTAGTAGTGTTAGTAGTGGTACAGTGTGTTTGTGGTAGTATTAGTATAGTAACAGTGGTGTTTGTGGTAGTATTAGTAGTGGTACAGTGTGTTGGTGGTAGTATTAGTATGGTTACAGTGGTGTTGGTGGTAGTATTAGTAATGGTACAGTGGTGTTGGTGGTAGTATTAGTATTGTTACAGTGGTGTTGGTGGTAGTATTAGTAGTGGTACAGTGTGTTGGTGGTTGTTTTAGTATGGTAACAGTGGTGTTGGTGGTAGTATTAGTAGTGGTACAGTGTGTTGGTGGTAGTATTAGTATGGTTACAGTGGTGTTGGTGGTAGTATTAGTAATGGTACAGTGGTGTTGGTGGTAGTATTAGTATGGTTACAGTGGTGTTGGTGGTAGTATTAGTAGTGGTTACAGTGGTGTTGGTGGTACTATTAGTAGTGGTTACAGTGGTGTGGGTGGTAGTATTAGTATAGTTACAGTGGTGTTGGTGGTAGTATTAGTAATGGTACAATGGTGTTGGTGGTAGTATTAATATGGTTACAGTGGTGTTGGTGGTAGTATTAGTAGTGGTACAGTGTGTTGGTGGTAGTATTAGTAGTGGTTACAGTGGTGTTGGTTGTAGTATTAGTAGTGGTTACAGTAGTGTTGGTGGTAGTATTAGTAGTGGTTCAGTGGTGTTGGTGGTAGTATTAGGAGTGGTTACAGTGGTGTTGTTTGTAGTATTAGTAGAGGTTACAGTGGTGTTGTTTGTAGTATTAGTAGAGGTTACACTGGTGTTGGTGGTAGTATTAGTAGTGGTTACAGTGGTGTTGGTGGTAGTATTAGGAGTGGTTACAGTGGTGTTGGTGGTAGTATTAGTAGTGGTACAGTGGTGGTGGTAGTATTAGTAGTGGTATAGTGGTGTTGGTGGTAGTATCACCAGTGGTACAGTAGTGTTGGTAGTAGTAGTATTACTCAACTTCAATGGAAGGTGCAAATGGTAAAGAACGAGAGAGAATTATATCTTTTACAATGTTTTAGTTATAACTAAGTTGTATTCTTTAATTCTTTTGCAGGTTTCCATGATAAGATTGCGGCCATGCGAGGGCACAACCTTGAAAAGTGTACATTCTGAATACAACACCCACTGGATTTGAATTGCAATCGAAAACATAAAGGACGGTTCGTTCAATCGAAGATGTCCCTCCACTTGCACCAAAGTGTGAAATTAATATATTTTTTTATTTCACCGAATTTACATTAGAACAGATTTTGTGCATTACAAAAAAAAAAAAATAAATAAATAAATAAATAAATAAAAATAAAAATAAAAATAAAAATAAAAATAAAAATAAAAAGTGAAAAATAAAAGAAAAAGAATAAGAAAAGAAGAAAAAAAGCAAAAAAAGAAAAAGAAAGAAAGAGGGATAAAAAACAACCCTGCCAAAACCTTCCAATTGTTGCTAAGTAGGGACATGAAATATTTTAAGTGTAAAAGATAGTAAAAAGTAAATTAAAACAAATGCAATAAAATACAAGAAATAAAGAAGCCGAAATCTCTAATAACTACACATTAAAACTTTCACAGATATCTTGCTATATTTATCTATCTGTCTGAATATATATTACACACACACGCATATATATATGAGTATGTATATATATATATCAATATATCAATATATATATATATATATATATATATATATATATATATATTAGTTTTTGATATGAAAACGTGTGTCGAAACAAATATTGTTATACTTGTATAACAATATATATATATATATATATAGGAAAAAGTATGACCCCGACGGCAGAGCTCAAGCCGTTTCGACGGCTATTTCTGGACTGAAATAGCCGTCGAAACGGCTTGAGCTCTGCCGTCGGGTCATACTTTTTCCTATTTCCCACTCTACTACCCTAAGTATTGAGTACTCTGGTGCGTTATGGTCCATCTGGTTCCTTACCACATTTCCTTTGTTATATATATATATATATATGGAAAACGAAGAATCAGTGATCCATAGGAATACAATTTATTACGTATTACAATTGTTTCTCCGGCGACAGCTCGAGGTGCGATCTGTTTGTGGATCGAATGTTTACATATAT
>OZ024745.1:11353342-11360842 GCA_964016885.1 Eledone cirrhosa
ATCCCATTCTTACTGTAGTTATTGTACTTTCTGAACACCCACCTCCGCTGCTAATTCGGTCACCTAGGTAGCAGAAGCTGTCTACTGTTTCTACAGAGCCCTCCCAGAGTTTGGTGGTGCCTGTTTCCTGTGGTCGTTTGCTGCTTGCTGTCACAGCGCAGCTGCTACATCTGAAGCCTACATTCTTAGTTAAACTTCATGAGATCCCACTACATCTCTTGTGTACCCATTGTTTGCATTTGGGGCAGAGGATGGAGTTCCTGCCTACACCTTTCCTACATACTGAGCAAGGCCATTTCCCTGAGGGAATCTGGGTTCTGTTTTCTCGTCTACTTACAAGAACCTTAGTCTTTGTCAGGTGACACCTTTCTTTCTAGTCCCTGCTTCCATGTTTGGAATTTCTTCTCTAGTTCCACCATGGATTCAGCTATAAGTGCGAGAGCATCCGCATACAGGAGTTCCCATGGGCATCCTGTCTTAAACGCTCCCGTTATTGCCTGCAAAACTATAATGAACAGGAGAGGGCTAAGAACAGAGCCCTGGTGGACACCGACCTGTATGCTAAATTCCTCGCTATACTCATTGCTAACCCTAACTTTGCTGACTGCTCCCCTATACATGGCTTGTACAGCTTTCACAAGCCATTCATCTACTCCTAGTTTTCTAAGAGCCCGCCAGATTATAGCACAGGGCACTCTGTCGAAGGCTTTCTCCAGATCGACGAATGCCAGGTAGAGCAGCTTACTTTTAGCTAGGTACTTTTCCTGTAACTGCCACACAAGGAAGAGGGCACCAGTGGTGCCTTTTCCTGGTACAAACCCAAATTGCATCTCATCTAGTTTCACCCGGTCCCTAATCAACTGCTATAACTCTTTCCGTTACTTTCATGACCTGGTCCATCAGCTTTATACCTCTATAGTTTCCTCTATCTAGTGCATCACCTTTACCTTTGTAGCAGTTGACAATGATGCTGCTGCACCAATCCTTTGGTATGATACCCTCTAGTATTACCTGGTTAACAATTCGTGTGTTTATGGTGTGACCTACAGACCCAGATGCCTTCAGCATCTCGGCAGCTATACCCGATGGACCGGTTGCCTTCCCCGTCTTCATATCTTTGATTGCCTTACTTACTACGCTGCTGGTGACTTGTACTGCTGGCCCCTCTATATGGTCCACATGCGGTAGGGTCTCTTTTTCCCATGCATTCTCCTCGTTTAGTAATCTTTCATAATGGCTCTTCCACGCAGCTTTCTTCTCGGCACTTGTGAGGGCAAGCTCACCTTTATCAATCTGGATACACTTCTCTTCAATGACATCACAATTCTCTCTGACACACTGCCTCGCAATGTTGAACACCCCCTGTTTCTGGTCACGTTGCAAAACATGCTTGAATTTTCTATCCTCTGCTTCCCTTCTAGCTAAGTATACTTGTCGCCTAGCTTCCCTCTCGGTCTCTATGTAATGTACCCTGCTACCCCCGTTCTTCCATTCTTTCCATGCCTGTCTCTTAGTCTTAACTGCCTCATCTACCTTATTGTTCCACCACCAAGTCATTCTCCTCCTCCCTGTGGACTTGCTCCAACCACAGATCTCGTCGTCGCCTTTAGTAAGTTATTTTTTAGTAAGTTATTTTTTAGGAACTATATATATATAAATACTATGTATAGGTCTGATCTTACTATTCACACACTAATATCACTCATACACATCACTTGGCTTTGCTTGCTTGTGTGTGGCATTGTTTTTACGAGAGAGCAAGAGATGGAGTCACCTTGAGGTCTAGTGATGGGGTCACCTTGAGGTCTAGTGATGGGCTCACCTTGAGGTCTAATGATGGGGTCACGTTGAGGTCTATTGATTGGGTCACCTTGAGGTCTAGTGATGGGCTCACCTTGAGGTCTAATGATGGGGTCACGTTGAGGTCTATTGATTGGGTCACCTTGAGGTCTAGTGATGGAACCACCTTGAAGTCTATGATGGAACCACCTTGAGGTCTAGTGATGGAACCACCTTGAGGTCTAGTGATGGACTTGAGGTCCAGTGATCGGGTCACCTTGAGGTCTAGTGATGGACTTGAGGTCCAGTGATGGAGTCACCTTGAGGTCTAGTGATGGAGTCAAATTGAGGTCTAGTGGTGGGGTCACCTTGAGTTCTAGTGATGGAGTAACCTTGAGGGCAAGAGATGGGGTCACCTTGCTGTCTAGTGATGGGGTCACATTGAGGTCTAGTGAAGGGGTCACCTTGAGGTCTACTGATGGGTGTAACATTGAGGTCTAGTGATGGGGTCACATTGAGGTCTAGTGATGAGTTCACATTGAGGTCTAGTGATGGACTCACCTTGAGGTCTATTGATGGAGTCACCTTGAGGTCTGGTGATAGGGTAAGCTTGAGGGCTAGTGATGGAACCACCTTCAGGTCTAGTGATGGGGTAAACTTGAGGTCTAGTGATGTTGTCACCTTGAGGTCTGGTGATGGGGTCACATTGAGGTCTAGTGATGGGGTCGCCTTGAGGTCTAGTGATGGGGTCACCTTGAGGGGTAGTGATGGGGTCACCTTCAGGTCTAGTGATGGAACCACCTTGAGGCCTAGTGATGGGGTCACCTTGAGGTCTAGTGATGGGATCACCTTGAGGTCTAGTTATGGGAGCACCTTGAGGTCTAGTGATATGGTCACCTTGAGGTTTAGTGGTGGGGTCACATTGAGGTCTTATGATGGGGTCACCTTGAGGTCTAGTGATGGGGTCACATTGAGGTCTAATGATGGACTTGATGTCTAGTGATGGGGTCACCTTGAGGTCTAGTGATAGAACCACATTGAGGCCTACTGATGGGGTCACATTGATGGACTTGACGTCTAGTGATGGGGTCACCTTGCGGTTTAGTGGTGGAGTCACCTTGTCCCTATAGATGGGGTCACCTCGTGGTCTAGTGATGGGGTGACGTTGGGGTGTGGTTATGGGGGCACCTTGAGATCTATCGATGGGGTCACCTTGAGGTCTATTGATTGGGTCACCTTGAGGTCTAGTGATGGGGTCACCTTGAGGTCTAGTGATGGGGTCACCTTGAGGTTTATTGATGGAGTCACATTGAGATTTAGTGATGGGGCCACATTGAGGTCTATTGATGAGGTCTAGTGATGGGGTTACCTTGACGTATATTGATTGGGTCACCTTGAGGTCTAGTGATGGAACCACCTTGAGGTCTACTTATGGACTTGAGGTGTAGTGATAGAGTCACATTGAGGTCTAGTGATGGGGTCACATTGAGGTCTAGTGATGGAGTCACCTTGAGGTCTAATGATGGGGTTATATTGAGGCCTATTCATGGTGTGACCTTCAGGTCTAGTGATGGGGTCACCTTAAGGTCTAGTGATGGGTTCACCTTAAGGTCTACTGATGGGGTCACATTGACGTCTAGTGATGGAGTCACGTTGAGGCCTGCTGATGGGGTCACCTTGAAGTCTAGTGATGGGGTCTCCTTCAGGTCGAGTGATGGATTCACCTTGAGCTCTAATGATGTGGTCACCTTGAGGTCTAATGATGGTGTCATATTGAGGTCTTGTGATGCGTTCACCTTGTGGTCTAATGATGGGATCACATTGAGGTCTAGTGATGGACTTGAGGTCTAGTGATTGGGTCACACTGAGGTCTAGTGATGGGTTCACCTTCAGGTCTATTGATGGGGTCACATTGAGGTTTAGTGATGGGGTCACTTTGACGCTTAGTGGCGGGCTCACCTTGAGGTCTAGAGATGGGGTCACCTTGAGGTTTATTGATGTGGTCACATTGAGATCTAATGATGGGACCACATTGAGGTCTAGGGATGGGGGTCACCTTGAGGTCTATTGATGGGGTCATCTTGAGGTCTATTGATGGGGTCACCTTAAGGTCTAGTGATGGAACCACCTTGAGGTCTAGTGATGGACTTGAGGTGTAGTGATAGGGTCACATTGAGGTCTAGTGATGGAGTCACCTTGAGGTCTAATGATGGGGTTATATTGAGGCCTATTGATGGGGTCACCTTGAGGTCTAGTGCTGGGTCACCTTAATGTCTAGTGATGGGGTCACCTTAAGGGCTACTGATGTGGTCACATTGACGTCTAGTGATGGAGTCACGTTGAGGTTTAGTGGTGGGGGTCACCTTGAGGTCTAGTAATGGAGTCACCTTTTGGTCTAGTGAAGGAGTCACCTTGAGGTCTAGTGATGGTGTCACATTGAGGTCTAGTGATGGACTTGTGGTCTAGTGATGGGGTCACCTTGAGGTCTAGTGATGGGGTCAGCTTGAGGTCTAGTGATGGGATCACCTTGAGGTCTAGTGATGGGGTCACTTTGAGGCCTAGTGATGGGATCACCTTGAATTTTGTGATGGGTCACATTGAGGTCTTGTGATGCGTTCACCTTGAGGTCTAGTGATGGGGTCACATTGAGATCTAGTGATGGACTTGAGGTCTAGTGATGGGGTCACGTTGAGGTTTAGTGTTGCGGGTCACCTTGAGGCTTAGAGATTGTGTCACCTTGAGTTCTAGTGATGGGGTCACATTGAGGTCTAGTAATGGACTTGAGGTCAAGTGATGGGTGTCACTTTGAGGTCTAGTGATGGAAACCCCTTGAGGTCTAGTGATGGGGTCACCTTGGGGTCTAGTTATGGGAGCACCTTGAGGTCTAGAGATGGGGTCACCTTGAGGTCTATTGATTGGGTCACATTGAAGTCTAGTGATGGGGTCACCTTGAGGTCTAGAGATGGGGTTACATTGAGGTCTAGTGATGGCGTCACCTTCTTGTCTATTGATGGAGTCACCTTGAGGTCTAGTGATGGGCTTAGCTTGTGGTCTAGTGATAGGGTCACCCTGAGGTCTAGTGATGGGATCACCTTGATGTCTAATGATGGGGTCACCTTGAGGCCTAGTGATGGGATCACCTTGAGGTCTAGCGATGGAACCACCTTGAGATCTAGTGATGGGGTCACCTTGAGGTCTAGTGATGGGGTCACATTGAGGTCTTGTGATGCGTTCACCTTGAGGTCCAGTGATGGAGTCACATTGAGGGCTAGTGATGGACTTGACGTCTAGTGATGGGGTCCCCTTGCAGTTTAGTGGTGGGGTGACCTTGAGGCCTATAGATGGGGTCACCTCGAGGTCTAGTGATGGGATCACATTGAGGTCTAGTGATGGACTTGATGTCTAGTGATGGGGTCACCTTGAGGTCGAGTGATGGAACCACCTTGAGGCCTACTGATGGGGTCACATTGAGGTCTAGTGATGGGGTCACCTTGAGGTTTATTGATGGAGTCACATTGAGGTTTAGTGATGGGGCCACATTGAGGTCTAATGATGGGGTCACCTTGAGGTCTATTGATGAGGTCACCTTGAGGTCTAGTGATGGGGTTACCTTGGCGTATATTGATTGGGTCACCTTGAGGTCTAGTGATGGAACCACCTTGAGGTCTAGTGATGGACTTGATGTGTAGTGATAGGGTCACATTGAGGTCTAGTGATGGGTCACATTGAGGTCTAGTGATGGAGTCACCTTGAGGTCTAATGATGGGGTTATATTGAGGCCTATTCATGGTGTGACCTTGAGGTCTAGTGATGGGGTCACCTTAAGGTCTAGTGATGGGGTCACCTTAAGGTCTACTGATGGGGTCACATTGACGTCTAGTGATGGAGTCACGTTGAGGCCTGCTGTTGGGGTCACCTTGAGATCTAGTGATGGGGTCAGCTTGAGGTCTAGTGATGGGGGTCACCTTGAAGTCTAGTGATGGGGTCACCTTTAGGTCGAGTGATGGAGTCACTTTGAGATCTAATGATGGGGTCACCTTGAGGTCTAATGATGGGGTCATATTGAGGTCTTGTGATGCGTTCACCTTGTGGTCTAGTGATGGGGTCACATTGAGATCTAGTGATGGACTTGAGGTTCAGTGATGGGGTCACCTTGAGGTTTAGTGGTGGGGTCACCTTGAGGCCTATAGATGGGGTCACCTTGAGATCTAGTGATCGGGTCACCATGAAGTCTAGTGATGGAACCACCTTGAGGCCTACTGATGGAGTCACATTGAGGTCTAGTGATGGGGTTACCTTGAGATTCAGTGGTGGGGTCACTTGAGTTCTAGTGATTGTGTGACCTTGAGGTCTAGTGATGGGGTCACACTGACGTCTAGTGATGGACTTGAGGTCTAGTGATGGGTTCACCTTGAGGTCTAGTGATGGGGTCACATTGAGGTCTAGTGATGGGGGTCACTTTGACGTTTAGTGGTGGGGTCACCTTGAGGTCTAGCGATGGAGTCACCTTGAGTTTTATTGATGGGTTCACATTGAGGTTAAGTGATGGGGCCACATTGAGGTCTAGTGATGGACTTGAGGTGTAGTGATATGGTCACATTGAGTTCTAGTGATGGGGTCACATTGAGTTCTAGTGATGGAGTCACGTTGAGGTTTAGTGGTGGGTGTCACTTTGAGGTCTAGTGATGGAGTCACCTTTTGATCTATTGATGGAGTCACCTTGAGGTCTAGTGATGGTTTCACATTGAGGTCTAGTGATGAACTTGAGGTCTAGTGATGGGGTCACCTTGAAGTCTAGTGATGGAACCACCTTGAGGCCTTCTGATGAGGTCACATTGAGGTCTAGTGATGGGGTCACTTTGACGTTTAGTGGTGGGGTCACCTTGAGGTCTAGCGATGGGGTCACCTTGAGGTTTATTGATGGGGTCACATTGAGGTTTAGTGATGGGGCCACATTGAGGTCTAGTCATGGGGTCACCTTGAGGTCTAGTGATGGGGTTACCTTGACGTATATTGATTGGGTCACCTTGAAGTCTAATGATGGAACCACCTTGAGATCTAGTGCTGGACTTGAGGTGTAGTGATAGGGTCACATTGAGGTCTAGTGATGGAGTCACGTTGAGGCCTGCTGATGGGGTCACCTTGAGATCTAGTGATGGGGTCACCGTGATGTCTAGTGATGGGATCACCTTGAAGTCTAGTGATGGGGTCACCTTCAGGTCTAGTGATGCAGCCACCTCGAGGTCTAGTGATGGAGTCACCTTGAGGTCTAGTGATGGGGTCACCTTGAGGTCTAGTGATGGGGTCACCTCGAGGTCTAGTGGTGGAGTCACTTTGAATTCTAGTGATGTGGTCACCTTGAGGTCTAGTGATGGGGTCACCTTGACGTCTAGTGAGGGTGTCACATTGAGACCTACTGATGGGGCTTCATTGAGGTCGATGGGGCCATCTTAAGTGATGGTCGGACACACATCACTGCCTTCACACTCTCAGAGCTTTGTACTAACGCGCGTGTACACACACACATACACCCACACTCCCCTTCTCTCTCTGAAGAAAATGAATGCAAACCGAAAGGAGAGTAAAACCATATTTTTACCTAATAATTAGCAAAGTCTGGGATAAATGCAAAAGTACAGTTTGTTTTGTATTTTCGAAGTAATTCTATGTTTTTGTTTTTTGCCATATTCCTTGGTGTTTAGAAAGTAATTCTTTTCTAAT
>OZ024745.1:11363342-11380842 GCA_964016885.1 Eledone cirrhosa
AAACAAATGTTGCCATGATTGAAATTCTAAAGAAAAACGTAAAAGAAAGTTTGTTTCTAGTTTGTTTTAGGTATTCTTGATAAGATTGAGTAAAAATGGAGAAGTTGAAATTAAGCAAAGAATAGACACCACTCTCAGAAAACAACGTTGTTTTCTTTATTGTACATCAACATATACAATAAGGCAAAGGCATGTGTGAGTGCATAAACACATGCACAAATACACACATGCACAAGTACACACATGCACAAGTACACACATGCACAAATACACACATGCACAAGTACACGCATGCACAAATACACATATGCACAAGTACACACATGCACAAATACACGCATGCACAAGTACACACATGCACAAGTACACACATGCACAAATACACACATGCACAAGTACACAATGCACAAATACACAAATACACAACACACACATGCATAACACACACATGCACAACACACACATGCACAAGTACACACATGCACAAATACACAAATACACAACACACACAAATACACACATGCATAACGCCCACATGCACAAATACACACATGCACAAATACACATGCACATACGTATAGACATGCACACACAAGCACGTGCATTTGTCTGTATTCAATTGAAAACGATATTCAAAAGAAATGTTTTAAAACCCTCAACGAGTTTTGTATAATACAATGTAAAACACACACATACATGTATACATACATACGATCATGTACACACATACGCAGGTACGTACACGCACATACACACACACATACACACGTACGTACACATACGATCACATACACACGCACGCAATAAACACACAGATACACACACAACACATCAATTTATATATAAATTACATATATACTTTATACTTTCCAAAACATTACAAAACATGACCACAACTAATGTTTTTAAATTCCAGTTGATTGTTTTTTTTAAGTTTACAGACTTTATTGTATTTCCAAAACTGTACTTGAAATTTTTCAAGTTTTTTTCCAACCATTTTCTAGATTTAGTTTAGTTTCACATTGTTCTTTCCTTCTTCTTTCAACGTTTATATGGAGACAGTTCCACCTGGAACTGTCTCACGTCACATTCTGACGTCACAACAAAAATACAAATATTTGAAACGAGGCTCTCGCTGATATAAACTTCTAACAGTCACGTTTTTCCCTTTTCATGTCTTTCAATCAGGATTGCCTTCAATTCGGCTCTGTTGTTTGTCTAGAGTGGTTTTTGGTTTTCGTTTTCAAGGTGGATTACGCTGTTATGTATTTTGCTGTTTTAATTTGTGAAGGTCAAATCTTGTACTCCAAAAGAGTACGTAAGGAGAAGAACATGATAGAACACGACAGTTAAACGGAAAAAAAATATATATATATGTATACAGTGGCGGACTGACTAGGTTACCAGGTTGTCCAATGGCAAGTGATAGCATTGCAAGAGTCCACAGTAGTATTTTAGGGGCCAATGCTTCGCTTTAAAAAAATACCTGAAATCTAAGAGAAAGAATAAAATAAAAAAAAAATAAAAACAATTAAGCAAAGCATTTGGTCAACCAATTCCCCAGGGAATTACTAGAAACCAAAATATACGATAGTGCAAAGAGATGGAATCAGTGGTTGTACGTTCTACTAAATCTAAAGACAGTGTATTCATTCACACACGTGCGCGCACACACACACACACACACACACACACACACACACACACACACACACACACACACACACACACACACACACACACACACACACACACACACACACACACACACACACACACACACGCGCGCGCGCGCACACACACACACACACACACACACACACACACACACACACACACATACATACATACATACATACATACATACATACATACATACATACATAGAACTCCAAATTACACCAGTTGAAACAACAACTCACAGCTACAACAGAAAGACTAAAATATAAGTCAACAGCACATAAACGACAAGTGCTAAATAGATTGTTTGCCAGAGATCCTAAATCAGTTTATCGCAGCTTCGGTGGCAAAAGCTCAATCTCTGTAAATGACACCCCTTCAAAAGAACAGGTTGAGAGCTACTGGAGATCTGTATGGGAAACGGATGACGGATTCAACAGACAAGCTAATTGGCTAAAAGAACTGGAACAGGACTACTGCCAACATGTCCAGACAAAACAATATGACATAGATGGGTCAATACTGGAAACAGCTCTACAGAAAATGTCGAATAGGAAATCGCCAGGCCCAGACCTCATTACAGGATACTGGTTGAAGAATTTCACTTTCTATCGGCAAGATCTCATACGGCTGTTTACAGAAACCATTAAGGGCACACAAGAACTGCCCAGATGGTTATCAACTGCCTCTACTCTCCTCATTCCCAAAAATAGCCAAACCACCCTTGCTAAAAATTACCGCCCAATTGCCTGCCAAAACATCATGTATAAATTATATACTGGGTGCCTTAACCTGTTCTTACAGGATCACTGTGCTACCAACAACATCATAACACCTGAGCAAGCTGGTGGAAAGAGGGAGGTGTGGGGTTGCATAGATCACCTACTAACTAACAAAATGATTCAGGAAAAAACAACAAAGAATCGCAGAAACATGACTGTCGTGTGGCTGGACTATCAAAAAGCATTTGATAGTGTACCTCATGGGTGGATTGTTAAGGCTTTACAGTTAGCTAAAGTCCCACAACCATTGGTAGCTGCTGTTGAACGCCTGACCAAGAACTGGTACACCAGTTTGATCCTTAGAGGTGAGAAGGAGCAGGTTAAGACTGATAAGATACATTACCAGTAGGGCATCTTTCAGGGTGATAGCTTGTCAGTGCTACTCTTCGTTCTCTCACTGAATCCACTATCTTACCTACTCAGGAAACAAGGTCGACAAAGAAGTGGGACCAGAAGTATCTCCCATCTTTTCTTTGTTGATGACCTGAAGTTGTATGGGCCAAATATCAATGACATCAAGAAACAATTGGACCTCATTACACAATTTTCAACCGACATCAAAATGAAATTTGGTGAGTCCAAGTGTGCATATTTGGCAGTAAAACGTGGAAGAGCTGTGCCCTCCTCTAGAAATCTAGAGATGAACGGCCTGACAATACAACCTCTGCAGTCAGGTGACAACTACAGATATCTTGGACAGGATGAGAATGTCAGATATGATGGACCCATAAATAAGGAGAGAACCAGAACTGAATACCTCAGAAGAGTAAAGAAAATATGGTCATCAGAACTGTCAGCATACAACAAATACATTGCCCACAATACTTATGCTGTGCCAATTCTAACGCCAACATTTGGCCTACTGAACTGGTCATTGCAAGAACTAAGTGAGATGGATGTTAGAACTCGAAAACTTCTCAGTGTTACTGGGAACTTTAACATCAATGGTGATGTGGATAGGCTATACTTCTCACGCAAGGAAGGTGGCCGGGGTCTAAAATCAATATTAACAACATATCAGACCCGGATAGTGACACTGAAGCAACACCTTCAACAGAGGAAAAAGGTTGGCAACCATCTTGCCCAGGTTTATGACCATGAAAAAAGAAATATCATTAGAATAGCGACTGATCTGGAGGAGAGATATGGAATAAAGCCCGATATAAATCTCTCACCCAGAGAAATCGGAAGATCCTATTCAATGTTCAAACAAGAAAAAAAAATTGACCAATTTACAGAAAAAGTTGTGCATGGATACTTGAGGCGTAAAACACAGACCATAGAGGGGATAAACCACTCAAAAAGCCTGGCATGGAGTTCCGACAAGTTTATGACATCACACCTTGAGGGATATCTCTATGCAATACAGGAACAAGAACTCCCTACCAAATATCTGCTGCACAAAAGAGGAGGGCCAGCAGCTGACAATAAATGTAGGCTATGTAAAACAAAGATCGAGGATGTAAGCCACATTGTTGCCAGCTGCGAAAGAATGTCATCTCGCTACTACCTCCCCATGAGACACGATGGGATAGCTAGAACCATCTGGAACGCACTTCGGAAAACAAAATCAACAACAAACGAGGAAGAATATATTGAGACAGATGGCACTAAGGAATACTGGTGGAACCTGAAAATAAAAACTGCCACCAAATTAAAGCACAACCGGCCTGATATTGTAGTTTGGGACCACACATTGAAAACGTGTTCTGTTGTGGAGATCAGCTGCCCACTTGATGTAAACGTTGTCAGAAAAATACAGGAGAAGGAGGACATCTACGGACCATTGATGAGGAGTTTACAAATCCAGTATCCAAGATACACCTTTAGCTTCATACCCATCATTATTGGTGCTACGGGTTATATACCAACCCGCTTGGACCAAAGTATGACTGAACTTGGATTTGCGGACAAAAAGCGCAGCTCCCTAATTCATAGTCTACAAATGGCTGCGATAGCTGGCACCTTCAAAATTTGCAAAACATTCTTGCGATTCAAGGGATGACAATTTCTTTTCTTTTACAACCTTGCCACCAGGAAGGTGGCCGGTCAAAAAATATACTCAAAATTAAGAGAAAGAGAAAACATATATATATATATATATGCAAAAGTTTTATTTAAATTGTTGGGATATAACAAGCAAATATTTTTATAACTAATATAAAGCACTCGACAAATATTTGGACTAGATATACGATATTAATAAATGGAAACTATATTTATCAAACCATATTTATTTCATTATATATATTTCAAGGATACCAAGTTACATTATGGTATGCCTTCATCAGACAAAATACAATATATAACAGTTTTATAAATAGACATTGACGTACCCCTTTTAAAAATTGACCGTTGTTTTTGGAGGCCATCAGGATAGTGATTTGTTTACTTTAGTAAGTCATAGTGTTAAGAGTAAGTAAAAAGATGGAGAGAGAGAGAGAAACGTGGAGAAAAGAAAGGGAAAGATAGATAAAGAAAAAGAAGAAAACAAAAAGAAAAGAGAACAGAGGAAAAATAACGGGGAGATATCAAACCATCAGACAGAGAAAAAAAATCCAGAGAAAGATATATAGAGATAGAGAGAGGGGGGAGAGAACGAAAGCCTTAAGTTATGTCATATTAAGTTGAGTTAACAATTGGGATGAAAAGCATAAATAAAATTAGAAATAGTAATATTCATGAATGGAATATAGATATATAATATGAGAAATTACACATTGTTTAATTATAATTAAATATTTAGTTTAAAATTGAAATCAATATATTAAAAATTGGAATTTAAACATTATAAAATATATATATTGCTAGAGAGATTATCTATCGCATATTACATACACATAGGCAAAGGTACATAAATATATATATATACACGCTCACTCAGAAAATACACATTATATCTACTCCCGCACATAATATATATATACAAAGCATAAGTGATTTTTTGCCATACATTCCCTGTGTTATTAATTAAAAATTGAAAGTTTTTAGTATATATATATAAATATATAGGATTAACGTTCATGCATTTATGGCTGTTAAGTTATGCATATCTGCAATCAAAAACTGCATGTGTAAGCCTGTACATTCACATCCATAATTCTTAGCTATGCATGAATAGATATGTGTGTACATCTTCAATTGGTATACACGCGTCACTCATGCATATATACAGACAGACATATAATCACAAAAAAAGCATATAACACATGTATATGTATGTCAACACACACATATAGATACATTAGCCGTATATAGATATAATCAACATATAACATAGTACAATTGAGTATATAAAATACAAAAGGATTATATTTTGGAAATATAATTATATCAATATAACTTAAAAAACAAACGAATTCTACAAATATCAAAATACTAAAATATCCCAAACTATTATAGAATATTTTAAGTTAAAATAATATGTTTAATATATTTAGTATAGAAATTAATCTTACGTATATTTTAATCAAGATATTGAAAGGACAAACTTTTGAAAATTATGAGAAGCTATCAAAATAAAAAATAAATCTAATAAAAATTATGAGAAGCTATCAGAATAAAAACAAATCTAATAAAAATAAAAAATAAAATGAATCTAATAAAAAAAATAAAATGAATCTAATAAAAAATAAAAAATAAATAAAATGAATCTAATAAAAAATAAATCTAATAAAAAATAAAATATTATATCAATATAACTTAAAAAACAAGGATTCTACAGATATCAAAATATTAAATTGTTTAAAAATAAAAATAAAAAATAAAGAAATTTAAAAAAATTAAAAAAATTTTTTTTTAAATTTCAAAAATTTTTTTAAAATCTTTAAAATTTCAAAAATGTTTAAAAATTTTAAAAAATTTTAAAAACTCTTAAAATATTATAGAATATTTTAAGCTAAAATAATATGTTTAGTATAGAAATTTATCTTACGTATATTTTATTCAAGATATTGAAAGGATAAACTTTTCTAGAATAGTTTATTATATTTATAATTATATTTATGAAGAAAATTTATACTTGGGTACTTAACCAAAGAAAATGAAAAAGGTGAAGGAATCTAATGATTTATCGCCAGGTTAGATATATTAACTAAATTACTTAATTAATTAAACTACATTTTAAATTTATATTTATATTTAAACGTTGAGTTCAATCTATGTCTGCGGCAACTGAATAAATTATTCCTTAAATTAAGGGAATTTTTGGTCTTTAATATAAAAAATATTTCCTCTATACAAAGGTCACAATTTTCTGAAGAGGAATTAAAAGGAGTAGCTTGTGAAATAATATTCCAAATCAGCGAATATTCAACATTATCTCGTTTTAGGTCCCATAATAGGCTAGATAGCGAAGTTGAAGATTTTTTGTTTGGATCTGTAAAAGAATTTTTATGATTATTGAAGCGGGATTTAAATTCTGTAGAGGTAGAACCGACATAGTTAAATGAATTTAAATTAGTTTTAACATTACAATTATAAACTACATTTTTAGCTAAGCAGTTGTTATTTAATGGACAGTTGGATTTATTTCTACAGTTACAGTTATTCGATTGAATATTGCTTGGGTTATTATTGGTATTTGGTTAGGTTTTAAATTTCTATTATTAATTCTATTAATATTTTGCGCTAAATTTTTGGTGGAAGAGTAGGTTAATTTTATAGTATGTCTATTAAAAATTGAGTAATATTTATGTGTTCTAGGGAATCGTTTGTCAAGAGCTTTAAAGAATAGTTTAGCAATAGGGGTTTTAATATTTAGTGAGAAAGGGGGAGCGAACCATAATATATTCCTAGTTCTATTTCTTTTTCGGCTTTCGGAGTTATAGTAATATTTTCTATTATGGTTGTTGAAATTGTTACCATAATTAAACTTGTTATTATTTTGGTTATTTTGTATATTATTATTATTATCGATGTATTTAATTTTATTTCTATACCCAGCTCTACCTAACGCTTCATTGTAATAATGCGCTTTTTCATCAAATATATTCTTATTAGATGAAATTCTTGAAATTCGTTTTTGAACAGAGTATTTTTAACGGATCTGGGGTGATTAGAGTTAAAATTGACATAATTTAAGTTCTCATTTAGAAAATAAAAGAAAATAGTAAAAAATAATAGAAAATAGAAAATAATAGAAAATAATAGAAAATAGAGAGAGCGAAGGGAGGGGGAGAAATGAGGTGCAACAGAAATGAAACATGGATTACAGGTTAGAATATATATGTGGAACAAAACGAGGATATAGTTTATGGAACACCCAAATGATGTAGAAGTTGACCTTAAGTAGGAGCAATAACATTAAGAAAGACATGAACGACACCAGAACACTCTGCTTTGAAAATTTTGAAAGTAGGTTTATAAGTATGAATTTTCATAAGATTTTCGTAGTTGTCTCTGTGGTCTAGCGGTAGGTACTAGAGACGGTAGAGATCCTGACCTTGGGTTCAATCCTGGTCAAGAGATACATGTACTTTATCAGTTTTTATTTTACAACCAATAGAACAAATCTGAAACGGTTTACCGGGAACCCTACTACTGACCAGGATCGAACTTCAGATCAGGATCACCACCGTCTACGATTCCTCCAACTAGGCCACCGAGACTGCTACAGAAGTATAATGAAAATTGATAATTATAAACCTACTTTCAAAATCAAAGTTAAAAAGATGTGGAGTCGTTCATGGCTTTCCTAGAGCTATTAGTAATATTTAGGGTCGACTTCTGGTCATTATTGAAAGTCTCTGGATTTTGCAAAATACATAATATTTTTTATTGGAGAAGGTAAGATATTTTTTCCAAAAAATTTGATTGCACTGTTTTGTTTCTACATATGTATCTTTCGAAAATGTTATTTATTCATTATAAAAATTAAATGATAGCATTCTATATGTAGGTGGGCCCTCTTCATCTCCTGGCAACCAATATTTTTAGACCCAGTCCGCCACTGTATATATATATATATATATATATATATATATATATATATATATATATATATATATATATATATATATATATATATATATATATATATATATATATATATATATATATATATATATATATATTAGAATTGGTGCTCTGAAATAGCGATATATATATGAATGTATATATAGTGTATTTTGCAATACACTGTATGCTTAATTAAAAGCATTTCGAAGACCTTACGCAATCGTTTTAGAGTAGTGACAGTCTCACTTACTTTAAATTTTCAGCAAACATTCAGCATACATTCATATATATATCGCCATTTCAGAGCACCAATTCTAATTTTCAATTTCTGCTTGACCGGCAACCGCTCTGTATAATCAGTTCCTGATTATTACTAGAATTCTATAAGAATCAAACATTCATGATTTTCAGCAAACAGGTGGAGTACTTGGCTTTGATAAGTACCAATCAGTACGAAACAGAACTCTGTCAGCTTTATCTTCCCTGTTTGCTGAAAATTTAAAGTAAGTGAGACTGTCAATACTCTAAAACAATAGCTTAAGGTCTTCGAAATGCTTTTACTTAAGCATACAGTGTATTGCAAAATACACTATATATACATTCATATATATATATATATATATATATATATATATATATATATATATATATATATATATATATATATATATATATATATATATATATATAAAGTTTCTGAATTTGTTTAGCAAGATTCTTTATTTGAAAACGTGTGTTGAAACCGATATTGTTATGCTTTGGGAGGGTCATGTTGCCAATAAGAAACACACGCACCAGTTCCTTTCACTTCAATTTATTATAAATTAAATTTATAAATTTAAGAATTTATAAATTTCCGGTTGGTTGGTTCGACAACCAGACGATTGTTCATATATTGTCAAAGTTCTTTCGTCACACATTCTGTGACCTCTTCAGTGACTGGGGATTCTTTTCTTTGTTTTTGTGCCTCTCCATTGTTCTGTTCTACGCCATCTTGTTTTTTCAAAAAACAAGATGGCGTAGGACAGAACAAAGGATAAGCACAAAGGAGAGGCACAAAGTTGAGGCACAAAAACAAAGAAATGAATCCCCAGTCACTGAAGAGGTCACAGAATGTGTGACGAAAGAACTTTGACAATATATGAACGATCGTCTGGTTGTGGAACCAACCAACCAACCGGAAATTTATAAATTCTTAAATTTATAAATTTAATTTATAATAAATTGAAGTGAAAGCAACTGGTGCGTGTGTTTCATATTGGCAACAATATATATATAAATATATATATAAATATATATATATAAATCTGGATGGATTCAGTTTAAAACCGGTTAGACCATTAGTCACCAGATTACTCGATACTTGGGCAGTAGAATATGGTTATACACTAAAGATTCGGGACCCCGACGGCCGAGGTCTTGCCGTTTCAACAGCTAGTTCCAGACTCTGAAACTAGCTATAAACTAGTATATACATATATTAAGAAGAACGAAGTTTCGTTTGTGTATCGAGTATTCATATTAGTACCACCACAGTAATTCAGTGAATCACATACAATATATATATATATATATATATATATATATATATATATATATATATATATATATATATATATATATGAGAGAGGTAAAATAAGAAAATTATAAAATTAACTAACTTACTAAAATATCACTTCCAACTAATTAGTTTCTGGAATGGAGTAAATATATTTTCCGAAGAAGATATGGAGAAACATTCCGTCGTCAGGGAAGTCTATTCTCAGCTAAGTTTCCAGGCAAAGCGAGGACTCTGGAAACTTATTAAAAAAATAATTCAGTGGATAGGAAATAGCAAAGCGTGGACTGAATTCCTAGCCATTGAGAAAATCACTGCCTCTGCGTCTGTGGCAAATTCAAAAAGAATCAATCACGTGACATCGAGGTCAATCAGTGGAAAGTGGTTTGCTAATAAAACAGCGGCCTGCCTACTACCATAGCAGCAGTCATGGCCAATATTGCTCGACAAATAATTTGGAGATAATAATAAAGAATTCATATCTAGTAACATATATATACATACAGATGCATATCAATGCTAGCATTGATATGCATCTGTATGTATATATATGTTACTAGATATTAATTCTTTATAATTATCTCCAAATTATTTGTCGAGCAATATTGGCCATGACTGCTGCTATGGTAGTAGGCAGGCCGCTGTTTTATTAGCAAACCACTTTCCACTGATTGACCTCGATGTCACGTGATTGATTCTTTTTGAATTTGCCACAGACGCAGAGGCAGTGATTTTCTCAATGGCTAGGAATTCAGTCCACGCTTTGCTATTTCCTATCCACTGAATTATTTTTTTAATAAGTTTCCAGAGTCCTCGCTTTGCCTGGAAACTTAGCTGAGAATAGACTTCCCTGACGACGGAATGTTTCTCCATATCTTCTTCGGAAAATATATTTACTCCATTCCAGAAACTAATTAGTTGGAAGTGATATTTTAGTAAGTTAGTTAATTTTATAATTTTCTTATTTTACGTCTCTCATATTATTGTTCTGCAACCCCATGCATTGAACCACAATGTTACTAAGACAAAACCTATATATTTGCTAGCATTGATATGCATCTGTATGTATATATATGTTACTAGATATTAATTCTTTATAATTATCTCCAAATTATTTGTCGAGCAATATTGGCCATGACTGCTGCTGTGGTAGTAGGCAGGCCGCTGTCTTATTAGCAAACCACTTTCCACTGATTGACCTCGATGTCACGTGATTGATTCTTTTTGAATTTGCCACAGACGCAGAGGCAGTGATTTTCTCAATGGCTAGGAATTCAGTCCACGCTTTGCTATTTCCTATCCACTGAATTATTTTTTTAATAAGTTTCCAGAGTCCTCGCTTTGCCTGGAAACTTAGCTGAGAATAGACTTCCCTGACGACGGAATGTTTCTCCATATCTTCTTCGGAAAATATATTTACTCCATTCCAGAAACTAATTAGTTGGAAGTGATATTTTAGTAAGTTAGTTAATTTTATAATTTTCTTATTTTACGTCTCTCATATTATTGTTCTGCAACCCCATGCATTGAACCACAATGTTACTAAGACAAAACCTATATATTTGCTAGCATTGATATGCATCTGTATGTATATATATGTTACTAGATATTAATTCTTTATAATTATCTCCAAATTATTTGTCGAGCAATATTGGCCATGACTGCTGCTATGGTAGTAGGCAGGCCGCTGTCTTATTAGCAAACCACTTTCCACTGATTGACCTCGATGTCACGTGATTGATTCTTTTTGAATTTGCCACAGACGCAGAGGCAGTGATTTTCTCAATGGCTAGGAATTCAGTCCACGCTTTGCTATTTCCTATCCACTGAATTATTTTTTTAATAAGTTTCCAGAGTCCTCGCTTTGCCTGGAAACTTAGCTGAGAATAGACTTCCCTGACGACGGAATGTTTCTCCATATCTTCTTCGGAAAATATATTTACTCCATTCCAGAAACTAATTAGTTGGAAGTGATATTTTAGTAAGTTAGTTAATTTTATAATTTTCTTATTTTACGTCTCTCATATTATTGTTCTGCAACCCCATGCATTGAACCACCATGTTACTAAGACAAAACCTATATATTTGCTAGCATTGATATGCATCTGTATGTATATATATGTTACTAGATATTAATTCTTTATAATTATCTCCAAATTATTTGTCGAGCAATATTGGCCATGACTGCTGCTATGGTAGTAGGCAGGCCGCTGTCGTATTAGCAAACCACTTTCCACTGATTGACCTCGATGTCACGTGATTGATTCTTTTTGAATTTGCCACAGACGCAGAGGCAGTGATTTTCTCAATGGCTAGGAATTCAGTCCACGCTTTGCTATTTCCTATCCACTGAATTATTTTTTTAATAAGTTTCCAGAGTCCTCGCTTTGCCTGGAAACTTAGCTGAGAATAGACTTCCCTGACGACGGAATGTTTCTCCATATCTTCTTCGGAAAATATATTTACTCCATTCCAGAAACTAATTAGTTGGAAGTGATATTTTAGTAAGTTAGTTAATTTTATAATTTTCTTATTTTACGTCTCTCATATTATTGTTCTGCAACCCCATGCATTGAACCACAATGTTACTAAGACAAAACCTATATATTTGCTAGCATTGATATGCATCTGTATGTATATATATGTTACTAGATATTAATTCTTCATAATTATCTCCAAATTATTTGTCGAGCAATATTGGCCATGACTGCTGCTATGGTAGTAGGCAGGCCGCTGTCGTATTAGCAAACCACTTTCCACTGATTGACCTCGATGTCACGTAATTGATTCTTTTTGAATTTGCCACAGACGCAGAGGCAGTGATTTTCTCAATGGCTAGGAATTCAGTCCACGCTTTGCTATTTCCTATCCACTGAATTATTTTTTTAATAAGTTTCCAGAGTCCTCGCTTTGCCTGGAAACTTAGCTGAGAATAGACTTCCCTGACGACGGAATGTTTCTCCATATCTTCTTCGGAAAATATATTTACTCCATTCCAGAAACTAATTAGTTGGAAGTGATATTTTAGTAAGTTAGTTAATTTTATAATTTTCTTATTTTACGTCTCTCATATTATTGTTCTGCAACCCCATGCATTGAACCACAATGTTACTAAGACAAAACCTATATATTTGCTAGCATTGATATGCATCTGTATGTATATATATGTTACTAGATATTAATTCTTTATAATTATCTCCAAATTATTTGTCGAGCAATATTGGCCATGACTGCTGCTATGGTAGTAGGCAGGCCGCTGTCTTATTAGCAAACCACTTTCCACTGATTGACCTCGATGTCACGTGATTGATTCTTTTTGAATTTGCCACAGACGCAGAGGCAGTGATTTTCTCAATGGCTAGGAATTCAGTCCACGCTTTGCTATTTCCTATCCACTGAATTATTTTTTTAATAAGTTTCCAGAGTCCTCGCTTTGTCTGGAAACTTAGCTGAGAATAGACTTCCCTGACGACGGAATGTTTCTCCATATCTTCTTCGGAAAATATATTTACTCCATTCCAGAAACTAATTAGTTGGAAGTGATATTTTAGTAAGTTAGTTAATTTTATAATTTTCTTATTTTACGTCTCTCATATTATTGTTCTGCAACCCCATGCATTGAACCACAATGTTACTAAGACAAAACCTATATATTTGCTAGCATTGATATGCATCTGTATGTATATATATGTTACTAGATATTAATTCTTTATAATTATCTCCAAATTATTTGTCGAGCAATATTGGCCATGACTGCTGCTATGGTAGTAGGCAGGCCGCTGTCTTATTAGCAAACCACTTTCCACTGATTGACCTCGATGTCACGTGATTGATTCTTTTTGAATTTGCCACAGACGCAGAGGCAGTGATTTTCTCAATGGCTAGGAATTCAGTCCACGCTTTGCTATTTCCTATCCACTGAATTATTTTTTTAATAAGTTTCCAGAGTCCTCGCTTTGCCTGGAAACTTAGCTGAGAATAGACTTCCCTGACGACGGAATGTTTCTCCATATCTTCTTCGGAAAATATATTTACTCCATTCCAGAAACTAATTAGTTGGAAGTGATATTTTAGTAAGTTAGTTAATTTTATAATTTTCTTATTTTACGTCTCTCATATTATTGTTCTGCAACCCCATGCATTGAACCACCATGTTACTAAGACAAAACCTATATATTTGCTAGCATTGATATGCATCTGTATGTATATATATGTTACTAGATATTAATTCTTTATAATTATCTCCAAATTATTTGTCGAGCAATATTGGCCATGACTGCTGCTATGGTAGTAGGCAGGCCGCTGTCGTATTAGCAAACCACTTTCCACTGATTGACCTCGATGTCACGTGATTGATTCTTTTTGAATTTGCCACAGACGCAGAGGCAGTGATTTTCTCAATGGCTAGGAATTCAGTCCACGCTTTGCTATTTCCTATCCACTGAATTATTTTTTTAATAAGTTTCCAGAGTCCTCGCTTTGCCTGGAAACTTAGCTGAGAATAGACTTCCCTGACGACGGAATGTTTCTCCATATCTTCTTCGGAAAATATATTTACTCCATTCCAGAAACTAATTAGTTGGAAGTGATATTTTAGTAAGTTAGTTAATTTTATAATTTTCTTATTTTACGTCTCTCATATTATTGTTCTGCAACCCCATGCATTGAACCACAATGTTACTAAGACAAAACCTATATATTTGCTAGCATTGATATGCATCTGTATGTATATATATATGTTACTAGATATTAATTCTTTATAATTATCTCCAAATTATTTGTCGAGCAATATTGGCCATGACTGCTGCTATGGTAGTAGGCAGGCCGCTGTCTTATTAGCAAACCACTTTCCACTGATTGACCTCGATGTCACGTGATTGATTCTTTTTGAATTTGCCACAGACGCAGAGGCAGTGATTTTCTCAATGGCTAGGAATTCAGTCCACGCTTTGCTATTTCCTATCCACTGAATTATTTTTTTAATAAGTTTCCAGAGTCCTCGCTTTGCCTGGAAACTTAGCTGAGAATAGACTTCCCTGACGACGGAATGTTTCTCCATATCTTCTTCGGAAAATATATTTACTCCATTCCAGAAACTAATTAGTTGGAAGTGATATTTTAGTAAGTTAGTTAATTTTATAATTTTCTTATTTTACGTCTCTCATATTATTGTTCTGCAACCCCATGCATTGAACCACAATGTTACTAAGACAAAACCTATATATTTGCTAGCATTGATATGCATCTGTATGTATATATATGTTACTAGATATTAATTCTTTATAATTATCTCCAAATTATTTGTCGAGCAATATTGGCCATGACTGCTGCTATGGTAGTAGGCAGGCCGCTGTCTTATTAGCAAACCACTTTCCACTGATTGACCTCGATGTCACGTGATTGATTCTTTTTGAATTTGCCACAGACGCAGAGGCAGTGATTTTCTCAATGGCTAGGAATTCAGTCCACGCTTTGCTATTTCCTATCCACTGAATTATTTTTTTAATAAGTTTCCAGAGTCCTCGCTTTGCCTGGAAACTTAACTGAGAATAGACTTCCCTGACGACGGAATGTTTCTCCATATCTTCTTCGGAAAATATATTTACTCCATTCCAGAAACTAATTAGTTGGAAGTGATATTTTAGTAAGTTAGTTAATTTTATAATTTTCTTATTTTACGTCTCTCATATTATTGTTCTGCAACCCCATGCATTGAACCACAATGTTACTAAGACAAAACCTATATATTTGCTAGCATTGATATGCATCTGTATGTATATATATATGTTACTAGATATTAATTCTTTATAATTATCTCCAAATTATTTGTCGAGCAATATTGGCCATGACTGCTGCTATGGTAGTAGGCAGGCCGCTGTCTTATTAGCAAACCACTTTCCACTGATTGACCTCGATGTCACGTGATTGATTCTTTTTGAATTTGCCACAGACGCAGAGGCAGTGATTTTCTCAATGGCTAGGAATTCAGTCCACGCTTTGCTATTTCCTATCCACTGAATTATTTTTTTAATAAGTTTCCAGAGTCCTCGCTTTGCCTGGAAACTTAGCTGAGAATAGACTTCCCTGACGACGGAATGTTTCTCCATATCTTCTTCGGAAAATATATTTACTCCATTCCAGAAACTAAATAGTTGGAAGTGATATTTTAGTAAGTAAGTTAATTTTATAATTTTCTTATTTTACGTCTCTCATATTATTGTTCTGCAACCCCATGCATTGAAACACAATGTTACTAAGACAAAACCTATATATTTGCTAGCATTGATATGCATCTGTATGTATATATATGTTACTAGATATTAATTCTTTATATATATATATATATATATATACATGTTCTATGGTGCAACACAAATATACACAAATTTGCATACCTTTTGATGTCTATAGATATAAACGTGCCGACACACACACATACATATACGCACACATGCATTGCACACTGATGGGCACATACATATTTGTACACAAGTATTCCAATACGGCAGGGCCTAATGGATTCCCCTGGCAGTACGTACAATCTGAACACACTGACACACATCTTGGTGTTATGCCAATACTATATATCATTTCACACCTTTTATTATTAATATTTTTGATGTTCTCTTGAGAGAATCGTTTTTGCTGAAAATATCGAATAATGTACACCACTTTTACCAGTATCACAAAAATACTGGTCCCCCCCCACACATACACACATATACACACACACATATATACACACACACACATACACCGCGTACACTAACATACAAAGAGACATATATACACACACACTTCTCCGTATAAGACAAGAGCTGAAAAATATCTTTCAACATGTTAAAATATCCCCCACACACTTACAGACACATTCCTACTGACCGATCCCTCTACCACGAATTACTCTGCTACACACACACACACACACACACACACACACACACACACACACACACACACACATTTGTCTTAATAGGCACCTGAACTGTTGACCTTTCAACATGACTGCAATTCACACACACATCCCTACTGACCATTATCCCAACAATGAACCACTTTACTACACACATATTTGTATTAAAAGACTTATTTTCCAGTGACTTCTCAATCAGGCGGAAAAGGACATTCTTCGACAAACCTACATTTGGCTCAAAATCAATTTTTAACATTCCCGTGACTTCTACCGACCAATCAAAATTGTTTTGGCTACAAGAATTTTTGCAACACGAATTGGCGCGAAACTTATTTTAATACCTCTGGAGCCACTTTTTTCACATAAAACAGGTAGAATTTCCAAAACTAATCAGATTAGAGCAAACATCACGGGCGCTCTATCTCAAAATTATTTTTGAAAAGCATTAGAAATGCGCAACCGGTAAAAACTTAAAACTAAAACTGAATACTAACCAATACTTATTACTAATTTTTACTTATTCCTAATTATACTACTTTTCACTGAGATCAATTTGTCAGCATTTTCTTTTCCTTTTACCAATATATATATATATATATATATATATAT
>OZ024745.1:11385842-11403342 GCA_964016885.1 Eledone cirrhosa
GAAGACCTAGGTGTGTCGTTTGTGGTGAAGGAACCCACCTAAGGGCTTTCTGCCCTCAGGCTAAAAGGTTGAGGCCACCTCTCCTACCCACCCCAGTGACACAACCATCAACACCACCAGTAGCAGAGATGGCAGCAACAACTGTAGCAGCAACAACAGAAGCAACTATAACAGCAACAACCCCAGCAACAGTAGCAAAACCAACACCACTATCACCACCAGCAAAACCAACACCACCACCACCCAACGCTTCAGAACTAGCACCAGCGCCTACACCATCCACCACACCACAGCCAAAACTAACGGCTGTGGAGGATTTTCCACTCCCCGGCCTATCACAACTGGAGACAGATTGTGACGACAAGGAGTGGGAAACGATATCCGGAAAAAAAAAAGAAACCAAAAAAGAAAAAATTCTCTTCCTTCCCCCTCCAAAAACAAAATACAGAGGGAAACAAATAAACTAAGAAACAAAAAAGTTAGGACAGATATGCCACCATCCACACCAGCATCAACCCCATCAACCCAAACACCAACACCATCACCATCATTAACTCCAACACCACCATCACCTACACCACAAAAGTCACCAAAATGCGAAACAGAAACAAACCCACAACAAACGCAAACAAAACAAAACAACCAAAACGATACACACTACACAGCATTAAATTTGAACAACAAGCAATTATTACACTACATCCAACACAACACCAGCATCACAGAAAAAGACTACACAACAACCCCAAAATTCACACCACCTCCACACATACAAATCACTCGCATCACACAGAAAACGTACATGACACTAAAACAAAAATTCCCCAAAGACATCGGAGACTTCCGACAAGCACTCTCCAGGAGGATTTATAAGGACATCCTTCCTGAGGAGGCCACAAGCAGTGAAAAGGATGGAAAAACCGTCCTTCCCCTACGAGAAGTAAGGTAAGTGGTCTTTCCCATCTTTTCCACTCATTTTCAACATGACCTCACTCAGAATAGGCAGCATAAATGCGCGTGGCTTGGGGTCGTCATGGAAGCAGGGCCACCTGCTCAACGACCTCAGGTCACTAAACATAGATGTAGTGGCCATCAGCGAGACCAGAATCTCCGAAGCACAGGCTTTCGCACCGATCTTCGGCGGCTACGATGTGTACGCATCTCCCAGCCGTCCGGGATCGGGGGGAGGAGTTGCTGTGCTTTTTCGGAGAGGTTTGGATCTTGCCATACGGGCCATCTTCCTGGACCCAGAAGGTAAGTTGGTGGTGCTGGACGTGACCAGCGGAGACGGCCAAGCTTTCAGGTTAGTGGCCGTCTATGCCCCGACAGGAGCAGGGCGGCCTGATTTCTTCCGGCGTCTGGAGACCTTTCTTGGAACGTCCCGCTCTTTAGTGTTAGTGGGCGACTGGAACGGGATCTTAGATGCACGCTGGGATTGTGTGGGATTAGTGGATAGGGAAGGAGGGTGCAAGAGTCTCACCAACCTGCTCAGACGTTTTGAACTGTCTGACAGGTACCGAATGGATTTCCCGAATGTACCAATGTAGACTTGGACAAATCGCATAGGGTCATCCAGATCATATCTAGATAGAGTATTTTGTAGGGAAATAGATAGGTCTAGCATAGGCTGTCCACAATTCAAGATAGTCAGCTACACGGACCACAAATTCGTGATCTGTGTGCTTGACTTAGATAGGCTTCATAGACGAGGACCCGGCTACTGGAAGCTAAACGCGTCCTTACCAGCGCGCAAGGCCTACAGAGACCGGATTAGCGAACTAGTTAAGCGGGCGTTGACGGGGGCCATCGTCAACAACAAGTGGTGGTTTGCTCTGAAAAGAGCAATTAGAATAGAGTCCATTAGGTTTAGTAAGACTTTAGCAATAGAGAAAAATAGAGCAGAGGGAGAATTAGTTAGAAAATTAGATGAGGCGCTTAGCAAAGGCATCGCGACCGACGTACTTGCTGCGAAATTGGCCCTTGACCAATTCTTCAATGCAAAGCACGAAGGCTGCGTTGTCAGAGCTAGGGTGCGTGCTCTCAGACACGAGGGAACGAAAGCCGTTCAATGGGCCCGAGTGGCGGAGGCGCGTCGTGGCAACAAAGCCACGATCCGGTCTTTGGTGGACCACGACGGGCGCATGCTACTCGATCCCGGGCAAATGTGTGAAGCTTTTCAGCGACACTTCGCTCAACTGTTCGGGGGCAGTGGCGGGCCGGATCGAGGGATGGACTTTAGTGTCTACCTCGACGGACTGCCGCGGCTTTCGGCCACTGAGGCGGAGTGTTGCGAAAAGCCGATAACAACCGCTGAAGTACGGGATGCAATGACTAGTTGCACAAGGGGTAAATCGCCTGGTTTAGATGGTCTGCCCTATGAACTTTACGTACAATTGCCAAACTTGTTCGGAGGCCTCTTGGCGGACGTCTACTGCAACTGGCAACAGAACGGGAGAATTCCCAGCTCTGTGAGCCGAGGAGCGGTGGCGCTGCTGAGAAAGGATCCGAATAAGGGGGATAACATAGATAATTTTAGGCCCATAACTCTGCTAAACACAGAGTTCAAGATTTTGGCCAAGGTGCTAGCAAAGAGGTTGGCGCTTGTCGTTGGTGGTCTGGTGGGAGAGGCACAGACATGCGCCATTCCCGACAGATCCATTCACGACAACCTCCACCTCATGCGATACATCGTAGAGAGGGTAGCTAGGGAACCTGGCACGGGTGGGTCTTTGATCAATTTAGATCAGTCGAAAGCCTTCGATAGGGTCGACCATCGTTACCTAGCGGCAGTCCTGAGGGCGGCTGGCTTTGGGCCCGTCTTCAGAGGCTGGATCGCTGCCATGCACAGCGACATCTGCTCTGTAGTGAGAGTGAACGGTCACCTTTCGGAACCGTTCAACATCATGCCTCGGTCCGCCAAGGATGTCCCCTCTCGTCCCTATTGTACGTATTGACTCTCGAGCCATTACTGCACAAACTGGAGACGTTGAGGGGGATCCCGCGCGAACTAGGATGCGGAAGATCCGTGTCAGCATATGCGGACGATGTCACCGTAGTGGTGTCGAACGCCAAACACATCGAGGCGATCGGCACTACACTAAGAGAATACGAAGCGATGACAGGAGCAATGATCAACCAGGAAAAGTCAGTGGGCCTGCAGCTCGGCACCTGGAGAGGCAGGTCCATGCCGTCCAACAGCGTCGTCGGGCGCTGGACGGACGGACCGGTTAAATTGCTAGGGGTCTGGTTCGGTCCAAACCTCCAGACGGACAAAAACTGGGACGAGGTGACGAGCAGGGTGGCTTCTCTCACCCAGAAATGGGCCGAGAGGAAGCTATCCCTGAAAGGTCGAGCGGAGGTGGTTAACGCGTACATCGCGTCCGTCATCTACTACCGCCTGACCGTCGTACCTTGTCCTAAGCCCCGCCTGACTGCGCTGGAGCGTTTGCTCTTTCGCTTTTTGTGGAAGGGACGCGCTCCGATGGTCAGGCGGTCCATCTGCTGTCAACACCCGCTACGTGGAGGGCTGGGCATGCCGTGGCTGATGATGCGCAGACACGCGCTCAGGCTACGACATCTCCACCTCTTCCTCGACGGTGATCAGGTGTGGTTGCCGTTTGCTAGACACGTTTTTCCCCAGCTCGTCTCCTTGACGGAGCTGCAGTCCTGGGTCAAGCGAAGACCGAGAGGGAGCGCTTGGAGACTGGAATGTCTTCAGGCGCTCACAGCCCTCGACCAATCGGGCAATGTGATCGGTGGAAACTCCACCTTGGCGTTCTATAGGGGATTAGTGGAGGGGAAGAGCGACGACGTACTTGGAGAAACTCTAGGCGTCGATGAAAATCAACTAGCCAATCTCTTCGGAAGGACTTTCGGGCCGGGGCCTATGGACAACTTCCAGAAATCCCTGGCCTGGCAGTGCTACAGCGGTGCTTTGCCAGTTCGGGATAAACTTTACAGGCATGGAGGTGCCGTCAGCCGGGCATGTCCGAGATGCGCACAGGGCGACGAAACCGTCCTGCACGCACTCGTCCAGTGTCCGAGCATTGCTGACTTGTGGGTTTATGTCGAACACCTGCTGTCACGTGTAGGACGGATCCAGCTATCAGCTGAGTTCATCGTGAGGATTGCCCCGCCCCCTTCCTTTAGTCGGGAAGGGCAGGCAGTTTTTATCTGTCTGGTGGCCATGGCGAAAGAGATAGTATGGTGGACACGTTTGAAAGGGCTGAATACGGGCACTTACCTCTTCGGTGAGGCCCTGATTAACTTTTTCAAATTTCATTTGAAAAGGAAAATCAGGGTAGAGAGGGAAGTGCTCTTTTCCCAGCATTTTGTTGAAAGATGGGTGAGAGAAGCAAGTATGGCCCGAATGAATGGGCCTTCTCTGAGTATGTGTCTGTAAATTAAAGGTGGAAAACTGGGAGAGGGCACTTGCCCTGGTGGTCAGGGCCACTGTGGTCTTTTAATGGGCTTTCTCCACAAATGTCCCTCGGAAGTCTCCCCCCTATTGGGGAATTTTTCTTTGTTATTTTATTTCAACCTCTGTTTTTTTTACACGCAGAAATGCCCATTTGTACCGTCCTGTATTGTCCTGTACTGTCCTTAATGTCTACTTTATGTAAACCCTTGTGGTTAATAAAGAAAACATCATTATTATTATTATTATTATTATTATTATTATTATTATTACTACTCTGAGTATATATCTGTAAATTAAAGGTGGAAAACTGGGAGAGGGCACTTGCCTTGGTGGCCAGGGTCACTGTGGCCTTTCTCCACAAATGTCCCTCCGAAGTCTCCCCCCTATTGGGGAATTTTTCATTGTTATTTTTTTGTTACATCCTCTGTTTTTGTTTTTTACACGCAGAAATGCTCATTTGTACCGTCCTGTATTGTCCTGTACTGTCCTTAATGTCTACTTTATGTAAACCCTTGTGGTTAATAAAGAAAACATTATTATTATTATTATTATTATTATTATTATTATTATTATTATTATTATATAAATATATATATATATATATATGTGCGTGGGAATAAATCTAAAGACACATTCAATAGACCACAGATAATCCCGTACAATGAAATAGTAGCCTACTGTATAGTAACGGTTATTTCTGTGAAGATTATATCTGAGTGGGATTAGCTGAATGATATGATTTCGTGTTGGTAGTTTCACTGCTATTCACTCGGATTCCTCACCGGCTCCATTATTAAGATCTAATAGATTATAGTTAATATATAATTGTTAGAGCATCGGATAAGATGCTCAGCGGTTTCTCTTCTGAGTTCAAATATTTCCCCCTATCCAATCCAATCCGTATATGACCATCATGGAAAGACGAACCTAAAAACCATCCTTATTATTGAGGTTTGGTCCTGTGGTGGATCAAACATGACTGGGTGGATATATTATAACTTAATTGTGGTTATATCTATATACACTTATATACACATATACATACATACACACACATACACACACCTCCTGCTGTGTAGTGAAGCGACTCACACACACACACACACTCACACACACAGACACATACACAGAAACACACAGACACATACACAGACACACCAGACACACACACACTCTCACACACACAGACACACACACATACACAGACACACCAGACACACACACACACACATACCTCCTGCTGTGTAGTGAAACGACTCACACACACACACACTCAGACACACACACATTTACACAGACACACACATACACCACCTGATTTGTAGTGAAGCGACTTTATAGAAAGCAAATGAAACGAGGAAGAAACGGAGATGACAAATGATAGTCATGATATTACAACCAAAAGCCAATTTGAGTTGTATTAATGTACTGTGGAAAAAATATAACATTTTCGAATGAGCCTTTTTAAAAGCTGCCTTTCAATGATTTTCCCCTGAATACCCTTGTAAGTATACACATGATCGTACGTGCTTATCAAAAAGACTTGTTTGGCTCTGACGTTATGTGTATTCCTTCGATGATAGCAGTTGACCATAATCATATATTCCCTTTGAACTTTATTGTTTGCTTAGAAATCTGAATGTTTTTTTTCCTTCTGTTCAACATTGTCTATTGACTATAATATTATATATTTCACTCACTTTGGCAGTGTGCTTATTTAGTAGGATGGTACCGTTTGGTTGATTTAACGATAATGGACAAGAAAAAAATGGCGATTGTTTTATAATCGACAGATGTATTTTTTAGTTGCTGTGAATTATCGTAAAAATAATCATAGTTGCAAAAAAAGCTTATCAAAGTGCATTGCAGTCTTTCTGAAAAGGCACTGAATTTTGCAGCTCAACACCTTCATACATACATACATACATACATACATACATACATACATACATACATACATACATACATAACTGCATGTATACATGTACAGATACAAAACATATGCACACACAGACACACATACACACACACATATATATATATATATATATAAATGTATACATGTATACACTTGTATGGATGCATATATATTGAGCAACATATATTTAAAACAGAGATACTTATACACATAGACATATAGAAACACATAGAAATATACCCAAGCACTTATTTGAAACTGTAGAGATTATAAATAGAACATATGGCCACAAGTCTAAAACAACCACCACTGAAACTGTTTTCTACCTGTTCCTACTTTATTTCCCTAGTATTTTAAAGTGCCAATTGGTAAAGATTCCTCGTGATAAAGAAAGTATCAAAATATATTCTATAACAAAATAATAATTGTTTCTACTTTTGGCACAAGGCCAGCAATTATCTCAGTGAATTACTGGTACTTTATTTTATCGACCCCGTAAGGATGAAAGGCAAAGTTAACCTCGGTGAGATTTGATCTGAGTTCAAATCCCGCCGAAGATAACTTTGCCTTTCATCCTATTATTTTTAATTGAACCTCTTTCGAATATAAGATCTCTTAAATACCCTGGTATTTATTATAGAATATATTTTGATACTTTCTTTATCACGAGGAATCTTTACCAATTGGCACTTTAAAATACTAGGGAAATAAAGTAGGAACAGGTAGAAAACAGTTTCAGTGGTGGTTGTTTTAGACTTGTGGCCATATGTTCTATTTATAATCTCTACAGTTTCAAAGAAGTGCTTGGGTATATTTCTATGTGTTTCTATATGTCTGTGTGTATACGTATCTCTGTATAAATATATGTTGCTCAATATATATGCATCTGGGAAGGTAGGCAGCGAATTGGCAGAGTTGGATAGAATGCCTTGTGGTATTCCTTTCGGCTCTCTGCTCTCTGAGTTCAATCCCTCTGTGATCAACTTTGCCTTTCATCCATTCGAGGTCGATACAAAAGTACCAGTCATGTACTGGGGTCGATTCTGTCTCTATATCTCTTTCTCATTTCCACTCTCTCACTTTCTCTCTCCTTCTCTAGAAGTAATCTGCTGTATTCACACCTGGAGAGAAGATGGGCTCCACCAGGTTTAAAAAATGCCCTAGAAACGCCGTGTGTCAATATGACGCCCCTATGACTCCCTCAAGAGTTAGGGGTCCTTAAATACAATATTGGTAGGTTAATTATGATGATGATGATTTCTACTTCTAGCAAAAGGCCTGTAATCCTGGCCAGGAATAAACTGCTGTTGTTGGTGCCTTTTATTGATTGAAGTGTAAATGTGTTGTCATATTTTTGTTGTTGTTGTTTACAACATTATCCATTAAAAAAAAAAATTGTTTCGTTAAGGGTGGCGGGGTGAGGGTATACTTTGGGGTTTAGGTCCTCTTCAGATCAAGCTATCTTGAATCACTAATAAACAACGTTTGTAAATATGTTAAATGTCTATGTTAAAGCTTATTTTCCAGGTCCGTGTAATAGGGTGGACGCTCAAATGTTCTCAGATCGGTCCTATCAACTAAAAAAAAAATTCAATTTTTCATAGGAACTCTGGTTACAGGCGTAAAAACTCCTACAGCACCAATAATAATAATATTAAGAGCGGTGGATTGGCAGCATCGGTAGAGCGTCTGACATGTTTTATGGCATAGGGTTACGACCCTTTACGTTCTGAGTTCAAATCCCGCCGAGGTTAGCTTTGCCTTTCATCCTTACGGAGTTGATAAAATAAAGTACCAGTAACGCTTTGGGGTCGATTTAATCGACTTTTCTCCCTTCCTCCAAAATGTTGGTCTTGTGCCTAAATCGAATCTAATAAAAGCAACGGAGATAAAGGTAATGGGAATACAAAAAGTAAGGAATAAATGAAAGATATTAATTGTTTCTACTTTTGGCACAAGGCCAGCAATTATTCCAGTGTATTACTGGTACTTTATTTTATCGACCCCGTAAGGATGAAAGGCAAAGTTAACCTCGGCGGGATTTGAACTCAGAATAGCAAGGGCCGTAACTCTATGCGTCAAAGCATGACGTCTGACCCTCTACCGATAATAATAATTGACGTAAAGGATTGTGAACGGAGGAGTTTGATATGTTAAAAATAGCAGTCAAATTATGCTCAAAATTCATTCTAATGTCTTTAAAAAAACCGCGTTGGATAATGTGGTCCTAGGATAGTCTGAGTTTACATGTCGCCTGGGTTAGGGTTGAATTGGGGCAAATCAATGACAACAAACCGTTTATCCCTTTTGTTTCAAATCTTTATAATCCATATTATGTCTTAATACACAGCAAATCTGTAATGTCCCTTATAATCATAATTCCAGTTTGAGAATATACAGTGATTATTCCTGTATAATGTCTTATCTCCTTTGAAGTGTTATTCCTTTCATTACACCCGGCATCTGACTTTATTCAGAATTAAACAGTTGATCCATTATCTCACAATTTATGTTATATAATCACATTGTAACGAGAAAATAAACGCTGTTTTACGTTATCTTGTTCAGTCGCCCCCTTCATTACTTTTAAATCAGTTTTGATGACCGAATTTAATTTCCCCAGCGACGTTTTGTGCTATTTGTTCCGGCTTTTCTGAGTTGAAATCCTGCTGAGGTTAACCTTGTGTTTCATCCACTGGAGGTCGATAAAACAGCACCAGTCAAGTGTTTGGAACATGATTTAACAAAGTTTTTTTTAATAACAGACCGTGTCATATATTAATCAATTCAGTAATTTAGCGTCTCCCTTGCCGTCCTCCGGGGAAACGCCTTCTCTATTCTGTGCGCCGGGGCTGTGGGGAGGCCACCAATATGATTGACTGACTTGTCATTTTATCAGTCAACTGTTGCTGTCGTTAACATCTGTCAGGCTTTTATACACTTGAAGGAATGTAGATAATAGAGACGATAATGACGATGTTGGCGATGTTGGCGATGTTGGCGATGTTGGCGATGATTAGATGACGGTCATGATGATAATGGTAGTGATGACAACGACGGGGACGTCGACGTAGATGATGATGATGATGATGTTGAAAATGACGACGACAACGATAATGGTGACGTTGAAAAGGAATGAAAACCAAATATTAGTACACAAGGAAGGGAGTTGATGGGGACAACGTAACATGATGGGGAGACTTGGTAGTAGTAGTAGTAGTAGTATTAGTAGTAGTAGTGTTGGTAGTGGTGGTAGAGGTAGTGCTAGTAGTAGTAGTGGTAGTGGTAGTAGTAGTAGTGGTGGTGGTAGTAGTGGTAGTAGTAGTGGTGGTGATGGTGGTAGTGGAAGAAGTAGTAGTAGTAGTGGTGGTGGTAGTAGTGGTAGTAGTAGTGGTAGTAGTAGTAGTAGTAGTAGTAGCAGCAACAGTAGTAGTAGTAGCAGCAACAGTAGTAGTAGCAGCAACAGTAGCAGTAGTAGCAGCAACAGTAGCAGTAGTAGCAGTGACAGTAGTAGTAGCAGCAACAGTAGTAGTAGTAGCAGTAACAGTAGTACTAGCAGCAACAGTAGTAGTAGTAGCAGTAACAGTAGTAGTAGCAGCAACAGTAGTATTATAGCAGTAACAGTAGTAGTAGCAGTGACAGTAATAGTAGCAGCAACAGTAGTAGTAGTAGCAGTAACAGTAGTAGTAGCAGCAACAGTAGTAGTAGTAGCAGTAACAGTAGTAGTAGCAGCAACAGTAGTAGTAGTAGCAGTAACAGTAGTAGTAGCAGCAACAGTAGTAGTAGTAGCAGTAACAGTAGTAGTAGCAGCAACAGTAGTAGTAGTAGCAGTAACAGTAGTAGTAGCAGCAACAGTAGTAGTAGCAGCAACAGTAGTAGTAGCAGTAACAGTAGTAGTAGCAGCACCAGTAGTAGTGGCAGCAACAGTAGTAGTAGCAGCAACAGTAGTAGTAGCAGTGACAGTAGTAGTAGCAGCAACAGTAGTAGTAGCAGCAACAGTAGTAGGAGCAGTAACAGTAGTAGTAGCAGTAACAGTAGTAGTAGCAGCAACAGTAGTAGTAGCAGCAACAGTAGTAGTAGTAGCAGTAACAGTAGTAGTAGTAGCAGTAACAGTAGTAGTAGCAGCAACAGTAGTAGTAGCAGTAACAGTAGTAGTAGCAGTAACAGTAGTAGCAGCAGCAACAGTAGTAGTAGCAGCAACAGTAGTAGTAGCAGTAACAGTAGTAGTAGCAGCAACAGTAGTAGTAGCAGTAACAGTAGTAGCAGCAGCAACAGTAGTAGTAGCAGCAACAGTAGTAGTAGCACTAACAGTAGTAGTAGCAGCAACAGAAGTAGTAGTAGCAGTAACAGTAGTAGTAGTAGCAACAGTAGTAGTAGCAGTAACAGTAGTAGTAGCAGCAACAGTAGTAGTAGCAGTGACAGTAGTAGTAGTAGCAACAGTAGTAGTAGCAGTAACAGTAGTAGTAGTAGTAACAGTAGTAGTAGCAGTAACAGTAGTAGTAGCAGTAACAGTAGTAGTAGCAGCAACAGTAGTAGTAGCAGTAACAGTAGTAGTAGTAGCAGTGACAGTAGTAGTAGTAGCAGTAACAGTAGTAGTAGCAGTAACAGTAGTAGTAGCAGCAACAGTAGTAGTAGTAGCAACAGTAGTAGTAGCAGCAACAGTAGTAGTAGCAGCAACAGTAGTAGTAGCAGTGACAGTAGTAGTAGCAGCAACAGTATTAGTAGCAGCAACAGTAGTAGTAGTAGCAGTAACAGTAGTAGTAGTAGCAGCAACAGTAGTAGTAGTAGCAGTAACAGTAGTAGTAGCAGTAACAGTAGTAGTAGCAGTAACAGTAGTAGTAGCAGTAACAGTAGTAGTAGTAGCAGTGACAGTAGTAGTAGCGGCAACAGTAGTAGTAGTAGTAACAGTAGTAGTAGCAGCAACAGTAGTAGTAGCAGTAACAGTAGTAGTAGTAGCAGCAACAGTAGTAGTAGCGGCAACAGTAGTAGTAGTAGTAACAGTAGTAGTAGCAGCAACAGTAGTAGTAGCAGCAACAGTAGTAGTAGCAGCAACAGTAGTAGTAGCGGCAACAGTAGTAGTAGCAGCAACAGTAGTAGTAGCAGCAACAGTAGTAGTAGCAGCAACAGTAGTAGTAGCAGTAACAGTAGTAGTAGCAGTGACAGTAGTAGTAGCAGTAACAGTAGTAGTAGTAGCAACAGTAGTAGTAGCAGTAACAGTAGTAGTAGCAGCAACAGTAGTAGTAGCAGCAACAGTAGTAGTAGCAGCAACAGTAGTAGTAGCAGTGACAGTAGTAGTAGCAGCAACAGTAGTAGTAGTAGCAGCAACAGTAGTAGTAGCAGTAACAGTAGTAGTAGTAGCAGTGACAGTAGTAGTAGCGGCAACAGTAGTAGTAGTAGTAACAGTAGTAGTAGCAGCAACAGTAGTAGTAGCAGTAACAGTAGTAGTAGTAGCAGCAACAGTAGTAGTAGCGGCAACAGTAGTAGTAGTAGTAACAGTAGTAGTAGCAGCAACAGTAGTAGTAGCAGCAACAGTAGTAGTAGCAGCAACAGTAGTAGTAGCGGCAACAGTAGTAGTAGCAGCAACAGTAGTAGTAGCAGCAACAGTAGTAGTAGCAGCAACAGTAGTAGTAGCAGCAACAGTAGTAGTAGCAGTAACAGTAGTAGTAGCAGTGACAGTAGTAGTAGCAGTAACAGTAGTAGTAGTAGCAACAGTAGTAGTAGCAGTAACAGTAGTAGTAGCAGCAACAGTAGTAGTAGCAGCAACAGTAGTAGTAGCAGCAACAGTAGTAGTAGCAGTGACAGTAGTAGTAGCAGCAACAGTAGTAGTAGTAGCAGCAACAGTAGTAGTAGCGGCAACAGTAGTAGTAGCAGCAACAGTAGTAGTAGCAGCAACAGTAGTAGTAGCACTAACAGTAGTAGTAGCAGCAACAGTAGTAGTAGTAGTAACAGTAGTAGTAGCAGCAACAGTAGTAGTAGTAGTAACAGTAGTAGTAGCAGCAACAGTAGTAGTAGCAGTAACAGTAGTAGTAGCAGCAACAGTAGTAGTAGTAGCAGTGACAGTAGTAGTAGCAGCAACAGTAGTAGTAGTAGCAGTAACAGTAGTAGTAGCAGCAACAGTAGTAGTAGTAGTAGTAACAGTAGTAGTAGCAGCAACAGTAGTAGTAGCAGCAACAGTAGTAGTAGCAGCAACAGTAGTAGTAGCGGCAACAGTAGTAGTAGCAGCAACAGTAGTAGTAGCAGCAACAGTAGTAGTAGCAGCAACAGTAGTAGTAGCAGTAACAGTAGTAGTAGCAGTGACAGTAGTAGTAGCAGTAACAGTAGTAGTAGTAGCAACAGTAGTAGTAGCAGTAACAGTAGTAGTAGCAGCAACAGTAGTAGTAGCAGCAACAGTAGTAGTAGCAGCAACAGTAGTAGTAGCAGTGACAGTAGTAGTAGCAGCAACAGTAGTAGTAGTAGCAGCAACAGTAGTAGTACCGGCAACAGTAGTAGTAGCAGCAACAGTAGTAGTAGCAGCAACAGTAGTAGTAGTAGCAGTAACAGTAGTAGTAGCGGCAACAGTAGTAGTAGCAGCAACAGTAGTAGTAGCAGCAACAGTAGTAGTAGTAGCACTAACAGTAGTAGTAGCAGCAACAGTAGTAGTAGCAGCAACAGTAGTAGTAGTAGCAGCAACAGTAGTAGTAGCGGCAACAGTAGTAGTAGCAGCAACAGTAGTAGTAGCAGCAACAGTAGTAGTAGTAGCACTAACAGTAGTAGTAGCAGCAACAGTAGTAGTAGTAGTAACAGTAGTAGTAGCAGCAACAGTAGTAGTAGTAGTAACAGTAGTAGTAGCAGCAACAGTAGTAGTAGCAGTAACAGTAGTAGTAGCAGCAACAGTAGTAGTAGTAGCAGTGACAGTAGTAGTAGCAGCAACAGTAGTAGTAGTAGCAGTAACAGTAGTAGTAGTAGCAACATTAGTAGTAGTAGTAGCAACAGTAGTAGTAGCAGCAACAGTAGTAGTAGCAGTAACAGTAGTAGTAGCAGTAACAGTAGTAGTAGCAGCAACAGTAGTAGTAGCAGTAACAGTAGTAGTAGTAGCAGCAACAGTAGTAGTAGCGGCAACAATAGTAGTAGTAGTAACAGTAGTAGTAGCAGCAACAGTAGTAGTAGTAGCAGCAACAGTAGTAGTAGCAGTAACAGTAGTAGCAGCAGCAACAGTAGTAGTAGCAGCAACAGTAGTAGTAGCAGCAACAGTAGTAGTAGCACTAACAGTAGTAGTAGTAGCAACAGTAGTAGTAGCAGCAACAGTAGTAGTAGTAGCAGCAACAGTAGTAGTAGCAGCAACAGTAGTAGTAGCAGTAACAGTAGTAGTAGCGGCAACAGTAGTAGTAGTAGCAGTGACAGTAGTTGTAGCAGCAACAGTAGTAGTAGTAGCAGCAACAGTAGTAGTAGCAGCAACAGTAGTAGTAGCAGCAACAGTAGTAGTAGCAGTGACAGTAGTAGTAGTAGCAGCAACAGTAGTAGTAGCAGCAACAGTAGTAGTAGCAGCAACAGTAGTAGTAGCAGTAACAGTAGTAGTAGCAGTAACAGTAGTAGTAGCAGTAACAGTAGTAGTAGCAGCAACAGTAGTAGTAGCACTAACAGTAGTAGTAGCAGCAACAGTAGTAGTAGTAGTAACAGTAGTAGTAGCACTAACAGTAGTAGTAGCAGCAACAGTAGTAGTAGCAGTAACAGTAGTAGTAGCACTAACAGTAGTAGTAGCAGCAACAGTAGTAGTAGTAGCAGTGACAGTAGTAGTAGCAGCAACAGTAGTAGTAGTAGCAGCAACAGTAGTAGTAGCAGCAACAGTAGTAGTAGTAGTAACAGTAGTAGTAGCAGCAACAGTAGTAGTAGTAGCAGTAACAGTAGTAGTAGTAGCAGCAACAGTAGTAGTAGCACTAACAGTAGTAGTAGCAGCAACAGTAGTAGTAGTAGTAACAGTAGTAGTAGCAGCAACAGTACTAGTAGTAGCAGTAACAGTAGTAGTAGTAGCAGCAACAGTAGTAGTAGCACTAACAGTAGTAGTAGCAGCAACAGTAGTAGTAGTAGTAACAGTAGTAGTAGCAGCAACAGTAGTAGTAGTAGCAGTGACAGTAGTAGTAGCAGCAACAGTAGTAGTAGTAGCAGTAACAGTAGTAGTAGCAGCAACAGTAGTAGTAGTAGCAGCTACAGTAGTAGTAGTAGTAACAGTAGTAGTAGCAGCAACAGTAGTAGTAGTAGCAGCAACAGTAGTAGTAGCAGTAACAGTACTAGTAGTAGCAGTAACAGTAGTAGTAGCAGTAACAGTAGTAGTAGTAGCAGCAACAGTAGTATTAGTAGCAGTAACAGTAGTAGTAGCAGCAACAGTAGTAGTAGCAGCAACAGTAGTAGTAGCAGTAACAGTAGTAGTAGCAGTAACAGTAGTAGTAGCAGTAACAGTAGTAGTAGCAGCAACAGTAGTAGTAGCAGCAACAGTAGTAGTAGCAGCAACAGTAGTAGTAGTAGCAACAGTAGTAGTAGCAGCAACAGTAGTAGTAGTAGCAGCAACAGTAGTAGTAGCAGCAACAGTAGTAGTAGCAGCAACAGTAGTAGTAGCAGCAACAGTAGTAGTAGTAGCAACAGTAGTAGTAGTAGCAACAGTAGTAGTAGCAGCAACAGTAGTAGTAGTAGCAGCAACAGTAGTAGTAGCAGCAACAGTAGTAGTAGCAGCAACAGTAGTAGTAGCAGTAGCAGTAGTAGTAGCAGCAACAGTAGTAGTAGCAGCAACAGTAGTAGTAGCAGCAACAGTAGTAGTAGCAGTAACAGTAGTAGTAGCAGTAACAGTAGTAGTAGCAGTAACAGTAGTAGTAGCAGCAACAGTAGTAGTAGCAGCAACAGTAGTAGGAGCAGTAACAGTAGTAGTAGCAGCAACAGTAGTAGTAGCAGTAACAGTAGTAGTAGTAGCAGCAACAGTAGTAGTAGCAGTGACAGTAGTAGTAGTAGCAACAGTAGTAGTAGCAGCAACAGTAGTAGTAGTAGTAGCAACAGTAGTAGTAGCAGTAACAGTAGTAGTAGCAGCAACAGTAGTAGTAGTAGTAGCAACAGTAGTAGTAGCAGTAACAGTAGTAGTAGCAGCAACAGTAGTAGTAGCAGCAATAGTAGTAGTAGCAGCAACAGTAGTAGTAGTAGCAACAGTAGTAGTAGCAGTAACAGTAGTAGTAGCAGTAACAGTAGTAGTAGCAGCAACAGTAGTAGTAGCAGCAACAGTAGTAGTAGTAGCAACAGTAGTAGTAGCAGTAACAGTAGTAGGAGCAGTAACAGTAGTAGTAGTAGTAGCAACAGTAGTAGTAGCAGTAACAGTAGTAGTAGCAGCAACAGTAGTAGTAGCAGCAACAGTAGTAGTAGTAGTAGCAACAGTAGTAGTAGCAGTAACAGTAGTAGTAGCAGCAACAGTAGTAGTAGTAGTAGCAACAGTAGTAGTAGCAGTAACAGTAGTAGTAGCAGCAACAGTAGTAGTAGCAGCAACAGTAGTAGTAGCAGCAACAGTAGTAGTAGTAGCAGCAACAGTAGTAGTAGCAGTGACAGTAGTAGTAGTAGCAGTGACAGTAGTAGTAGTAGCGGCAACAGTAGTAGTAGTAGCAACAGTAGTAGTAGTAGCAACAGTAGTAGTAGCAGTAACAGTAGTAGGAGCAGTAACAGTAGTAGTAGCAGTAACAGTAGTAGTAGTAGCAACAGTAGTAGTAGCAGCAACAGTAGTAGTAGCAGTAACAGTAGTAGTAGCAGCAACAGTAGTAGTAGCAGTAACAGTAGTAGTAGCAGCAACAGTAGTAGTAGCAGCAACAGTAGTAGTAGCAGCAACAGTAGTAGTAGCAGTAACAGTAGTAGTAGCAGCAACAGTAGTAGTAGCAGCAACAGTAGTAGTAGCAGCAACAGTAGTAGTAGTAGCAACAGTAGTAGTAGTAGCAACAGTAGTAGTAGCAGCAACAGTAGTAGTAGCAGCAACAGTAGTAGTAGCAGTAACAGTAGTAGTAGCAGCAACAGTAGTAGTAGCAGTAACAGTAGTAGTAGCAGCAACAGTAGTAGTAGCAGCAACAGTAGTAGTAGCAGCAACAGTAGTAGTAGTAGTAGCAACAGTAGTAGTAGCAGTAACAGTAGTAGTAGCAGCAACAGTAGTAGTAGCAGCAACAGTAGTAGTAGCAGTAACAGTAGTAGTAGCATTAACAGTAGTAGTAGCAGTGACAGTAGTAGTAGTAGCAACAGTAGTAGTAGTAGCAGCAACAGTAGTAGTAGCGGCAACAGTAGTAGTAGCAGTGACAGTAGTAGTAGCAGCAACAGTAGTAGTAGTAGCAGTGACAGTAGTAGTAGTAGCAACAGTAGTAGTAGTAGCGGCAACAGTAGTAGTACCAGCAACAGTAGTAGTAGTAGCAGTAACAGTAGTAGTAGCAGCAACAGTAGTAGTAGTAGCAGCAACAGTAGTAGTAGCGGCAACAGTAGTAGTAGCAGTAACAGTAGTAGTAGCAGCAACAGTAGTAGTAGCAGTAACAGTAGTAGTAGCATTAACAGTAGTAGTAGCAGTGACAGTAGTAGTAGTAGCAACAGTAGTAGTAGCAGTGACAGTAGTAGTAGCAGTGACAGTAGTAGTAGTAGCAACAGTAGTAGTAGTAGCAGTAACAGTAGTAGTAGCAGCAACAGTAGTAGTAGCAGCAACAGTAGTAGTAGCAGTAACAGTAGTAGTAGCAGTGACAGTAGTAGTAGTAGCAACAGTAGTAGTAGTAGCAGTAACAGTAGTAGTAGCAGTAACAGTAGTAGTAGCAGTAACAGTAGTAGTAGCAGTGACAGTAGTAGTAGTAGCAACAGTAGTAGTAGTAGCAGCAACAGTAGTAGTAGCAGTAACAGTAGTAGTAGCAGTGACAGTAGTAGTAGTAGCAACAGTAGTAGTAGTAGCAGTAACAGTAGTAGTAGCAGTAACAGTAGTAGTAGCAGTAACAGTAGTAGTAGTAGCAACAGTAGTAGTAGTAGCAGTAACAGTAGTAGTAGCAGTAACAGTAGTAGTAGCAGTGACAGTAGTAGTAGTAGCAACAGTAGTAGTAGTAGCAGTAACAGTAGTAGTAGCAGTAACAGTAGTAGTCGCAGCAACAGTAGTAGTAGTAGCAGTAACAGTAGTAGTAGCAGTAACAGTAGTAGTAGCA
>OZ024745.1:11408342-11428342 GCA_964016885.1 Eledone cirrhosa
AATAATAAGTTTATTCAACTTGATATTGCTAACTATTATTCTTCTATTACCTCTAATCTACTAAATAAGGCACTAAATTACGCATTCAAACATACAGACCTAACTAGCAATGAAATGCATATTATATTATCGGCTAGGAAAACATTGATAGAATTTAATGACCAACTATGGACCAGAGCAGATAGAGATAGCAATTTTGACATTACTATGGGATCATCCGACTCAGCTCAGGTAACTGACCTTGTGGGCTTATTTTTAATCAATTCGCTACATAGGAAAATACCTGGTATTACCGGAGGTTTATATAGAGATGACATGCTTTTACTTATTGATAATAATAACTCTGAACTAAATAGAAAATGTAAACAAATTACACAATTTTTTAATTACTTTAATCTTAAAATAGAAATTGAGAACAACCATAGAATAGTCAATTTCCTAGATATAACATTAAATCTCAACACATGTCTTCACTATCCTTTTCACAAGTTGAATGAAAACTTAAACTATGTCAGCTTTAACTCTAACCACCCCAGATCTGTCAAAAACACTATAGTAAACTCTGTTCAAAAACGTATCTCTAGAATCTCGTCTAACAGAAATATTTTCGACGAAAAAGCCCAGTACTACAATGAAGCGTTAGCTAGAGCAGGATATACTGATAAGATTATGTACATAGATAATGATAGACAAACTAAACAAAATAACAACTATTTTAATTACGGCAACAACCTTAACAACTATAATAGAAAGCATTACAATAATTCCAAGGGCCAAAAAAGTAATAGAACTAGGAACATAATTTGGTTTGCCCCCCCCCCTTTCTCACTAAACATTAAAACCCACATCGCTAAACTATTTTTAAAGCTCTTGATAATCGCTTCCCTAGAACACATAGGTATCACTCAATTTTCAATAGACATACTATAAAATTAACCTACTCATCCACCAAAAGTTTAGCACAAAATATTAATAGAATAAATAATAGGAACTTAAAACCTAGTGATAATAGCATAAATAATATACAAGTTAACAAATGTAACTGTAGAGATAGATCTAAATGTCCGTTAAATAACAACTGCTTAGTTAAAAATATAGTATAAAATTGTAATGTTAAAACTGATTCTAATTCTTTTAACTACGTCGGTTCCACATCGACGGAATTTAAACTTCGCTATAATAACCACAAGAATTCTTTCACAGATCCAAGCAAAAAATCTTCAACGGCACTATCAGGCGTACTCTGGCAACTTAAGCTAGATAACGTTAGATATTCGACGGCTTGGAATATAGTCTCAAGAGGGATTCCTTTTAATTCATCCTCTGGGACATGTGACCTCTGCGCAGAGGAGATATTCTTTATACTAAAATCTAAAAATTCCCTTAATCTACGGACAAATTTATTCAGTTGCTGCAAACATAGATTAAACTCAACTTTTAAATATAAATTTAAATTTAAAATGTAGTATATTTAGTTTGATTTATAATTATTTGGGAAACTAGCCGATAAATCTTTCGATTTCTTCTTTTTATTCTTCTTTGTATTTTTATTTAAACATTCTTCATGGAAAATTAAACTACCCTAAAAGTTGATGCTCCAAATATTTCGAATAAACGTTACACTAGATAAACTTCTATATTAAATATAAGAACACATGTAGACCAAATGGGCATCCTAAACTTTTTGAAATGATTTTTGCTAGATGCGATTTGATAAATAATTTTTAGCTTTATCTGTTTTCGACTCTGATGCTTATAATGAACTTGGCAATATATTGTCAATTAATTTTGAAGGGTTGATCTTTGTGGTTTATTTTTATTTTTTTTATTTTTTATTATTGTAGTATTTTCTAATATTTTTATTTTTAATATGTAATATTTTTAATATGTAATATTTTTTTCGTAATATTTTATTATTATTTATTTATTATTATTATTATTATTATTATTGTTGTTTTTTGGTTTTTGTTTCTGATATATTTTTTATTGATATATTGAAATCTGCTCTCTATTTCTGCTTGATAGATAATCTTGTAGAGTAAAGACAAGAATAGTAGTAATATAGACTCTATATATATATGTGTATATATATACACATATGTGTATACTTAAATTTTTATAGCACAATGAGATTGTTTTCCGTGTGAACTTAGGGTTTGCAGAGTTGATCATGTGAATTCACATCGATGTTTGTAGTTATCATATAAACATATGAATTTTTTAAAACTAAACATAAGATCATTACTTTTCACACATTATGGATACGTGTCTCATTCAGGAATACTGATATTTTCAATATAGTGCCTGGTTTTTATACATATTAATACTTCTACATTAAAACATAGGGTGTTTATGCCTCGCCTATGTCTGGTTACTTTTCATTTTTCTCTATATATAACAGCTGGTTTCTCTCCTAACCACATATATCTCCCTTACATTAATACTAGAGCTAAATAAATAAATAAATAAATAAATGTATCATTGATACGTTTACTCAACGGATGTCCAACTACATATTTTTCTATATATATATCTATCTCTATCTATTTCCTCTCTCTATATATATCTCTCTCTGTTTCTTTACATGAAGTTCTTCTCTTTATCTATCTTTCCATCTCTCTATTTTGTTCCATGCATTTCTTCTTTTTCTTCTTTTTCTTCGTTTTCTGTCTTTCTTTTTTTCTCTCTTTCTTTCTTTCTGTTTACAATTTTTTCACTGCCAATTCAACTTTTCAAATACAAGTCGATGTTGTACGGTATGTCAAATCTATTTATCTATAAAACTGTTTATATTGTATTTTGTCTGAGGAAGGCATAGCATATTGTTAATATGATATCCCTGAAATATATATAATGAAATAGATATGGTTTTATAAATATAGTTTCCATTTATTTAATATCGTATATATATATATATATATATATATAAAATTAGAATTGGTGCTCAGACTGTCACTACTCTAAAACAATAGCGTAAGGTCTTCAAAATGGTTTTAATTAAGCATACAGTGTATTGCAAAATATACTATATATATATATATATATATATATATATATATATATATATATTATATATATATATATATATATAGATGCCGGGAACTGTACAGTGACGACAATACAAATTTATATCAACACCTTCATATCTAGTTCAAATATATATATTATAATACAAGTACAATTGGTTAAGCCTTCATTGCGTTTATTGGTTGGTGACGCGCGTTTCGCTATTGATCAGCGCAAGGTTCGATCTGTATCGATCTGGCACGACTCTGGAATCAAACGCTCGTCGGACCTCTATTGTAGTACATGTTAGGGCTGTGAAATTTTATTAATAACTACATTGCTTCTTTCCAAGAACTTTGTTGAAAAATAAACCTCATTTAGTCATTCCATGAGAGTATCTTGGTCAGGCTATGAATTTTTCAGCCGAGTCCCGTTAGTGGTGACATTTTTAGTACTAATATAATGTGACTTGAATAATCATGCAACAGAACATGTCTCAAAAGAAAAGATACTGGCATCTACTTATCAGAATATCGGAAGATAGGTTTCATCGAATCTACTACGACCAAATTACAGTGTTTTCTGTGTCAGAAGACACAATTGCCGGAATATATTACTAAAAAACCCCATAAAAATGTGAAGGATAAACCTATTGAATATTTTCCAGGTATGAAAGGTTTAAAAACCTTTTTTTACATAACTGCATTATTGAAGAAACAAAATTCAATGAACAAAGATGGATAAACTGCCGATTATTGTATATCAGTAAAAAGTTGTAAAAGAGAAACTTTAATATCAAAGGATTTATCTCAACAGTAATGTATCAGGATTCAACGGAAGTTATAAAAACACTGCCCTCAGCGATAACACAGTAAAGCGACACATTCATAAAATGGCGGTTAACGATGAAAATAAACATAGCTCACCTCTTTTTATGCTGTGGGGTGAGATAATAATGTTTTAATAATGGCATATGTACAGTGCTTTGATCAAAACAGTATATTGCAAGAAGAAACGCTATAAATTTTAAATCTTATTACAGATACAAAAGGATTATTAATATGAACTCTTGTGAAAACATACCTAACAACAACAGCAACAACAAGAAATAGTATATACATCAACAATATTATTGCCTATGCTAGTGAGGGCTGCCCCATCAACGGTAGGTCACTATCGGGATTGTGTTGTGTATTTGAAGGGGAACTTCCAAACGTTTTGTGCATTTATTGTTTGGGTTGATGGAGAAGATCTTGGAAAACATTAGAATACGTTCATTCGTTATCATGGCTATAAATCAAATCAAATTGAATGTTAAAAATAATAGGATACTCCAACATCTGTACAAGTATAATGTATGGAGCCTGAGGGGAGTCGTGGGGGCGCCATATTGACATACGGGCATTTTATTTCACCCATATATATATATATATATATATATATATATATATATATATATATATATATATATATATATATATATATATATATATATATATATATATATATATATATATATAGAGAGAGAGAGAGAGAGAGAGAGTCGACACCAGTACTACACTGGTACTTTTTATCGACCTTAAATGGATGAAAGGCAAGGTTGAGCTGGGACAAGGATAATGTTACTGCTATACACACGAATTGATTTATATTGAAGGTGTACTTTAGGACTGGAATGTCTCGTATTTATACCTATCATCTTATTTCTAGGATTGAGTACAGTTTTAATATGAATGTGATCTTACTAACTTTCTCCTTTATTTAATGTTTTGTATCGTATCAATTACATCTAATCTCCTCCTCTTACGTCAATCTAGTTAGATTCTAATCTCTTGTTTATTATTTACCTATCTCGTATATAAAGAATGATCTAATTATAGAAATGTTGGGCAGATATGTATTTATTGAACATTTAGAAGCTTCAATGCATTATTTTTTTACTCTGAAAAAAAATAGTCTAAAACATTGAGCCTAAAACCCCTTGACGGGTTCTGTTCAGGGCCTTTTATGACCAATTATACTATTTCCTCTCTCTCTCTCTCTTTCTCTCTCCCTCTCTCTCCCTCTCTCTCTCTCCCTCTCTCTCTCTCTCTCTCTCTCTCTCTCTCCTCTCTCTCTCTCTCCCTCTCTCTCTCTCTCTCTCTCTCTCTCTCTCTCTCTCTCTCTCTCTATCTCTCTCTTATATATATATATATATATATATATATTCTTTTACCTGTTTCAGCCATCCGACTGAGGCCATGCTGGGGCACCGCCCTTGGATATATATATATACACGTTGAAGCTTCTAAATTTTCAATAAACCATAAAGGCTTTTTGTTTGCGTTCTTCATATTTGCTTATCATACAAATCAGTTTCCATCTTCATGTCATATTTCCAGTGAAGGAGTTCTTTATTTGTATCTGACCCCGTCTTCCATGTAAATAGATTCCTGCTTTTCTGTTAAACCAGTTTATTAGGTTAAAGCAGTAGCTTACAATTAGAATGGCTAGTTTAATATACTTATCTTATTTCAAGCATTGAGCTCAGTTTTTAATATTAGTCTTAAATATTACTAAACTTTACGTTCCAAGTTAAATCCCGTCAAGGTCCACATCGCTTTTTATCCAACGGGGTTGATAAAAATAAAATACTAGTCAGATACTGGGGTTGATTTAATCAACTTTGCCCTTCCCTCAAATTTGCTGATCTTGTGCCTAAATTAGACATCTGTATTAGTCTTAACTATTACGGACCTTTACGTTCCCAGTTCAAGTCTCGTCGAGGTCAACTGTGCCTTTCGCCTTCCGGGATCGATAAGATAAAGTACCCGTTATGTACAGGATCGATGTAATCGACTTTCAAATTGTTGGTATTGTGTCTAGATTTGAAATCAATATTAGTCTAAAGTTTTTTTACCCTATCTCTACCCCACCACTTTGCACACTCTCGTGTTTGAGCATCGCTGACTTGTAAAGTTATACCAAACAAGTTATCAGGTGTAGGACGGATCCGACTATCAGTTGAATGTACTGCTTTCCTTTGACTAGGAAGAGCAGGTAGTTTATATCTATCCTATGATAAAGATTGTGTAGTGGACGAGGTTGAAAGGGCCGAAGACAGACCCAATTCATTTTAGCCAAACCCTCAGTCTTTTCCAAGTTTCACTTGAAAAAGAAACGGAGTGGAGAGAGAAGTGTTGGCTTCCAAATAATTTGATGAAATGTGGCGATCATGGTCCTAGTGAATGGCTTAGCTCTGAGTCTGCACCTGTAGATTGAAGGAGGACCACTGGAAGAAGGTGCCTGCTTTATGGTGATCAAAGCATTTTGTGTGTTTTCGACGAGTAGCCCTTGGACGTCCCCCCCCCCATGGGGAATTATCTTTGATTTTATTCTTTCCTAAACTTGTTTTTAATTTCTTTATTTCTCATTTTTATATGTCCTTATGTAAACCCATACTAAGCGTTCTCTATCACCATCGATATTTATGTAAACCCACCAACACTAATTCCCCTCTATCGTCATCGATCTTCATGTTAACCTCTGTGGTTAATAAAGGAAATATTTTCAATATTATCATTCATATTCATTTTCACAGTAATTTAATTGACTTCTTATCAAGTTATGTAACCTCTGACAGTATTTTCCGCAAAACTGTTGTTTTCTGCAATGTCGTAATCCTGGAACTGATTCTATCAAGGTTTTACTCGATGTTTCTGTCACCGACCCAAGTCTCCAATCATAATTGCTACCATTCTTACTTTCATATTCCAAATTCTCTCGACATCTATTCTCAAGTCTGCACACCTCACAATGTTCTCCCTTTCTTTACTATTATTATTATTATTACCTCTTCGGTGATGCCCTGATTAACTTTTTCAAATTTCATTTGAAAAGGAAAATCAGGGTAGAGAGGGAAGTTCTCTCTTCCCAGCATTTTGTTGAAAGATGGGTGAGAGAGACAAGAATGGCCCGAGTGAGTGGACCTACTCTGAGTATATATCTGTAAATTGAAGGTGGAAAACTGGGAGAGGGCACTTGCCCTGGTGGCCAGGGTCACCGTGGCTTTTTTTAATGGGCTTTCTCCACGATGGCCCTCGGAAGTCTCCTCCTATTGGGGAATTTTTCATTGTTCTTTTTTTGTTACATCCTCTTTTTTTTTTTTTTTTTTTTACACGCAGAAATGCCCATTTCTACAATGCTGTATTGTCCTGTACTGTCCTTAATGTCTACTTTGTGTAAATCCTTGTGGTTAATAAAGAAAGCCTTCTGCCTGGTGGCCATGGTGAAAGAGATTGTGTGGTGGACAAGGTTGAAAGGGTTAAAGACAGACACTTTCTTCTTCGGTGAATCCCTGATTAACTTTTTCAAGTTTCACTTGAAGAGGAAAATCAGGGTGGAGAGGCAAGTGCTGCCTTCTAGCAAGTTTGTTGAAAGGTGGGTGAATGTAGCGAGAATGGTCCGAGTGAACGGGACCGCTCTGAATATACGCTTGTAGCTTGAGAAATGGAAAAAATTGAGAGAGGGTGCTTGCCCTGGTGGTCAGAGTGGCCGTGGTCTTTTGTGTGGTTTTCGCCACGAGTAACCCTCGGAGGTTTCCCCCCTATTGGGGAATTTTTCATTGTTTCAATTTTCATTTTTATTGTTTATATATGTTTCTATGTCTTTTTTTTTTTTCTTATATAAATAATAAAAATCTTTACGTATTTCCCCAGCTCGTTTCCTTGACGGAGCTGCAGTCCTGGGTCAAGCGAAGACCGAGATGGAGCGCCTGGAGACTGGAATGTCTTAAGGCGCTCACAGCCCTCGACCAATCGGGCAATGTGATCGCCGTTCTATAGAGGATTAGTGGAGGGCAAGAGCAACGACGTACTTGGGGAAACTCTAGGCGTCGACGAAAATCAACTAGCCAATCTCTTCGGAAGAACTTTCGGGCCGGGACCTATGGACAATTTCCAGAAATCTCTGGCCTGGCAGTGCTACCGAGGAGCCTTGCCAGTTCGGGATACACTCTACAGGCATGGAGGTGCCGTCAGCCGGGCATGTCCGAGATGCGCGCAGGGCGACGAAACCGTCCTGCACGCACTCGTCCAGTGTCCGAAAATTGCTGACTTGTGGGTTTATGTCGAACACCTGCTGTCGCGTGTAGGACGGATCCGGCTATCATCTGAGTCCATCGTGAGGATTGCCCCGCCCTCTTCCTTTATCCGGGAAGGCCAGGCAGTTTTTATCTGTCTGGTGGCCATGGCGAAAGAGATAGTATGGTGGACACGTTTGAAAGGGCTGAAGACGAGCACTTACCTCTTCGGTGATACCCTGATTGACTTTTTCAAATTTCATTTGAAAAAGAAAATCAGAGTAGAGAGGGAAGTGCTCTCTTCCCAGCATTTTGTTGAAAGATGGGTGAGAGAAGCAAGAATGGCCCGAGTGGGCCTACTCTGAGTACGTATCTGTAAATTAAAGGTGGAAAACTGGGAGAGGGCACTTGCCTTGGTGGTCAGGGTCACTGTGGCCTTTTACTGGGCTTTCTCCACAAATGTTCCTCCGAAGTCTCCCCTCTATTGGGGAATTTTTCATTGTTATTTTTTTTGTTACATCCTCTGTTTTTGTTTTTTACACGCAGAAATGCCCATTTATACCGTCCTGTATTGTCCTGCACTGTCCTTAATGTCTACTTTATGTAAACCCTTGTGGTTAATAAAGAAATCATTATTATTATTATTATTATTATTATTATTATTATTATTGTTGTTATTCCTTGAATCTCAGTCATTGATGTTGGTTAACTGGAAAGTCCGTTGGATTGAATATCAAGCCACTACCTGCAGCCTCAGATATTCAGGACGTATCGGAGGGTTCTTGCTGTTCCAAGCAAGCATGCCTTTTGAAGCGTTCCAAAAAGCGTGAAGGGGCCGATTTTCTTTAACCATCCCTGGAAACTTTTGGAGATAGTCCCCAGTGCGCCTATGACAATCGGGATCACTTTGACTTCATGGCAGTTCCAAATCCTTTTCACCTCCCACTTTAGGTCCTGGTATCGGTTAATTTTCTCCCTCTCCTTCTCTTGCACTCTCGTGTCGAACGGGCAGGCCACATCCACAATCAGACATGATCTTTTTTCTTTGTCCACAACCACCAGGTCAGGTCTATTGTGTTCCAGTTTTTTGTCCGTCTGTATCCTAAAATCCCACAGCACCTTCACCTGATTGTTCTCCATCACCGCCTCTGGCCTATGCTCATACCATTTCTCAGAATGTGGTAAATTGTTTACTTTGCACAGGTGCCAGTGGATCACCCTGCCCATCACATCGTGTCTCCAGCCCTTATAGTGGGTCTGGGCTAGGTGTTTACACTCGGACACAATGTGAGCCACAGTCTCCTCTCTCTCTCTCCACAGATCCTGCACAGTGGGCTAGCCTCCTCCTTGTAGATATGGTGCTTCAACCACTTCGTTTTGAGGGCCTGCTCCTGCGCAGCCATTAGCATTCCTTCTGTAGCCTTTTTGAGGTCTCCTCTTCTCAACCAGTTCCATGTCTGTGGATCTCTAAATTCAGTTTTCTCAAAGAAGGTACTATGAAGGGATTTTCCCTTAAGGCTGCTCTTCCTCCATGATGTTATTTCCTCCTTGGACATCCCCTGGCCTACTGTCCCCTCCTTCAGTACAGTTCTGAGCATTGGCTCCTTACTATAGGTCACGTATTTGTATAGGTTGTTTTTCTCCATCTGAACACAGTCCTCTATGCTGATAAGACCTCTTCCACCCTCAGATCTCCTTAGGTAGAGTCTATCGACATCACTCCTCTTGTGGAACATGTTGTAGATAGTCAATAGCTTCCTAGTCTTCCTATCCATTTCTTTTTGTTCAGCAACATTCCATCTCAGAATTCCCGCACTGTACCTAATAATAGACACAGCTCGGGAATTTACTGCGCTTATGGCATTTCTGCTGTTCATATGTGACTTCAATACGCTCCTTACTCTCCGAATGTATTCAGTTCTTAACAATTCCTTCATTTTTTTGTTCTTTATGCCATCAGCCTCCAGAACGCCCAAATACTTGTATCCTTCCTCAGAGTCAATTTCCTTTATCATCTCACCTGTTGGTATCTGGATCCCGTTACTTCTGCTCAACCTACTCCTCTTCATCACAATGACTCCACATTTACCAATACCAAACTGCATACATATATCACTGCTGAAAATACGGACAGTGTCAACAAGCACATCCAACTCCTTCTCACTTTTCCCGAAGAGCTTAAGATCGTCCATGAAGAGGAGGTGATTGATGGTAAGCTCTCCCCTTCCCAACTTGTATCCTGCTCTCACTTTTCGCAGCATAATGGTCAAGGGCATCAGGGCAAGGACAAACAACAGAGGGGACAGGCTATCTCCCTGGAAGATACCTCTCTTGATCTTCACGCTTCCCAAGGATACTCCAGTTGATGTCAACTCTGTCTCCCAGGACCCCATACTCCTGCCTAGCAACTGTCTGATGTTATCTGCCACCCTGAAGATCTCCAGGCTTTTGGTGATCCAGGAATGAGGCACCATGTCAAATGCCTTTCTGTAGTCTATCCATCCCATGGCAAGATCAGTGTGTCTTCTCCTGCAATTCCCCATTACCATCTTATCAATAAGTAACTGGTCCTTTGTACCACGTGACTTCTTTCGGCATCCTTTCTGTTCGTCCGGTAACAAGTTGTTTGTGTGGAGGTGATGGTAGATTTCCTCAGACACAATGCTCGTCAACAGTTTCCACATTACGGACAGACATGTGATAGGTCTATAGTTGGTAACATCATTACCCTTGATTCGGTCTTTCATTATCAGAACTGTGGTACCTTTTGTCAACCACTCTGGCACCTCACCCGACACCAAGCAGTCATTGAACATGGCCGTCAGCTTCGGGTGGAGGGATGTTAAATGTTTAATCCAATACCCCTGCACACCATCTGGGCCTGGTGATTTCCAGTTGGTTAGTTTTTTGGCCTGCCCCTTAAGAGTTTCAACTGTGATACTCAAATCAGTTTGTTGTTGTGCCTGCTCACCGATCTCCCTCTGTACTGTCTCAATCCACCCTGCCTGGGCATTGTGTCTAACATCCTGCTCCCATATTCCTCTCCAGAATGTTTTAGTTTGCTCCGCCCCAGGGATCAAGTCGTTGCCTCTTTCTTTCCCCTCAAGCTGTCCAAACAGCATCTTCTGGTTGTTGTCGAACATGCGGTTCTGTTTATACTGACTGACTCTGTTCTCGTATCGCCTGATTTTTGCACTCTTTGCTACAATGCGTTGCTTCAGTTCCTCTATGATAATATTTAGCTTTTTCCTCCTAGTTTTGTATTTTATTTCCAGTCTATTTTTAGTGCCTATGTTTTTTAGTGTCCCATTCAGTAGTGACTCAAGCTTTCCTATGTCATTTCTCATTTCCCCGATTTGCCCACTCAGTCGCTTCTTCCACCACGGCTCTGCTCTTTCTTGTCTGTTGTTTCCTCTCGCTTTTATACCAAGTAGTTTCCTCACCGTATTTGCTGTTGCTTTGAGGATATTGTTGCACTGGTGAAGGCTCCTCGCCTCAAGATATGGGATGACTTTGTTTACCTTAGCTGTTGTTTCTTTTAACTTTTTCCTGTCTACAAATCTTAGGTTCATAGGTCTCCCACTATCATTGTTCAATTCATCTACCACTAAATTTAGGATGTCAACCGAATCTTGTCCTAGCCCGTCAGCATTCATCTCCTCAGTGGCCGTATCTCTGTTCCAGGTATTATTTATCTCAGTATTCAGATCATTGTCTGCTTCGGGTGGTTCCTCCGTTCTCAGGACCTCTTCACCTTCATTTCCCACTGGCTCGCTTGTCTGGCATACTACACCCGCCATCTCCAAGCCATTCTCTCTGCTCAGTTCCTCCAGTTCCAGCTCGCTTATCCATCCATTAGTTCTTATTACCCGAGCCTGCCCGGCCAATTTTTGTTCATCTAATTTAAATAAACCAATCTCGTTCCAGATGCTATGCATCCGTCTCCTGTAGCCCCTCTCCTTGGGGTTACTTTTCAGGTAACATTGCATAACAGTTCTATTCAATTCTTTCGTCCAGTTGGTTCTGGCCCCTTTCCTTCTTCTCCTTCCTCCAACATCAGCAGTATTTGGTAGACAGTCAGGTTCCTGCTGCTGAGCCAGGGGGCACCTGTTGGGTGAGAGTCTGTCACATGACGTTCTAGTCTCCATTTCACCGTTATTCGAACTGTTTATGTTCGATATTTAAACACTCTTATCGAGGATTGGCGAATGTATGGTTACATATCCATCTGTGGATCCGCCATTCCACTTGGCCCTTGTGTGGCATTATCACCACGCTGTATACGAACACACATAAACAAACAAACACACAGGCAGAAAGGGCCCCAAAAATGAATAAGCATAAGTTTCATTGTAATGTAGTGTTCGAATGTCTGACTTAGTTTTTGTTTTTTAAGTTTTAGTTTTTCCCCCCTCTTCTCTGTCCGTCCGCCTGCTTCTCTCTTCATTCTTATTTTCTTTACGTTTTTTGGGGTTTTTTTTTTTGTTTGTTTTTGTTTTTGTTTTTCTCTGTTTGTTTTTCTCGTTTTTTGATGTTGTTGCTGTGCTGCTTTGGTTTTGTTGTTTGTTTTTTCTTTTTTCTTTTGAGTCTATCTATATATTTTGATGCCTTCCTCTTTTTTAGCAGTAGGGATTCTATAATGTGGTGGCAGCAGCCAGCTGGAAGAAGTGGGAGACTGGCGGCGGTAGCGATACTGAGACAGTGGTGGTGGTGATGTCGATACCGAGGCAGTGGTGGCGGTGATGTGACCGTATTACTGTAGTGATGGTGCTGTAGCGGTGGTAGCAGTGAAGGAGTGAAGGGGTGGTGGCGGCGGTGATGGGATAATGGTTGTAATGATGGCCGTAGTGAGCGGTGGTGGTTTAGTGTACACAGGTGATGGGGTGGGTGGTGTATCTAGTTTCTGGTGTTGGTGAGTTTGGCTGTTCTATATAGTGTAGACAGAGGAGGAGGAGGGGGGGGGGTTCTTCTTCCATTTATAGCCATTTTCTTTTTTGGATATACAGTGTACAATACAAAGTTGAATATTTGAATATTTGAGCCTTATAACAATATATTTTGGGTCCGAATTTTTTGGGGCTCAAGCCGGGTGCTTTACGTAGCATTTGTACTAAGAGTTGTTATTTCACAAATGATTTAAATATGTTAAAAATTCAAAACTTACGGGAGCGATTTCATGACCTCCGTCACCTCGTGCGTCTTCTTCCCTATTATTATTATTATTATTATTCCTTGAATCTCAGTCATTGATGTTGGTTAACTGGAAAGTCCGTTGGATTGAATATCAAGCCACTACCTGCAGCCTCAGATATTCAGGACGTATCGGAGGGTTCTTGCCGTTCCAAGCAAGCATGCCTTTTGAAGCGTTCCAAAAAGCGTGAAGGGGCCGATTTTCTTTAACCATCCCTGGAAACCTTTGGAGATAGTCCCCAGTGCGCCTATGACAATCGGGATCACTTTGACTTCATGGCAGTTCCAAATCCTTTTCACCTCCCACTTTAGGTCCTGGTATCGGTTAATTTTCTCCCTCTCCTTCTCTTGCACTCTCGTGTCGAACGGGCAGGCCACATCCACAATCAGGCACGATCTTTTTTCTTTGTCCACAACCACCAGGTCAGGTCTATTGTGTTCCAGTTTTTTGTCCGTCTGTATCCTAAAATCCCACAGCACCTTCACCTGACTGTTCTCCATCACCGCCTCTGGCCTATGCTCATACCATTTCTCAGAATGTGGTAGATTGTTTACTTTGCACAGGTGCCAGTGGATCACCCTGCCCATCACATCGTGTCTCCAGCCCTTATAGTGGGTCTGGGCTAGGTGTTTACACTCGGACACAATGTGAGCCACAGTCTCCTCTCTCTCTCCACAGATCCTGCACAGTGGGCTAGCCTCCTCCTTGTAGATATGGTGCTTCAACCACTTCGTTTTGAGGGCCTGCTCCTGCGCAGCCATTAGCATTCCTTCTGTAGCCTTTTTGAGGTCTCCTCTTCTCAACCAGTTCCATGTCTGTGGATCTCTAAATTCAGTTTTCTCAAAGAAGGTACTATGAAGGGATTTTCCCTTAAGGCTGCTCTTCCTCCTTGATGTTATTTCCTCCTTGGGTATCCCCTGGCCTACTCTCCCCTCCTTCAGTACAGCTCTGAGCATTGGCTCCTTACTATAGGTCACGTATTTGTATAGGTTGTTTTTCTCCATCTGAACACAGTCCTCTATGCTGATAAGACCTCTTCCACCCTCAGATCTCCTTAGGTAGAGTCTATCGACATCACTCCTCTTGTGGAACATGTTGTAGATAGTCAATAGCTTCCTAGTCTTCCTATCCATTTCTTTTTGTTCAGCAACATTCCATCTCAGAATTCCCGCACTGTACCTAATAATAGACACAGCTCGGGAATTTACTGCGCTTATGGCATTTCTGCTGTTCAGATGTGACTTCAATACGCTCCTTACTCTCCGAATGTATTCAGTTCTTAACAATTCCTTCATTTTTTTGTTCTTTATGCCATCAGCCTCCAGAACGCCCAAATACTTGTATCCTTCCTCAGAGTCAATTTCCTTTATCATCTCACCTGTTGGTATCTGGATCCCGTTACTTCTGCTCAACCTACCCCTCCTCATCACAATGACTCCACATTTACCAATACCAAACTGCATACATATATCACTGCTGAAAATACGGACAGTGTCAACAAGCACATCCAACTCCTTCTCACTTTTCCCGAAGAGCTTAAGATCGTCCATGAAGAGGAGGTGATTGATGGTAAGCTCTCCCCTTCCCAACTTGTATCCTGCTCTCACTTTTCGCAGCATAATGGTCAAGGGCATCAGGGCAAGGACAAACAACAGAGGGGACAGGCTATCTCCCTGGAAGATACCTCTCTTGATCTTCACGCTTCCCAAGGATACTCCAGTTGATGTCAACTCTGTCTCCCAGGACCCCATACTCCTGCCCAGCAACTCTCTGATGTTATCTGCCACCCTGAAGATCTCCAGGCTTTTGGTGATCCAGGAATGAGGCACCATGTCAAATGCCTTTCTGTAGTCTATCCATCCCATGGCAAGATCAGTGTGTCTCCTCCTGCAATTCCCCATTACCATCTTATCAATAAGCAACTGGTCCTTTGTACCACGTGACTTCTTTCGGCATCCTTTCTGTTCGTCCGGCAACAAGTTGTTTGTGTGGAGGTGATGGTAGATTTCCTCAGACACAATGCTCGTCAACAGTTTCCACATTACGGGCAGACATGTGATAGGTCTATAGTTGGTAACATCATTACCCTTGATTCGGTCTTTCATTATCAGAACTGTGGTACCTTTTGTCAACCACTCTGGCACCTCACCCGACACCAAGCAGTCATTGAACATGGCCGTCAGCTTCGGGTGGAGGGATGTTAAATGTTTAATCCAATACCCCTGCACACCATCTGGGCCTGGTGATTTCCAGTTGGTTAGTTTTTTGGCTTGCCCCTTAAGAGTTTCAACTGTGATACTCAAATCAGTCTGTTGCTGTGCCTGCTCACCGATCTCCCTCTGTACTGTCTCAATCCACCCTGCCTGGGCATTGTGTCTAACATCCTGCTCCCATATTCCTCTCCAGAATGTTTTAGCTTGTTCCGCCCCAGGGATCAAGTCGGTGCCTCTTTCTTTCCCCTCAAGCTGTCCAAACAGCATCTTCTGGTTGTTGTCGAACATGCGGTTCTGTTTATACTGACTGACTCTGTTCTCGTATCGCCTGATTTTGGCACTCTTTGCTACAATGCGTTGCTTCAATTCCTCTATGATAATATTTAGCTTTTTACTCCTAGTTTTGTATTTTATTTCCAGTCTATTTTTAGTGCCTATGTTTTTTAGTGTCCCATTCAGTAGTGACTCAAGCTTTCCTATGTCATTTCTCATTTCCCCGATTTGCCCACTCAGTCGCTTCTTCCACCACGGCTCTGCTCTTTCTTGTCTGTTGTTTCCTCTCGCTTTTATACCAAGTAGTTTCCTCACCGTATTTGCTGTTGCTTTGAGGATATTGTTGCACTGGTGAAGTCTCCTCGCCTCAAGGTATGGGATGACTTTGTTTACCTTAGCTGTTGTTTCTTTTAACTTTTTCCTGTGTACAAATCTTAGGTTCATAGGTCTCCCACTATCATTGTTCAACTCATCTACCACTAAATTTAGGATGTCAACCGAATCTTGTCCTAGCCCGTCAGCATTCATCTCCTCAGTGGCCGTATCTCTGTTCCAGGTATTATTTATCTCAGTATTCAGATCATTGTCTGCTTCGGGTGGTTCCTCCGCTCTCAGGACCTCCTCACCTTCATTTCCCGCCGGCTCGCTTGTCTGGCATACTACACCCGCCATCTCCAAGCCATTCTCTCTGCTCAGTTCCTCCAGTTCCAGCTCGCTTATCCACCCATTAGTTCTTATTACCCGAGCCTGCCCGGCCAATTTTTGTTCATCTAATTTAAATAAACCAATCTCGTTCCAGATGTTATGCATCCGTCTCCTGTAGCCCCTCTCCTTGGGGTTACTTTTCAGGTAGCATTGCATAACAGTTCTATTCAATTCTTTCGTCCAGTTGGTTCTGGCCCCTTTCCTTCTTCTTCTTCCTCCAACATCAGCAGTATTTCGTTGACAGTCAGGTTCCTGCTGCTGAGCCAGGGGGCACCTGTTGGGTGAGAGTCTGTCACATGACGTTCTAGTCTCCATTTCACCGTTATTCGAACTGTTTATGTTCGATATTTAAACACTCTTATCGAGGATTGGCGAATGTATGTTTACATAGCCATCTGTGGATCCGCCATCCCACTTGGCCCTTGTGTGGCATTATCACCACGCTGTATACGGACACACATAAACAAACAAACACACGGGCAGAAAGGGCCCCAAAAATGAATAAGCATAAGTTTCATTGTAATGTAGTATTCGAATGTCTGACTTAGTTTTTGTTTTTTAAGTTTTACTTTTTCCCCCCTCTTCTCTGTCCGTCCGCCTACCTCTCTCTTCATTCTTATTTTCTTTACGTTTTGGGGGTTTCTTTTTTTGTTTTTGTTTTTCTCTGTTTTTCTCGTTTTTTACTGTTGTTGCTGTGCTGCTTTTGTTGTTTATTTTTTCTTTTTTCTTTTGAGTCTATCTATATATTTTGATGCCTTCCTCTTTTTTAGCAGTAGGGATTCTATAATGTGGTGGCAGCAGCCAGCTAAAAGAAGAAGTGGGAGACCGGCGGCGGTAGCGATACTGAGACAGTGGTGGTGGTGATGTCGATACCGAGGCAGTGGTGGCGGTGATGTGACCGTATTACTGTAGCGATGGTGCTGTAGCGGTGGCAGCAGTGAAGGAGTGAAGGGGTGGTGGCGGCGGTGATGGGATAATGGTTGTAATGATGGCCGTAGTGATCGGTGGTGGTTTAGTGTACACAGGTGATAGGGTGGGTGGTGTATCTAGTTTCTGGTGTTGGTGAGTTTGGCTGTTCTATATAGTGTATACAGAGGAGGAGGGGGGGGGTTCTTCTTCCATTTATAGCCATTTTCTTTTTTGGATATACAGTGTACAATACAAAGTTGAATATTTGAATATTTGAGCCTTATAACAATATATTTTGGGTCCGAATTTTTTGGGGCTCAAGCCGGGTGCTTTACGTAGCATTTGTACTAAGAGTTGTTATTTCACAAATGGTTTAAATATGTTAAAAATTCAAAACTTACGGGAGCGATTTCATGACCTCCGTCACCTCGTGCGTCTTCTTATTATTATTATTATTATTATTATTATTATTATTATTATTATTATTATTATTATTATCGTTATAGGGCAGTGTACTGGCAGTATCGGTAGAGGGCCTGACGCCATGCTTTGCAGCAAAGAGTTACGGCCCTTTGTGGTCTGAGTTCAAATCCCGCCGAGGTTAACTTTGCCCTTCATCCTTACGGGGTCGATAAAATAGAGTACCAGTAATGTACTGGGAGAATTGCTGGCCTTGTGCCAAAAGTAGAAACAATTATTATTATTATTATCGTTATTATCGCTCTGTCACGCAGATGGAAAATGTATCGAGGTATTTAGTCATCTGTCAAGTCCCATCAAGGACCTCAGACAAGTAATACTTTCCTCAAAATGTGCGCAGTACCTAGCAATGTCGCCTTTTGTATGTCAGCCAACCTGTTTGGTATTCTCAGTTGCTTTAAGAAATCTTGAAGTTTCAATGGGATTGACCTTAATACCCTGATCACTGGTATCACTTTCACATTACCCTCTTACATTTCAAATAGTCTTGCCTGTTCCACTTTCAATTCAGAGTACTTGGTGGTATTTTCAATCTTCTTACTCGTAATACCCGTGTCATTTGGTATGGCTACGTCAATGATCTGACAGTGTTTGTCTTTCTTGTTCAACACGACAATGTCTAGATACGGTCCCAAAAGCCTTGGGATACCCGACTTCATAGGCAATGCTTCAATTTCTATCATCCCCAGCACTGCCAATACACGATATGTGTTGAGCCTCTGGAACCAGGGACTGGAGGCCAATCAACACGTCGCACCTAGCAACCGATTGATAGAGAAACCTTACAAAAGGAAAACAAAATTATTATTATTTAACATCTTTTCAAATCTGATTCTACATAAATCTCTGTGATTCTCGAGTGCCTTTTATTTCAGAATTTGTCAGATGTTTCTTTTCGTCAAAAATTGAAATTTTTCATTGTTATGCTGCTTCAGTTTGTTTGGGATAGAAGGAAAGAAAAACACTTGCTTTATTTTTATTTCAATCAACTATTTCAAGCGCTCTATTATATTATCTTATTTTTTTCATGTTTCTTGTCTCTTGGAGTTCTTGGATTGCTTTCATTAGTTTTTGTACTTTTTCAGAAACCTGAAATTGTAATAGAAGTCCAACTTGAAACGTGTGTCGTTCTACTTCAGCTTCACTATATCTTTCTCTAAGTGGGGAATAAAATATAGACTGAAATATATTTACTAGTTTACATTTATATAACAAGTGGAGACGTGTGGCCTAGTGGTAACTGTGTTGGGCTTATGATCGTAATGTCGTGGGTTCAATTCCTAGACACTTCCTTTCATGTATACTCAGCTGAAATTGAATATTACCAGCAGTAGCTGAAGGGTTTAACCCTGCGATGGACAAGCGTCTTGTTGAGTAGGGAGTCTTGTACTCTCGGGCAGTTATTGCCACAGAAACCAGGATAAACACTGACCTAACGAACTTCCGAGTTCCAGATAGACTTTAGACATTTTAAATACTTTGATATAGAAAGTTATTCAGTTTCTTTATTGGAGAGGTAGTTAGGCCAACCGTAATATATTTTGTTTTGTAACACAACAGGAATGACAGTAATTATCTAAAACTTTAGTTCTAATCCTTTCAAAGCCCCAAGAATTTGAAACTTCCGCATTATTGCATCGTCGTTTACTTTTGACTATTTTCTTACTACTACATTCATATTAACAAATTATTTCTACTTTTCTCTTCTCGAAGAAGATAAAGATGATTATAAATTGAATAGGCTACTTATGTAACACAGAAGAAATATACTCTACACATTTTTGTCCAGCAGAAAGTTAAATTACAAGAGCTATAAAGAATAGGTAGAACAAAGCGTTTTTAGACTTAGTAGAAGAAACTTTATAACTTCGACATTTAAGAGGAATCCTATGCATCAATTGCTAAAAGAATCAACAGTATAGAATACATAACTCTTTGTAAATAATATATAGCTAAGTATTCAGTTGTCTCGTTGTTGCACGAATAAACTTACATTACATGTTTTGTTAAGTTGGTCAATTGCAACAAGTGCATTCAGAAGATTATCTAGCAGCAATACTTCAATGATTCATGAAGAGTAATTTCATAGGTCAGTTCTATTGAGAGCCAGAATTGTACTGGACATTCGAAAACCAGTTGGTTTTACGAGCTATTTGTCTTACCG
>OZ024745.1:11435842-11443342 GCA_964016885.1 Eledone cirrhosa
CGTTTCCGTGGTTTTGGGAAGATGGGACAAAAAGTCGATATCATCCCGGATGAAACTGGGTATGTGAATACATAGTCGTTTCAAAATAATGTCAACAAAATTGCTTAGACGGTGGGTGGGGCATGTTGGACCAGCTATAATAGGTCTAAGTTTTAAGTCTTTTGGGTGTAGTAATTTAATGTACTCACTGTTTTGTTCTCTTACTGCCAGTTGTATTTCGGTAGGCCATACAGGTTGCTGGGTTTTGGCTCAAAATTGGTGATGTAATCTCTTTCCTTATCAGTAAGTGAGTTGTGGTATTTTGAAGCCAGGTTGCTGATCTTCTTCATGATGTTGTGGTCTATATTTGACGGTATTTCATGATAGAATGTTGTGTCTTTCAGTTGTTCCTCAACCAAATCCTTGTAGTATTCAGCATCCATTATAACAACTGCACCCCTTTATCTGCTTGTTTAATTATTATTGTTTTATCATTATGTATACGTTTAAGTGCAGACATTTCTGATTTGTTAATGTTTGGCCTAACATTAGTATTACGTCTAAGAGGAAATTTAGACAGGATGTCAATGTATTGGTCGAGATAGATATTTCTTCCTTTTGGCTGATTGAAATTTGATTTATTCTTTACTAGTGATTCATCACTCTCATTACTTTTATCAGTGAAGAATTCTACAAGACGTAATTTTCGACAGAATTCTTGGGTATCCTCCTTCAGTTCTTGGTGGTTGACTGTTGGAGTCGGTGTGAATTTCAGTCCTTTTGACAGAATTTGCATTTCATCATTGTCAAGATCTCTTTTGGATAAATTAATTATTTTAGGATCTACGTGTACAGTTGTTTTGGGTATGTTTCCCCCTGGAGTTTTTCTTTTTCCGGTTTTTGTTGTCCTGACGTTAAAAAATGGATTTTTCTCTGTTCAGGATTTATATTCCTGTTGGTGTTCGCTTGATGAACTTTTGGTCGTGATATTATATTTGGTTTCGTTATGTATTTTGTCCTATTTTTGGTATTATGTATATTATTTTTCCATTTTTTGTTAGCATTATTTTTAACAATCTGGGGAAATGACCTAGGTTTGCTTTCAGGTTTAGATCGTTTTTTCGCCCAGTTTCTTGTGGGTAATCTCTGTTGAGATCTTGAGAGTGATCTGGTTATTCTACGTTTTGTTTCCACATTCCTTGTGGGTAGTCTCTGTTGAGATCTTGAGAATGATCTCCTGGTTTTACTACTTCTCATGGTCTGGTCAAAGGAATATCGTGTTTGTGCTTTTTGTTCATGTTGTGTGCGATAGGGTGTTTTTGTAGAAAAAGCGAAGAGTTATTACCGTAGTTCTTCTTTGATTCAAGGTAAGGTGAGTGTTTGTGTTGGCACGTGTTCTGGCGTATGTTGTGTTGGTGAGATTGTCCACTTTTAATGCTTTTTCTCAGGGTTCCAGAGTCTTTACCGTAATTTGCAGCATATTCGTCGAGAAATAATTGTTTCTGCTGCCATACCTTTCTTGATTTGTTTTCTTCTTTTGAGATATCTCTGATCCATAGTTCTCGTAGTTTTTCAGCTATAATACCAGTCGTTAGTTTTGAAATTTCAACTTCAATTTGGTCATCAATAGCTTCATATTTGGCTTTGTAGCTGGATTGTTACATTGAGAAATGGAGATGTCGGTCCTGAATTTTGTCAATGTAAGTTCCCATCGGAGTTATTTTTCTTCTTCTGGTTCTCCTGCAATTTCTGTAATTAGGTATTTACGATGGAGTATGGATGCCGTTAGAGAGAGCCATTTCGAATGTGTTTCGACATATTTTTCGCATTTGTATGCTTTCCAGAAGTTTTGTTTTCTTATGTTAAGAAATCTTTTCCATGTCTTCCACATTTCTTAACTTATTCGATGTGTTTTGTTTTCCAAATTTCTTTCGTTTAGTTCTGACATCCAAGGGGGTTGTGGTAGGCTTTCTCTTGTATCTTTGATAACTGTTGGTAAAATTTCAGCTAAATTCTTAATTTCAGAGTTTATATGTTCAGTTATAAGTTTTCCGTCTGTAGATTGTTTTTCTATTTCCTTTAAAATAGAGGATTGTGTGTCAATCACCGTGATAAGTGTTGATAATTTCGATGATATCTCCTTTAGAATTCTTTCTGATTCTGTTGATTTCATTTGTTGCTTTCCAAACATGTTGGCATATACACAATAGGAATATATATATAGAGAGATAGATAAATATACACGGGTGTGTATGATTGTGTATAGAAGATTATATTAATAAGAGGAATTCCAACTTTGTCTGATTTACTCGTTTTATTTACAATCCTTTAAAATTTATAATGGTATTATAATGAAATAGTATGATAGAATATTAAATGTTAAGTGTTAATTGAACAAGTACTTTCATGCTTTCGCAATCTTCAGGTTCATAATGTGTGGTGACAGTAAAGTTTGCAATTTTCAACTGTAATGAGATGGGTAAATTTTGTAAAGATTACGAAAGCATGAAAGTACTTGTTCAATTAACACTTAACATTTAATATTCTATCATACTATTTCATTATAATGCCATTATAAATTTTAAAGGATTCTAAATAAAACGAGTAAATCAGACAAAGTTGGAATTCCTCTTATTAATATATATATATATATATATATTAAAATAACAGATTAAAGTTTAAGCAAAGAATCGCTGCTTTCACCCTTAACAGAGATCTTCTGAAACTAACAAAGTCAATCTGTGAACGCAGAAGTGAATATTTCAAAAAAACGTTGCAATCGGAGGAAGACAGGAAGACGATACTTTGGTTCGTGGAAACGTTCCCTGGCAAAGAACGGGAAAAAATGAATATAATACGTCATTAATAGGAGCGGTGAAAAACAATTACACGCAAAGACAAAACCACGTTTATGGTATAAAAGAAGTCGTAGACTAATGTTCTATTAGGTGGTTCATAGAGACGTTCTCTGGCAATGAACGGAAATTCGGTTTTCTAGTTAGAATTTTAGTCTACCATTAGCTATACCATTTACGTGGTTTTGTCTTTGCGTGCAATTGTTCTCCACGCTCCACATATGACGTATTATCTTCGTTTTTTTCGTTCATTGCCAGAGAACGTCTCTATGAACCAGCTAAGAGAATATTAGTCTACGACTTCTTTTATACCATAGACGTGGTTTTGTCTTTGCGTGTAATTGTTTTTCACCGCTCCAAATAATGACGTATTATATTCGTTTTTTACCGTTCTTTGCCAGAGAACGTCTCTATGAACCACCTAATAGAATATTAGTCTACGACTTCATTTACACCATAAACGTGGTTTTGTCTTTGCGAGTAATTGTTTTTCACTGCTCCAAATAATTGTTTCTTCTTTTGGCACAAGGCCAGCAATTACCCAGTACATTACTGGTACTTTATTGTATCGACCCCAAATAATGACGTATTATATTCATTTTTTTTCCCGTTCTTTGCCAGGGAACGTTTCCACGAACCAAAGTATCGTCTTCCTGTCTTCCTCCGGTTGCAACGTTTTTTGAAATATTAACTTCTGCGTTCACAGATTGACTTTGTTAGTTTCAGAAGATCCCGTTAAGGGTGAAAGCAGCGATTCTTTGCTTAAACTTTAATTTGTTATTTTAATAAATATTTGCTCTATATATATATATATTTATCCTTATCGAGCTCTCTTTGGATTTTAGTTTTCAAATTTATTATTATTACTATATATATATATATATACATAACGTCAAAACGGCTTGAGCTCTGCCGTCGGGGTTAAACATTTTCCTATATATATATATATATATATATATATATATATATATATATATATAATAAAAAAATTATAAAAAATAAACCAAAGAAGCCTTCAATACATCAAAAGTCTTTATTAGCCAACAATGTTTCGTCCTATTAAGGACTCATCAGGGCAAGTAAAGCTACAAGAAGCACTATCGGCCAATACAAGCCAAAAACTCAGAAGAATATGGAGTATACATCTATTAAAGCCTAGGAAGGATATCAAGGAAAAGTAGGCTAAGATTAAGAGTGAGCTGTTACAAACAGAGATATAGACCAAATAGCAAGGAAGTGATTAACATGTTGAACCCACATTGTAAATATTATATAATCCAAAAACTTGAAACACAAATGGTAATATAATGCGAGAATTACAGTACGATATAGAATATAATATAATATAATAGATGGTGATAATAAAAAGCTTAATATATGTATATATATATATATATATATATATATATATATATATATATATATATATATATATATATATATATATATATATATATATATTTTTATATATATATATATATACATATATACATTAGTACAAACACAAACTAACATATATTAAGTATTTAAATATATATATATATAAATATATATATTGTTTACAGTATAATATAATAAAGATAAAAATAAAAATAAAATATAATATATAATTCCCTGTCAGTGTACATAAACAATATAAAAACATTATAATAACATTATAATAACAATATTATAATATATTGGCATCAAAAGATATACAAAATTACATCATATATATAATCCAAGGTTAACAAATATTATAAAGTTTTACACAGGATAAAAAAAAAATCATATAGAACTAAATAGTGTTAAAAAATTGTGTTGAAAAAAATATCTATACCATTGTAACAAATACACGGAGGTCAAGACGTTTTACATTGGCATAAATATTATCAAAATATCACAAGATACTACAAAATACAACAGAACAGTACTTCGAATAACATATATTAAAATCTATAATACGATTACATAAAAATGATATGATATAACAACATTAATGTCAAATATCAAACAGAGTCTAAGGAAATGCTTAATAAATATTTACGTGGTTGCGATACACAGACATATTAATGAACAGCGTGTGGTAGTAAAAAAATATAAATAAAATAAACCGAAGATCGAAAAACAAAAACAAGTATATTTACTTAGGTGTCACAAGCGGTTAAGTAAAAGAAGAGATAGAAATGTAAGCGGCGAATTGACTAGAAAACCTTTTTAAATTAATTAATATTAAAAGTATTTAAAATACATATTTAGTCACTTCAAAATTGGCTATAGTTTAAGTCATCAAAATCGTATAAGTTTGAGATATTTCAATAAAATTATCAAGAATAGAGTAAAATATGCTCCGTTCAGTCGAATAACGTTATCGAATAAAAGGACTCTAAATAGAACTATGGTAGACCAATGGGAACAGAAAGAAGAGAGGTTATGGAGGGTAGGAAGGAGCATACAAGTAAAATCAATATATTATATAATATCATAAAAGGAGCATAAAGGTGAAATTTATATATAGTATAATAGAAGGGGCGGATATTAAGTGTGTAGAGGAGGAGGTACATTAGTTGAATGAGACTCCAACCAAAGTATTCAATAAGATATAAACCCATAAGGTGTTAGTAGTGAAACTATAATAATGCTTAAGACGATAGATAGGGTATAGTAGCCAAAAGTCTATGGAAACTAAAATCGAAAAGTTGTAAAACAACTAATAATAATAAAGATGATGGTAATCAAAATGAACCTAAACAAAAAAGATAAGGAAATATAGCAGCTAATGGATACGATTTAAACTACCAGAACTTTTAGGTCTATAATAGAAGAAAGGATTAGAAATGGCATGGGGGCAGGAAGAAAATATCTCAGACTTTCTATTAAGCAAAACTTCCCTAGAGAAAATTATAGAGTGGGTCTCTAAGATACAGAGATTACAGAATTTAGTGTGTGTTGATAGGTTATTAGAGCGTGCTACTATACGCCAATTAAGGCTATATGGCATGCCTGCCCCTTTAAGATCCCAGATATGGTGTTCTAAAGAAGTAGAGTTCTTAAACTTAACATGCTTAAAATTAGAGATATGAGAATTAAACCTAGTTTTAAAAGTATTAGATGTGGAGCCTATATATGTGCTATTAGAAGAATCAGTCTTAACTTCACAAGCATAAACAATGTTCCTAGAGAGGCAGTGACCATTTAAAGGGCAGTTAATACTTACTCTACAGTTGCACTTCCTGGTGCTATTTACCGGCTGAATAAGTGATTATAAGATAAGGTTATTATAAGATAAGGTCTGCTCAGGTGGTAAGGCATTAATGGATCTATCAAGACTAGTAGTACGCAAAGAGGAGTAGCTGTCCCTAATTTTCTTATTGTTAGTGCTAGCTAAATGAGAACTAATATTAGGGGTGGTCGAGAATGATAGTTTAATTACATTTTTATTAAAAATACCATGGTATTTATTAGTAGGAGGGAAATTTTTCTCTAAGATAGAAAAGAAAGACCTAGGGATGTTAGTTAATACTTCATGATCATAAGGCGGGTTAAAATAAGTATTGAGTCTCCTCCTATTTCTATCCTTACGAACTCTACCGTTATCCAGTATCCCACTAATAGGATCAGGGTTACTACGAGGACTAGTTGAAACAACATTATTAGAAGCAGCCAAAACCCTATTGAGTCTCCTTCTGTTTCTACCTTTAATATATCTACTGTTATCTGGAAGCATATCAATAGGATTAGGGCTACTACCAGGATCAGTTGAAACAACACTATTAGAATTAGTAAAAACATTACCACTGGGTGAGCGATCAGAGTGCCTAACTTGTTCCCTAGAACTAATCCCGAAAAGTGTATCATTAGACTCACTATTACGATTACGGTAGCTTAACCTATGGATGGGTTCGGATACACCTATGGGATTTCTACGATTCTTATGCTTTCTATTCCCATTCATGGCCATATTATGGGAAATTACGTTATTATTATTATGGGTAAACGGAGACTTTCTAAGGTTGTTCTCATTATAACGTATTTTACCAGAGTAACCAGAGTTAGCTAGGGCATTATTATAGTACTCTACATGTGAATTAAATATTCCTATATCCTTAGAGAGTGTGGAAATTCTATTAGATACACCGTTAATTATAGAGCTAATCATAGATTCGGGGTGGTTAGAATTGGGATTAACATAAGAGAGTATCTCATTTGGCTTATGGAAGGGTTTATAACTATTAGTGACCAAGTCCAAAGTCACATCTAAAAAGTTGACCGCTCTATCATTTCTATCAATCGTGATCGAAAGGTTAAAATTTTAAAAAAATGTATAAAGTTTCTTCCTATTATGCTCAATGTTGTTGGTGCTAGAGTTTATCACAAACAATGCATCGTCACGATAAAGTCCGCCTTTAAGGTGTGGAAAGGTAACATACAGTTCATTTAGGAGGAACAGCCCAACAAGATCAATTACCTGGCCGAATCACTCGAACCCATTGTAACGTCGAAATTGTTGGGTGTGTTTTTACGCGTCCAAAGTGTATCCTGGAATTTGATGATAGTCCTACGGGCTGCTAGTATAACATCAATCCGCGGTCGTGTAAGGCTAGACACTCGCATGGCCATAATTAAGGCTTTATTAAGGAGGATAGGTGAAATCGACGTGTATATTTTTATAATTCTTCGGCTCTGT
>OZ024745.1:11445842-11505842 GCA_964016885.1 Eledone cirrhosa
TATGTGGGTTCATATGCCCTAATATTAGTCTAGTTTTTGTAGTCTATATACAGTGAAAGTTTCTAAATCTATTTACACTGTAAAATAGATTTAGTTCACTTTTAAGAATACATCTTGGAAATCATAAGACTTTTAATCGACCTTCTTTTCATTTTTTTCTTAATGAATCAACCCTCTCCCTGTGTGTATATGTGTGTGTGTATGTGCGTATGTGTGTGTGTAATCTATATGATATAATGTTTACTACTTTAGGCACAAGGCCAACAATTTTGGGGAAGGAGAAGCCGATTAAATCGACCAAATATGTGACTGGTACTTTATTTTATCGACCTTGGATGGATAACCTCGGCAGGATTTGGACTCAGAACGTAGAAAGTCGTAACTAAAAACAATAAACCATTTTATCCGACGCTCTCCCGATCTGCCAATCCTCCTTCCTTGCAATCTATAAACTTATACTCCAACAAATAATTGTTTCTACATTTGGCCAGCAATTACCCAGTGCATTACTGCTACTTTATTTTATCGACCCAGTAAGAATGAAAGGCAAAGTTGACCTCGGTGGGATTTGAACTCACACTGTAAAGGGCAGTAACTCTATGCTACAAAGCATGGCGTCCGACCTTCTACCGATACTGCCAATCCAGTTTATAAGCCAATAAAAAAACACAGGCATTCTTATTTATAGGTAGTATTTCGTCTCTCCTCTTTGAGTTCTTATTCAAGAGTCAACATTCTTTCTGAAACTTCTGGAATGTCAATAAAATTCCTATTTACATTTGATGTAAGTATGGTCCCTGGGGAAATAGTAGTGAGGGTTTGGGGACCGTATTGATATACGGCGTAGTAGTGAAGGTGGGGGGACCGTATTGATATACGGCGTAGTAGTGGGGGTGGGGGACCGTATTGATATACGGCGTTTATAGGGTTTGAATACAGCAGATTTCATCTAGAGAAGGATAAAGAGAGTGAGAGAATGGATGTGAGATAAAGAGAGTGAGAGAATGGATGTGAGATAAAGAGAGTGAGAGAATGGATGTGAGAGAAAGAGAGTGAGAGAATGGACATGAGATAGAGAGAGTGAGAGAATGGATGTGAGATAGAGAGAGTGAGAGAATGGATGTGAGATAAAGAGAGTGAGAGAATGGATGTGAGATAGAGAGAGTGAGAGAATGGATGTGAGATAGAGAGAGTGAGAGAATGGATGTGAGATAAAGAGAGTGAGAGAATGGATGTGAGATAGAGAGAGTGAGAGAATGGATATGAGATAGAGAGAGTGAAAGAATGGATGTGAGATAGAGAGAGTGAGAGAATGGATGTGAGATAGTGAGAGTGAGAGAATGGATGTGAGATAGAGAGAGTGAGAGAATGGATGTGAGATAAAGAGAGTGAGAGAATGGATGTGAGATAAAGAGAGTGAGAGAATGGATGTGAGATAAAGAGAGCGAGAGAATGGATGTGAGGTAGAGAGAGTGAGAGAATGGATGTGAGTAGAGAGAGTGAGAGAATGGATGGGAGATAAAGAGAGTGAGAGAATGGATGTGAGATAAAGAGAGTGAGAGAATGGATGTGCGATAGAGAGAGTGAGAGAATGGATGTGAGATAGAGAGAGTGAGAGAATGGATGTGAGATAAAGAGAGTGAGAGAATGGATGTGAGATAGAGAGAGTGAGAGAATGGATGTGAGATAGAGAGAGTGAGAGAATGGATGTGAGATAGAGAGAGTGAGAGAATGGATGTGAGATAAAGAGAGTGAGAGAATGGATGTGAGATAGAGAGAGTGAGAGAATTTATCAGAGATAGAGAGAGTGAGAGAATGGATGTGAGATAGAGAGAGTGAGAGAATGGATGTGAGATAAAGAGAGTGAGAGAATGGATGTGAGATAAAGAGAGTGAGAGAATGGATGTGAGATAAAGAGTGTGAGAAAATGGATGTGAGATAGAGAGAGTGAGAGAATGGATGTGAGATAGAGAGAGTGAGAGAATCGATGTGAGATAGAGAGAGTGAGAGAATGGATGTGAGATAGAGAGAGTGAGAGAATGGATGTGAGATAAAGAGAGTGAGAGAATGGATGTGAGATAGAGAGAGTGAGAGAATGGATGTGAGATAGAGAGTGAGAGAATGGATGTCAGATAAAGAGAGTGAGAGAATGGATGTGAGATAGAGAGAGTCAGAGAATGGATGTGAGATAGAGAGAGTGAGAGAATGGATGTGAGATAGAGAGAGTGAGAGAATGGATGTGAGATAGAGAGAGTGAGAGAATGGATGTGAGATAAAGAGAGTGAGAGAATGGATGTGAGATAAAGAGAGTGAGAGAATGGATGTGAGATAGAGAGAGTGAGAGAATGGATATGAGATAGAGAGAGTGAGAGAATGGATGTGAGATAGAGAGAGTGAGAGAATGGATGTGAGATAGAGAGAGTGAGAGAATGGATGTGAGATAAAGAGAGTGACAGAATGGATGTGAGATAGAGAGAGTGAGAGAATGGATGTGAGATAAAGAGAGTGACAGAATGGATGTGAGCTAGAGAGAGTGAGAGAATGGATGTGAGATAAAGTGAGTGAGAGAATGGATGTGAGATAGAGAGATTTAGAGAATGGATGTGAGATAGAGAGAGTGAGAGAATGGATGTGAGATAGAGAGAGTGAGAGAATGGATGTGAGATAGAGAGAGTGAGAGAATGGATGTGAGATAAAGAGAGTGAGAGAATGGATGTGAGATAGAGAGAGTGAGAGAATGGATGTGAGATAGAGAGAGTGAGAGAATGGATGTGAGATAAAGAGAGTGACAGAATGGATGTGAGCTAGAGAGAGTGAGAGAATGGATGTGAGATAAAGTGAGTGAGAGAATGGATGTGAGATAGAGAGATTTAGAGAATGGATGTGAGATAAAGAGAGTGAGAGAATGGATGTGAGATAGAGAGAGTGAGAGAATGGATGTGAGATAGAGAGAGTGAGAGAATGGATGTGAGATAGAGAGAGTGAGAGAATGGATGTGAGATAGAGAGAGTGAGAGAATGGATGTGAGATAAAGAGAGTGAGAGAATGGATGTGAGATAGAGAGAGTGAGAGAATGGATGTGAGATAGAGAGAGTGAGAGAATGGATGTGAGATAGAGAGAGTGAGAGAATGGATGTGAGATAGAGAGAGTGAGAGAATGGATGTGAGATAAAGAGAGTGAGAGAATGGATGTGAGATAGAGAGAGTGAGAGAATGGATGTGAGATAGAGAGAGTGAGAGAATGGATGTGAGATAAAGTGAGTGAGAGAATGGATGTGAGATAGAGAGTGTGAGAGAATGGATGTGAGATAGAGAGAGTGAGAGAATGGATGTGAGATAGAGAGAGTGAGAGAATGGATGTGAGATAGAGAGAGTGAGAGAATGGATGTGAGATAAAGTGAGTGAGAGAATGGATGTGAGATAGAGAGAGTGAGAGAATGGATATGAGATAGAGAGAGTGAGTGAATGGATGTGAGATAGAGAGAGTGAGAGAATGGATATGAGATAGAGAGAGTGAGTGAATGGATGTGAGATAGAGAGAGTGAGAGAATGGATGTGAGATAAAGTGAGTGAGAGAATGGATGTGAGATAGAGAGAGTGAGAGAATGGATGTGAGATAGAGAGAGTGAGTGAATGGATGTGAGATAGAGAGAGTGAGAGAATGGATGGGAGATAGAGAGAGTCAGAGAATGGATGTGAGATAGAGAGAGTCAGAGAATGGATGTGAGATAAAGTGAGTGAGAGAATGGATGTGAGATAAAGAGAGTGAGAGAATGGATGTGAGATAAAGAGAGTGAGAGAACGGATGTGAGATAGAGAGAGTGAGAGAATGGATGTGAGATAGAGAGTGAGAGAATGGATATGTGATAGAGAGAGTGAGAGAATGGATGTGAGATAGAGAGAGTGAGAGAATGTATGTGAGATAGAGAGAGTGAGAGAATGGATGTGAGATAGAGAGAGTGAGAGAATGGATGTGAGATAGAGAGAGTGAGAGAATGGATGTGAGATAGAGAGAGTCAGAGAATGGATGTGAGATAAAGAGAGTGAGAGAATGGATGTGAGATAAAGAGAGTGAGAGAATGGATGTGAGATAAAGAGAGTGAGAGAATGGATGTGAGATAAAGAGAGTGAGAGAATGGATGTGAGATAGAGAGAGTGAGAGAATGGATCTGAGATAGAGAGAGTGAGAGAATGGATGTGAGATAAAGAGAGTGAGAGATGGATGTCAGATAGAGAGAGTGAGCGAATGAATGTGAGATAGAGAGAGTGACAGAATGGATGTGAGATAAAGATAGTGAGAGAATGGATGTGAGATAGAGAGAGTGAGAGAATGGATGTGAGATAGAGAGATTGAGAGAATGTATGTGAGATAGAGAGAGTGAGAGAATGGATGTGAGATAGAGAGAGTGAGGGAATGGATGTGAGATAGACAGAGTGAGAGAATGGATGTGAGATAGAGAGAGTGAGAGAATGGATGTGAGATAGAGAGAGTCAGAGAATGGATGTGAGATAGAGAGAGTCAGAGAATGGATGTGAGATAAAGAGAGTGAGAGAATGGATGTGAGATAAAGAGAGTGAGAGAATGGATGTGAGATAAAGAGAGTGAGAGAACGGATGTGAGATAGAGAGAGTGAGAGAATGGATGTGAGATAAAGAGAGTGAGAGAATGGATGTGAGATAGAGAGAGTGAGAGAATGGATGTGAGATAGAGAGAGTGAGAGAATGGATGTGAGATAGAGAGAGTGAGGGAATGGATGTGAGATAAAGAAAGTGAGAGAATGGATGTGAGATAGAGAGAGTGAGAGAATGGATGTGAGATAGAGAGAGTGAGAGAATGGATGTGAGATAGAGAGAGTGAGAGAATGGATGTGAGATAAAGAGAGTGAGAGAATGGATGTGAGATAAAGAGAGTGACAGAATGGATGTGAGCTAGAGAGAGTGAGAGAACGGATGTGAGATAGAGAGAGTGAGAGAATGGATGTGAGATAAAGAGAGTGAGAGAATGGATGTGAGATAGAGAGAGTGAGAGAATGGATCTGAGATAGAGAGAGTGAGAGAATGGATGTGAGATAAAGAGAGTGAGAGAATGTATGTGAGATAGAGAGAGTGAGAGAATGGATGTGAGATAGAGAGTGTGAGAGAATGGATGTGAGATAGAGAGAGTGAAAGAATGGATGTGAGATAGAGAGAGTGAGAGAATGGATGTGAGATAGTGAGAGTGAGAGAATGGATGTGAGATAGTGAGAGTGAGAGAATGGATGTGAGATAGAGAGAGTGAGAGAATGGATGTGAGATAAAGAGAGTGAGAGAATGGATGTGAGATAAAGAGAGTGAGAGAATGGATGTGAGATAAAGAGAGCGAGAGAATGGATGTGAGGTAGAGAGAGTGAGAGAATGGATGTGAGATAGAGAGAGTGAGAGAATGGATGGGAGATAAAGAGAGTGAGAGAATGGATGTGAGATAGAAAGTGTGAGAGAATGGATGTGAGATAGAGAGAGTGAAAGAATGGATGTGAGATAGAGAGAGTGAGAGAATGGATGTGAGATAAAGAGAGTGAGAGAATGGATGTGAGATAAAGAGAGTGAGAGAATGGATGTGAGATAAAGAGTGTGAGAAAATGGATGTGAGATAGAGAGAGTGAGAGAATGGATGTGAGATAGAGAGAGTGAGAGAATCGATGTGAGATAGAGAGAGTGAGAGAATGGATGTGAGATAGAGAGAGTGAGAGAATGGATGTGAGATAAAGAGAGTGAGAGAATGGATGTGAGATAGAGAGTGAGAGAATGGATGTCAGATAAAGAGAATGAGAGAATGGATGTGAGATAGAGAGAGTCAGAGAATGGATGTGAGATAGAGAGAGTGAGAGAATGGATGTGAGAGAGAGAGAGTGAGAGAATGGATGTGAGATAGAGAGAGTGAGAGAATGGATGTGAGATAAAGAGAGTGAGTGAATGGATGTGAGATAAAGAGAGTGTGAGAATGGATGTGAGATAAAGAGAGTGAGAGAATGGATGTGAGATAAAGAGAGTGAGAGAATGGATGTGAGATAAAGAGAGTGAGAGAATGGATGTGAGATAGAGAGAGTGAGAGAATGGATGTGAGATAGAGAGAGTGAGAGAATGGATGTGAGATAGACAGAGTGAGAGAATGGATGTGAGATAGAGAGAGTGAGAGAATGGATGTGAGCTAAAGAGAGTGAGAGAATGGATGTGAGATAGAGAGAGTGAGAGAATGGATGTGAGATAAAGAGAGTGACAGAATGGATGTGAGCTAGAGAGAGTGAGAGAATGGATGTGAGATAAAGTGAGTGAGAGAATGGATGTGAGATAGAGAGATTTAGAGAATGGATGTGAGATAGAGAGAGTGAGAGAATGGATGTGAGATAGAGAAAGTGAGAGAATGGATGTGAGATAAAGAGAGTGAGAGAATGGATGTGAGATAGAGAGAGTGAGAGAATGGATGTGAGATAGAGAGAGTGAGAGAATGGATGTGAGATAAAGAGAGTGACAGAATGGATGTGAGCTAGAGAGAGTGAGAGAATGGATGTGAGATAAAGTGAGTGAGAGAATGGATGTGAGATAGAGAGATTTAGAGAATGGATGTGAGATAAAGAGAGTTAGAGAATGGATGTGAGATAGAGAGAGTGAGAGAATGGATGTGAGATAAAGAGAGTGACAGAATGGATGTGAGCTAGAGAGAGTGAGAGAATGGATGTGAGATAAAGTGAGTGAGAGAATGGATGTGAGATAGAGAGATTTAGAGAATGGATGTGAGATAGAGAGAGTGAGAGAATGGATGTGAGATAGAGAGAGTGAGAGAATGGATGTGAGATAGAGAGAGTGAGAGAATGGATGTGAGATAAAGAGGGTGAGAGAATGGATGTGAGATAGAGAGAGTGAGAGAATGGATGTGAGATAGAGAGAGTGAGAGAATGGATGTGAGATAGAGAGAGTGAGAGAATGGATGTGAGATAGAGAGAGTGAGAGAATGGATGTGAGATAAAGAGAGTGAGAGAATGGATGTGAGATAGAGAGAGTGAGAGAATGGATGTGAGATAGAGAGAGTGAGAGAATGGATGTGAGATAAAGTGAGTGAGAGAATGGATGTGAGATAGAGAGAGTGAGAGAATGGATGTGAGATAGAGAGAGTGAGAGAATGGATGTGAGATAGAGAGAGTGAGAGAATGGATGTGAGATAGAGAGAGTGAGAGAATGGATGTGAGATAAAGTGAGTGAGAGAATGGATGTGAGATAGAGAGAGTGAGAGAATGGATGTGAGATAAAGAGAGTGAGAGAATGGATATGAGATAGAGAGAGTGAGTGAATGGATGTGAGATAGAGAGAGTGAGAGAATGGATATGAGATAGAGAGAGTGAGTGAATGGATGTGAGATAGAGAGAGTGAGAGAATGGATGTGAGATAGAGAGAGTGAGAGAATGGATGTGAGATAGAGAGAGTCAGAGAATGGATATGAGATAAAGTGAGTGAGAGAATGGATGTGAGATAAAGAGAGTGAGAGAATGGATGTGAGATAAAGAGAGTGAGATAACGGATGTGAGATAGAGAGAGTGAGAGAATGGATGTGAGATAAAGAGAGTGAGAGAATGGATGTGAGACAGAGAGAGTGAGAGAATGGATGTGAGATAGAGAGAGTGAGAGAATGGATGTGAGATAAAGAGAGTGAGAGAATGGATGTGAAATAGAGAGTGAGAGAATGGATGTGAGATAGAGAGAGTCAGAGAATGGATGTGAGATAAAGAGAGTGAGAGAATGGATGTGAGATAAAGAGAGTGAGAGAATGGATGTGAGATAAAGAGAGTGAGAGAACGGATGTGAGATAGAGAGAGTGAGAGAATGGATGTGAGATAAAGAGAGTGAGAGAATGGATGTGAGATAGAGAGAGTGAGAGAATGGATGTGAGATAGAGAGAGTGAGAGAATGGATGTGAGATAAAGAGAGTGAGAGAATGGATGTGAGATAAAGAGAGTGAGAGAATGGATGTGAGATAAAGAGAGTGAGAGAATGGATGTGAGATAAAGAGAGTGAGAGAATGGATGTGAGATAGAGAGAGTGAGAGAATGGATGTGAGATAGAGAGTGAGAGAATGGATGTGAGATAAAGAGAGTGAGAAAATGGATGTGAGATAGAGAGAGTGAGCGAATGGATGTGAGATAGAGAGAGTGAGAAAATGGATGTGAGATAAAGATAGTGAGAGAATTGATGTGAGATAGAGAGAGTGAGAGAATGTATGTGAGATAGAGAGAGTGAGAGAATGAATGTGAGATAGAGAGAGTGAGGGAATGGATGTGAGATAGACAGAGTGAGAGAATGGATGTGAGATAGAGAGAGTGAGAGAATGGATGTGCGATAGAGAGAGTGAGAGAATGGATGTGAGATAGAGAGAGTCAGAGAATGGATGTGAGATAAAGAGAGTGAGAGAATGGATGTGAGATAAAGAGAGTGAGAGAATGGATGTGAGATAAAGAGAGTGAGAGAACGGATGTGAGATAGAGAGAGTGAGAGAATGGATGTGAGATAAAGAGAGTGAGAGAATGGATGTGAGATAGAGAGAGTGAGAGAATGGATGTGAGATAGAGAGAGTGAGAGAATGGATGTGAGATAGAGAGAGTGAGGGAATGGATGTGAGATAAAGAAAGTTAGAGAATGGATGTGAGATAGAGAGAGTGAGAGAATGGATGTGAGATAGAGAGAGTGAGAGAATGGATGTGAGATAGAGAGAGTGAGAGAATGGATGTGAGATAGAGAGAGTGAGAGAATGGATGTGAGATAAAGAGAGTGACAGAATGGATGTGAGCTAGAGAGAGTGAGAGAATGGACGTGAGATAAAGTGAGTGAGAGAATGGATGTGAGATAGAGAGATTTAGAGAATGGATGTGAGATAAAGAGAGTGAGAGAATGGATGTGAGATGGAGAGAGTGAGAGAATGGATGTGAGATAGAGAGAGTGAGAGAATGGATGTGAGATAGAGAGAGTGAGAGAATGGATGTGAGATAGAGAGAGTGAGAGAATGGATGTAAGATAAAGAGAGTGAGAGAATGGATGTGAGATAGAGAGAGTGAGAGAATGGATGTGAGATAGAGAGAGTGAGAGAATGGATGTGAGATAGAGAGAGTGAGAGAATGGATGTGAGATAGAGAGAGTGAGAGAATGGATGTGAGATAAAGTGAGTGAGAGAATGGATGTGAGATAGAGAGAGTGAGAGAATGGATGTGAGATAGAGTGAGAGAATGGATATGAGATAGAGAGAGTGAGTGAATGGATGTGAGATAGAGAGAGTGAGAGAATGGATATGAGATAGAGAGAGTGAGTGAATGGATGTGAGATAGAGAGAGTGAGAGAATGGATGTGGGATAGAGAGAGTGAGAGAATGGATGTGAGATAGAGAGAGTCAGAGAATGGATGTGAGATAAAGAGAGTGAGAGAATGGATGTGAGATAAAGAGAGTGAGAGAATGGATAGATAAAGAGAGTGAGAGAACGGATGTGAGATAGAGAGAGTGAGAGAATGGATGTGAGATAAAGAGAGTGAGAGAATGGATGTGAGACAGAGAGAGTGAGAGAATGGATGTGAGATAGAGAGAGTGAGAGAATGGATGTGAGATAAAGAGAGTGAGAGAATGGATGTGAGATAGAGAGTGAGAGAATGGATGTGTGATAGAGAGAGTGAGAGAATGGATGTGAGATAGAGAGAGTGAGAGAATGTATGTGAGATAGAGAGAGTGAGAGAATGGATGTGAGATAGAGAGAGTGAGAGAATGGATGTGAGATAGAGAGAGTGAGAGAATGGATGTGAGATAGAGAGAGTGAGAGAATGGATGTGAGATAGAGAGAGTGAGAGAATGGATGTGAGATAAAGAGAGTGAGAGAATGGATGTGAGATAAAGAGAGTGAGAGAATGGATGTGAGATAAAGAGAGTGAGAGAAGGGATGTGAGATAAAGAGAGTGAGAGAATGGATGTGAGATAGAGAGAGTGAGAGAATGGATGTGAGATAGAGAGTGAGAGAATGGATGTGAGATAAAGAGAGTGAGAGAATGGATGTGAGATAGAGAGTGTGAGCGAATGGATGTGAGATAGAGAGAGTGAGAGAATCGATGTGAGATAGAGAGAGTGAGAGAATGGATGTGAGATAGAGAGAGTGAGAGAATGGATGTGAGATAAAGAGAGTGAGAGAATGGATGTGAGATAGAGAGTGAGAGAATGGATGTCAGATAAAGAGAATGAGAGAATGGATGTGAGATAGAGAGAGTCAGAGAATGGATGTGAGATAGAGAGAGTGAGAGAATGGATGTGAGAGAGAGAGAGTGAGAGAATGGATGTGAGATAGAGAGAGTGAGAGAATGGATGTGAGATAAAGAGAGTGAGTGAATGGATGTGAGATAAAGAGAGTGTGAGAATGGATGTGAGATAAAGAGAGTGAGAGAATGGATGTGAGATAAAGAGAGTGAGAGAATGGATGTGAGATAAAGAGAGTGAGAGAATGGATGTGAGATAGAGAGAGTGAGAGAATGGATGTGAGATAGAGAGAGTGAGAGAATGGATGTGAGATAGACAGAGTGAGAGAATGGATGTGAGATAGAGAGAGTGAGAGAATGGATGTGAGCTAAAGAGAGTGAGAGAATGGATGTGAGATAGAGAGAGTGAGAGAATGGATGTGAGATAAAGAGAGTGACAGAATGGATGTGAGCTAGAGAGAGTGAGAGAATGGATGTGAGATAAAGTGAGTGAGAGAATGGATGTGAGATAGAGAGATTTAGAGAATGGATGTGAGATAGAGAGAGTGAGAGAATGGATGTGAGATAGAGAAAGTGAGAGAATGGATGTGAGATAAAGAGAGTGAGAGAATGGATGTGAGATAGAGAGAGTGAGAGAATGGATGTGAGATAGAGAGAGTGAGAGAATGGATGTGAGATAAAGAGAGTGACAGAATGGATGTGAGCTAGAGAGAGTGAGAGAATGGATGTGAGATAAAGTGAGTGAGAGAATGGATGTGAGATAGAGAGATTTAGAGAATGGATGTGAGATAAAGAGAGTTAGAGAATGGATGTGAGATAGAGAGAGTGAGAGAATGGATGTGAGATAAAGAGAGTGACAGAATGGATGTGAGCTAGAGAGAGTGAGAGAATGGATGTGAGATAAAGTGAGTGAGAGAATGGATGTGAGATAGAGAGATTTAGAGAATGGATGTGAGATAGAGAGAGTGAGAGAATGGATGTGAGATAGAGAGAGTGAGAGAATGGATGTGAGATAGAGAGAGTGAGAGAATGGATGTGAGATAAAGAGGGTGAGAGAATGGATGTGAGATAGAGAGAGTGAGAGAATGGATGTAAGATAGAGAGAGTGAGAGAATGGATGTGAGATAGAGAGAGTGAGAGAATGGATGTGAGATAAAGAGAGTGAGAGAATGGATGTGAGATAGAGAGAGTGAGAGAATGGATGTGAGATAGAGAGAGTGAGAGAATGGATGTGAGATAGAGAGAGTGAGAGAATGGATGTGAGATAAAGAGAGTGAGAGAATGGATGTGAGATAGAGAGAGTGAGAGAATGGATGTGAGATAGAGAGAGTGAGAGAATGGATGTGAGATAAAGTGAGTGAGAGAATGGATGTGAGATAGAGAGAGTGAGAGAATGGATGTGAGATAAAGAGAGTGAGAGAATGGATATGAGATAGAGAGAGTGAGTGAATGGATGTGAGATAGAGAGAGTGAGAGAATGGATATGAGATAGAGAGAGTGAGTGAATGGATGTGAGATAGAGAGAGTGAGAGAATGGATGTGAGATAGAGAGAGTGAGAGAATGGATGTGAGATAGAGAGAGTCAGAGAATGGATATGAGATAAAGTGAGTGAGAGAATGGATGTGAGATAAAGAGAGTGAGAGAATGGATGTGAGATAAAGAGAGTGAGATAACGGATGTGAGATAGAGAGAGTGAGAGAATGGATGTGAGATAAAGAGAGTGAGAGAATGGATGTGAGACAGAGAGAGTGAGAGAATGGATGTGAGATAGAGAGAGTGAGAGAATGGATGTGAGATAAAGAGAGTGAGAGAATGGATGTGAAATAGAGAGTGAGAGAATGGATGTGTGATAGAGAGAGTGAGAGAATGGATGTGAGATAGAGAGAGTGAGAGAATGTATGTGAGATAGAGAGAGTGAGAGAATGGATGTGAGATAGAGAGAGTGAGAGAATGGATGTGAGATAGAGAGAGTGAGAGAATGGATGTGAGATAGAGAGAGTGAGAGAATGGATGTGAGATAAAGAGAGTGAGAGAATGGATGTGAGATAAAGAGAGTGAGAGAATGGATGTGAGATAAAGAGAGTGAGAGAATGGATGTGAGATAAAGAGAGTGAGAGAATGGATGTGAGATAGAGAGAGTGAGAGAATGGATGTGAGATAGAGAGTGAGAGAATGGATGTGAGATAAAGAGAGTGAGAAAATGGATGTGAGATAGAGAGAGTGAGCGAATGGATGTGAGATAGAGAGAGTGAGAGAATGGATGTGAGATAAAGATAGTGAGAGAATGGATGTGAGATAGAGAGAGTGAGAGAATGGATGTGAGATAGAGAGAGTGAGAGAATGTATGTGAGATAGAGAGAGTGAGAGAATGAATGTGAGATAGAGAGAGTGAGGGAATGGATGTGAGATAGACAGAGTGAGAGAATGGATGTGAGATAGAGAGAGTGAGAGAATGGATGTGCGATAGAGAGAGTGAGAGAATGGATGTGAGATAGAGAGAGTCAGAGAATGGATGTGAGATAAAGAGAGTGAGAGAATGGATGTGAGATAAAGAGAGTGAGAGAATGGATGTGAGATAAAGAGAGTGAGAGAACGGATGTGAGATAGAGAGAGTGAGAGAATGGATGTGAGATAAAGAGAGTGAGAGAATGGATGTGAGATAGAGAGAGTGAGAGAATGGATGTGAGATAGAGAGAGTGAGAGAATGGATGTGAGATAGAGAGAGTGAGGGAATGGATGTGAGATAAAGAAAGTTAGAGAATGGATGTGAGATAGAGAGAGTGAGAGAATGGATGTGAGATAGAGAGAGTGAGAGAATGGATGTAAGATAGAGAGAGTGAGAGAATGGATGTGAGATAGAGAGAGTGAGAGAATGGATGTGAGATAAAGAGAGTGACAGAATGGATGTGAGCTAGAGAGAGTGAGAGAATGGACGTGAGATAAAGTGAGTGAGAGAATGGATGTGAGATAGAGAGATTTAGAGAATGGATGTGACATAAAGAGAGTGAGAGAATGGATGTGAGATGGAGAGAGTGAGAGAATGGATGTGAGATAGAGAGAGTGAGAGAATGGATGTGAGATAGAGAGAGTGAGAGAATGGATGTGAGATAGAGAGAGTGAGAGAATGGATGTAAGATAAAGAGAGTGAGAGAATGGATGTGAGATAGAGAGAGTGAGAGAATGGATGTGAGATAGAGAGAGTGAGAGAATGGATGTGAGATAGAGAGAGTGAGAGAATGGATGTGAGATAGAGAGAGTGAGAGAATGGATGTGAGATAAAGTGAGTGAGAGAATGGATGTGAGATAGAGAGAGTGAGAGAATGGATGTGAGATAGAGTGAGAGAATGGATATGAGATAGAGAGAGTGAGTGAATGGATGTGAGATAGAGAGAGTGAGAGAATGGATATGAGATAGAGAGAGTGAGTGAATGGATGTGAGATAGAGAGAGTGAGAGAATGGATGTGGGATAGAGAGAGTGAGAGAATGGATGTGAGATAGAGAGAGTCAGAGAATGGATGTGAGATAAAGAGAGTGAGAGAATGGATGTGAGATAAAGAGAGTGAGAGAATGGATAGATAAAGAGAGTGAGAGAACGGATGTGAGATAGAGAGAGTGAGAGAATGGATGTGAGATAAAGAGAGTGAGAGAATGGATGTGAGACAGAGAGAGTGAGAGAATGGATGTGAGATAGAGAGAGTGAGAGAATGGATGTGAGATAAAGAGAGTGAGAGAATGGATGTGAGATAGAGAGTGAGAGAATGGATGTGTGATAGAGAGAGTGAGAGAATGGATGTGAGATAGAGAGAGTGAGAGAATGTATGTGAGATAGAGAGAGTGAGAGAATGGATGTGAGATAGAGAGAGTGAGAGAATGGATGTGAGATAGAGAGAGTGAGAGAATGGATGTGAGATAGAGAGAGTGAGAGAATGGATGTGAGATAGAGAGAGTGAGAGAATGGATGTGAGATAAAGAGAGTGAGAGAATGGATGTGAGATAAAGAGAGTGAGAGAATGGATGTGAGATAAAGAGAGTGAGAGAAGGGATGTGAGATAAAGAGAGTGAGAGAATGGATGTGAGATAGAGAGAGTGAGAGAATGGATGTGAGATAGAGAGTGAGAGAATGGATGTGAGATAAAGAGAGTGAGAGAATGGATGTGAGATAGAGAGTGTGAGCGAATGGATGTGAGATAGAGAGAGTGAGAGAATGGATGTGAGATAAAGATAGTGAGAGAATGGATGTGAGATAGAGAGAGTGAGAGAATGGATGTGAGATAGAGAGAGTGAGAGAATGTATGTGAGATAGAGAGAGTGAGAGAATGGATGTGAGATAGAGAGAGTGAGAGAATGGATGTCAGATAGACAGAGTGAGAAAATGGATGTGAGATAGAGAGAGTGAGAGAATGGATGTGAGATAGAGAGAGTGAGAGAATGGATGTGAGATAGAGAGAGTGAGAGAATGGATGTGAGATAGAGAGAGTGAGAGAATGGATGTGAGATAGAGAGAGTGAGAGAATGGATGTGAGATAAAGAGAGTGAGAGAATGGATGTGAGATAAAGAGAGTGAGAGAATGGATGTGAGATAAAGAGAGTGAGAGAATGGATGTGTGATAGAAAGAGTGAGAGAATGGATGTTAGATAGAGAGAGTGAGAGAATGGATGTGAGATAGAGAGAGTGAGAGAATGGATGTGAGATAGAGAGAGTGAGGGAATGGATGTGAGATAAAGAGAGTGAGAGAATGGACGTGAGATAGAGAGAGTGAGAGAATGGATGTGAGATAAAGAGAGTGAGAGAATGGATGTGAGATAAAGAGAGTGAGAGAATGGATGTGAGATAAAGAGAGTGAGAGAATGGATGTGAGATAGAGAGAGTGAGAGAATGGATGTGACATAGAGAGAGTGAGAGAATGGATGTGAGATAAAGAGAGTGGGAGAATGGATGTGAGATAGAGAGTGAGAGAATGGATGTGAGATAGAGAGAGTGAGAGAATGGATGTGAGATAGAGAGAGTGAGAGAATGGATGTGAGATTAAGAGAGTGAGAAAATGGATGTGAGATAGAGAGAGTGAGAGAATGGATGTGAGATAAGAGAGTGAGAGAATGGATGTGAGATAGAGAGAGTGAGAGAATGGATGTGAGATAAGAGAGTGAGAGAATGGATGTGAGATAAAGAGAGTGAGAGAATGGATGTGAGATAAAGAGAGTGAGAGGATGGATGTGAGATAAAGAGAGTGAGAGAATGGATGTGAGATAGAGAGAGTGAGAGAATGGATGTGAGATAAAGAGAGTGAGAGATGAATGTGAGATAAAGAGAGTGAGAGAATGGATGTGAGATAAAGAGAGTGAGAGAATGGATGTGAGATAGAGAGAGTGAGAGAATGGATGTGAGATAGAGAGAGTGAGAGAATGATGTGAGATAGAGAGAGTGAGCGAATGGTGTGAGATAGAGAGAGTGAGAGAATGGATGTGAGATAAAGAGAGTGAGAGAATTGGATGTGAGATAGAGAGAGTGAGAGAATGGATGTGAGATAAAGAGAGTGAGAGAATGAATGTGAGATAGAGAGTGAGAGAATGGATGTGAGATAGAGAGAGTGAGAGAATGGATGTGAGATAGAGAGACTGAAAGGAATGGATGTGAGATAAAGAGAGTGAGAGAATGGATAGTGAGATAAAGAGAGTGAGAGATGGATGTGAGATAGAGAGAGTGAGAGAATGAATGTGAGATAGAGAGTGAGAGAATGGTGTGAGATAAGAGAGTGAGAGAATGGATGTGAGATAGAGAGAGTGAGAGAATGGATGTGAGATAAAGAGAGTGAGAGAATGGATGTGAGATAGAGAGTGAGAGAATGGATGTGAGATAGAGAGAGAGTGATGGATGTGTGATAGAGAGAGTGAGAGAATGATGTGAGATAGAGAGAGTGAGAGAATGGATGTGAGATAGAGAGAGTGAGAGAATGGATGTGAGATAGAGAGAGTCAGAGAATGGATGTGAGATAGAGAGAGTGAGAGAATGGATGTGAGATAGAGAGAGTCAGAGAATGGATGTGAGATAAAGAGAGTGAGAGAATGGATGTGAGATAAAGAGAGTGAGAGAATGGATGTGAGATAAAGAGAGTGAGAGAATGGATGTGAGATAAAGAGAGTGAGAGAATGGATGTGAGATAGAGAGAGTGAGACAATGGATGTGAGATAGAGAGTGAGAGAATGGATGTGAGATAAAGAGAGTGAGAGAATGGATGTGAGATAGAGAGAGTGAGCGAATGGATGTGAGATAGAGAGAGTGAGAGAATGGATGTGAGATAAAGATAGTGAGAGAATGGATGTGAGATAGAGAGAGTGAGAGAATGGATGTGAGATAGAGAGAGTGAGAGAATGTATGTGAGATAGAGAGAGTGAGAGAATGGATGTGAGATAGAGAGAGTGAGGGAATGGATGTGAGATAGACAGAGTGAGAGAATGGATGTGAGATAGAGAGAGTGAGAGAATGGATGTGAGATAGAGAGAGTGAGAGAATGGATGTGAGATAGAGAGAGTCAGAGAATGGATGTGAGATAAAGAGAGTGAGAGAATGGATGTGAGATAAAGAGAGTGAGAGAATGGATGTGAGATAAAGAGAGTGAGAGAACGGATGTGAGATAGAGAGAGTGAGAGAATGGATGTGAGATAAAGAGAGTGAGAGAATGGATGTGAGATAGAGAGAGTGAGAGAATGGATGTGAGATAGAGAGAGTGAGAGAATGGATGTGAGATAGAGAGAGTTAGGGAATGGATGTGAGATAAAGAAAGTGAGAGAATGGATGTGAGATAGAGAGATTTAGAGAATGGATGTGAGATAAAGAGAGTGAGAGAATGGATGTGAGATAGAGAGAGTGAGAGAATGGATGTGAGATAGAGAGAGTGAGAGAATGGATGTGAGATAGAGAGAGTGAGAGAATGGATGTGAGATAGAGAACGTGAGAGAATGGATGTGAGATAAAGAGAGTGAGAGAATGGATGTGAGATAGAGAGAGTGAGAGAATGGATGTGAGATAGAGAGAGTGAGAGAATGGATGTGAGATAGAGAGAGTGAGAGAATGTATGTGAGATAGAGAGAGTGAGAGAATGGATGTGAGATAAAGTGAGTGAGAGAATGGATGTGAGATAGAGAGAGTGAGAGAATGGATGTGAGATAAAGAGAGTGAGAGAATGGATATGAGATAGAGAGAGTGAGTGAATGGATGTGAGATAGAGAGAGTGAGAGAATGGATATGAGATAGAGAGAGTGAGTGAATGGATGTGAGATAGAGAGAGTGAGAGAATGGATGTGGGATAGAGAGAGTGAGAGAATGGATGTGAGATAGAGAGAGTCAGAGAATGGATGTGAGATAAAGAGAGTGAGAGAATGGATGTGAGATAGAGAGAGTGAGAGAATGGATGTGAGATAAAGAGAGTGAGAGAATGGATATGAGATAGAGAGAGTGAGTGAATGGATGTGAGATAGAGAGAGTGAGTGAATGGATGTGAGATAGAGAGAGTGAGAGAATGGATGTGGGATAGAGAGAGTGAGAGAATGGATGTGAGATAGAGAGAGTCAGAGAATGGATGTGAGATAAAGAGAGTGAGAGAATGGAAGTGAGATAGAGAGAGTGAGAGAATGGATGTGAGATAAAGAGAGTGAGAGAATGGATATGAGATAGAGAGAGTGAGTGAATGGATGTGAGATAGAGAGAGTGAGAGAATGGATATGAGATAGAGAGAGTGAGTGAATGGATGTGAGATAGAGAGAGTGAGAGAATGGATGTGAGATAGAGAGAGTGAGAGAATGGATGTGAGATAAAGAGAGTGAGAGAATGGATGTGAGATAAAGAGAGTGAGAGAATGGATGTGAGATAAAGAGAGTGAGAGAATGGATGTGTGATAGAGAGAGTGAGAGAATGGATGTTAGATAGAGAGAGTGAGAGAATGGATGTGAGATAGAGAGAGTGAGAGAATGGATGTGAGATAGAGAGAGTGAGGGAATGGATGTGAGATAAAGAGAGTGAGAGAATGGACGTGAGATAGAGAGAGTGAGAGAATGGATGTGAGATAAAGAGAGTGAGAGAATGGATGTGAGATAAAGAGAGTGAGAGAATGGATGTGAGATAAAGAGAGTGAGAGAATGGATGTGAGATAGAGAGAGTGAGAGAATGGATGTGACATAGAGAGAGTGAGAGAATGGATGTGAGATAAAGAGAGTGGGAGAATGGATGTGAGATAGAGAGTGAGAGAATGGATGTGAGATAGAGAGAGTGAGAGAATGGATGTGAGATAGAGAGAGTGAGAGAATGGATGTGAGATTAAGAGAGTGAGAAAATGGATGTGAGATAGAGAGAGTGAGAGAATGGATGTGAGATAAAGAGAGTGAGAGAATGGATGTGAGATAGAGAGAGTGAGAGAATGGATGTGAGATAAAGAGAGTGAGAGAATGGATGTGAGATAAAGAGAGTGAGAGAATGGATGTGAGATAAAGAGAGTGAGAGGATGGATGTGAGATAAGAGAGTGAGAGAATGGATGTGAGATAGAGAGAGTGAGAGAATGGATGTGAGATAAAGAGAGTGAGAGAATGAATGTGAGATAAAGAGAGTGAGAGAATGGATGTGAGATAAAGAGAGTGAGAGAATGGATGTGAGATAGAGAGAGTGAGAGAATGGATGTGAGATAGAGAGAGTGAGAGAATGGATGTGAGATAGAGAGAGTGAGCGAATGGGTGTGAGATAGAGAGAGTGAGAGAATGGATGTGAGATAAAGAGAGTGAGAGAATGGATGTGAGATAGAGAGAGTGAGAGAATGGATGTGAGATAAAGAGAGTGAGAGAATGAATGTGAGATAGAGAGTGAGAGAATGGATGTGAGATAGAGAGAGTGAGAGAATGGATGTGAGATAGAGAGACTGAAAGAATGGATGTGAGATAAAGAGAGTGAGAGAATGGATGTGAGATAAAGAGAGTGAGAGAATGGATGTGAGATAGAGAGAGTGAGAGAATGAATGTGAGATAGAGAGTGAGAGAATGGGTGTGAGATAAAGAGAGTGAGAGAATGGATGTGAGATAGAGAGAGTGAGAGAATGGATGTGAGATAGAGAGAGTGAGAGAATGGATGTGAGATAGAGAGAGTGAGAGAATGGATGTGAGATAGAGAGAGTGAGAGAATGGATGTGAGATAGAGAACGTGAGAGAATGGATGTGAGATAGAGAGAGTGAGTGAATGGATGTGAGATAGAGAGAGTGAGAGAATGGATGTGGGATAGAGAGAGTGAGAGAATGGATGTGAGATAGAGAGAGTCAGAGAATGGATGTGAGATAAAGAGAGTGAGAGAATGGATGTGAGATAGAGAGAGTGAGAGAATGGATGTGAGATAAAGAGAGTGAGAGAATGGATATGAGATAGAGAGAGTGAGTGAATGGATGTGAGATAGAGAGAGTGAGTGAATGGATGTGAGATAGAGAGAGTGAGAGAATGGATGTGGGATAGAGAGAGTGAGAGAATGGATGTGAGATAGAGAGAGTCAGAGAATGGATGTGAGATAAAGAGAGTGAGAGAATGGAAGTGAGATAGAGAGAGTGAGAGAATGGATGTGAGATAAAGAGAGTGAGAGAATGGATATGAGATAGAGAGAGTGAGTGAATGGATGTGAGATAGAGAGAGTGAGAGAATGGATATGAGATAGAGAGAGTGAGTGAATGGATATGAGATAGAGAGAGTGAGAGAATGGATGTGAGATAGAGAGAGTGAGAGAATGGATGTGAGATAAAGAGAGTGAGAGAATGGATGTGAGATAAAGAGAGTGAGAGAATGGATGTGAGATAAAGAGAGTGAGAGAATGGATGTGTGATAGAGAGAGTGAGAGAATGGATGTTAGATAGAGAGAGTGAGAGAATGGATGTGAGATAGAGAGAGTGAGAGAATGGATGTGAGATAGAGAGAGTGAGGGAATGGATGTGAGATAAAGAGAGTGAGAGAATGGACGTGAGATAGAGAGAGTGAGAGAATGGATGTGAGATAAAGAGAGTGAGAGAATGGATGTGAGATAAAGAGAGTGAGAGAATGGATGTGAGATAAAGAGAGTGAGAGAATGGATGTGAGATAGAGAGAGTGAGAGAATGGATGTGACATAGAGAGAGTGAGAGAATGGATGTGAGATAAAGAGAGTGGGAGAATGGATGTGAGATAGAGAGTGAGAGAATGGATGTGAGATAGAGAGAGTGAGAGAATGGATGTGAGATAGAGAGAGTGAGAGAATGGATGTGAGATTAAGAGAGTGAGAAAATGGATGTGAGATAGAGAGAGTGAGAGAATGGATGTGAGATAAAGAGAGTGAGAGAATGGATGTGAGATAGAGAGAGTGAGAGAATGGATGTGAGATAAAGAGAGTGAGAGAATGGATGTGAGATAAAGAGAGTGAGAGAATGGATGTGAGATAAATAGAGTGAGAGGATGGATGTGAGATAAAGAGAGTGAGAGAATGGATGTGAGATAGAGAGAGTGAGAGAATGGATGTGAGATAAAGAGAGTGAGAGAATGAATGTGAGATAAAGAGAGTGAGAGAATGGATGTGAGATAAAGAGAGTGAGAGAATGGATGTGAGATAGAGAGAGTGAGAGAATGGATGTGAGATAGAGAGAGTGAGAGAATGGATGTGAGATAGAGAGAGTGAGCGAATGGGTGTGAGATAGAGAGAGTGAGAGAATGGATGTGAGATAAAGAGAGTGAGAGAATGGATGTGAGATAGAGAGAGTGAGAGAATGGATGTGAGATAAAGAGAGTGAGAGAATGAATGTGAGATAGAGAGTGAGAGAATGGATGTGAGATAGAGAGAGTGAGAGAATGGATGTGAGATAGAGAGACTGAAAGAATGGATGTGAGATAAAGAGAGTGAGAGAATGGATGTGAGATAAAGAGAGTGAGAGAATGGATGTGAGATAGAGAGAGTGAGAGAATGAATGTGAGATAGAGAGTGAGAGAATGGGTGTGAGATAAAGAGAGTGAGAGAATGGATGTGAGATAGAGAGAGTGAGAGAATGGATGTGAGATAAAGAGAGTGAGAGAATGGATGTGAGATAGAGAGTGAGAGAATGGATGTGAGATAGAGAGAGAGAGAATGGATGTGTGATAGAGAGAGTGAGAGAATGGATGTGAGATAGAGAGAGTGAGAGAATGTATGTGAGATAGAGAGAGTGAGAGAATGGATGTGAGATAGAGAGAGTCAGAGAATGGATGTGAGATAGAGAGAGTGAGAGAATGGATGTGAGATAGAGAGAGTCAGAGAATGGATGTGAGATAAAGAGAGTGAGAGAATGGATGTGAGATAAAGAGAGTGAGAGAATGGATGTGAGATAAAGAGAGTGAGAGAATGGATGTGAGATAAAGAGAGTGAGAGAATGGATGTGAGATAGAGAGAGTGAGAGAATGGATGTGAGATAGAGAGTGAGAGAATGGATGTGAGATAAAGAGAGTGAGAGAATGGATGTGAGATAGAGAGAGTGAGCGAATGGATGTGAGATAGAGAGAGTGAGAGAATGGATGTGAGATAAAGATAGTGAGAGAATGGATGTGAGATAGAGAGAGTGAGAGAATGGATGTGAGATAGAGAGAGTGAGAGAATGTATGTGAGATAGAGAGAGTGAGAGAATGGATGTGAGATAGAGAGAGTGAGGGAATGGATGTGAGATAGACAGAGTGAGAGAATGGATGTGAGATAGAGAGAGTGAGAGAATGGATGTGAGATAGAGAGAGTGAGAGAATGGATGTGAGATAGAGAGAGTCAGAGAATGGATGTGAGATAAAGAGAGTGAGAGAATGGATGTGAGATAAAGAGAGTGAGAGAATGGATGTGAGATAAAGAGAGTGAGAGAACGGATGTGAGATAGAGAGAGTGAGAGAATGGATGTGAGATAAAGAGAGTGAGAGAATGGATGTGAGATAGAGAGAGTGAGAGAATGGATGTGAGATAGAGAGAGTGAGAGAATGGATGTGAGATAGAGAGAGTTAGGGAATGGATGTGAGATAAAGAAAGTGAGAGAATGGATGTGAGATAGAGAGATTTAGAGAATGGATGTGAGATAAAGAGAGTGAGAGAATGGATGTGAGATAGAGAGAGTGAGAGAATGGATGTGAGATAGAGAGAGTGAGAGAATGGATGTGAGATAGAGAGAGTGAGAGAATGGATGTGAGATAGAGAACGTGAGAGAATGGATGTGAGATAAGAGAGTGAGAGAATGGATGTGAGATAGAGAGAGTGAGAGAATGGATGTGAGATAGAGAGAGTGAGAGAATGGATGTGAGATAGAGAGAGTGAGAGAATGTATGTGAGATAGAGAGAGTGAGAGAATGGATGTGAGATAAAGTGAGTGAGAGAATGGATGTGAGATAGAGAGAGTGAGAGAATGGATGTGAGATAAAGAGAGTGAGAGAATGGATATGAGATAGAGAGAGTGAGTGAATGGATGTGAGATAGAGAGAGTGAGAGAATGGATATGAGATAGAGAGAGTGAGTGAATGGATGTGAGATAGAGAGAGTGAGAGAATGGATGTGGGATAGAGAGAGTGAGAGAATGGATGTGAGATAGAGAGAGTCAGAGAATGGATGTGAGATTAGAGAGTGAGAGAATGGATGTGAGATAGAGAGAGTGAGATATGGATGTGAGATTAAAGAGAGTGAGAGAATGGATATGAGATAGAGAGATGAGTGAGATGTGAGAATGGATGTGAGATAGAGAGAGTGAGAGAATGGATGTGGGATAGAGAGAGTGAGAGAATGGATGTGAGATAGAGAGAGTCAGAGAATGGATGTGAGATAAAGAGAGTGAGAGAATGGAAGTGAGATAGAGAGAGTGAGAGAATGGATGTGAGATAAAGAGAGTGAGAGAATGGATATGAGATAGAGAGAGTGAGTGAATGGATGTGAGATAGAGAGAGTGAGAGAATGGATATGAGATAGAGAGAGTGAGTGAATGGATGTGAGATAGAGAGAGTGAGAGAATGGATGTGGGATAGAGAGAGTGAGAGAATGGATGTGAGATAGAGAGAGTCAGAGAATGGATGTGAGATAAAGAGAGTGAGAGAATGGATGTGAGATAGAGAGAGTGAGAGAATGGATGTGAGATAAAGAGAGTGAGAGAATGGATGTGAGACAGAGAGAGTGAGAGAATGGATGTGAGATAGAGAGAGTGAGAGAATGGATGTGAGATAAAGAGAGTGAGAGAATGGATGTGAGATAGAGAGGGAGAGATGATGTGGTGGAGGGAGAATGGATGTGAGATAGAGAGTGAGAGAATGGATGTGAGATAGAGAGAGTGAGAGAATGTATGTGAGATAGAGAGAGTGAGAGAATGGATGTGAGATAGAGAGAGTGAGAGAATGGATGTGAGATAGAGAGAGTGAGAGAATGGATGTGAGATAGAGAGAGTGAGAGAATGGATGTGAGATAGAGAGAGTGAGAGAATGGATGTGAGATAAAGAGAGTGAGAGAATGGATGTGAGATAGAGAGAGTGAGCGAATGGATGTGAGATAAAGTGAGTGAGAGAATGGATGTGAGATAAAGAGAGTGAGAGATGGGATGTGAGATAAAGAGAGTGAGAGAATGGATGTGAGATAGAGAGAGTGAGAGAATGGATGTGAGATAGAGAGAGTGAGAGAATGGATGTGAGATAAAGTGAGTGAGAGAATGGATGTGAGATAAAGAGAGTGAGAGAATGGATGTGAGATAGAGAGAGTGAGAGAATGGATGTGAGATAAAGTGAGTGAGAGAATGGATGTGAGATAAAGAGAGTGAGAGAATGGATGTGAGATAGAGAGAGTGAGCGAATGGATGTGAGATAGAGAGAGTGAGAGAATGGATGTGAGATAAAGATAGTGAGAGAATGGATGTGAGATAGAGAGAGTGAGAGAATGGATGTGAGATAAAGAGAGTGAGAGAATGGATGTGAGATAGAGAGAGTGACGAATGGATGTGAGATAGAGAGAGTGAGAGAATGGATGTGAGATAAAGATAGTGAGAGAATGGATGTGAGATAGAGAGAGTGAGAGAATGGATGTGAGATAGAGAGAGTGAGAGAATGTATGTGAGATAGAGAGAGTGAGAGAATGGATGTGAGATAGAGAGAGTGAGAGAATGGATGTGAGATAGACAGAGTGAGAAAATGGATGTGAGATAGAGAGAGTGAGAGAATGGATGTGAGATAGAGAGAGTGAGAGAATGGATGTGAGATAAAGAGAGTGAGAGAATGGATGTGAGATAGAGAGAGTGAGAGAATGGATGTGAGATAGAGAGAGTCAGAGAATGGATGTGAGATAAAGAGAGTGAGAGAATGGATGTGAGATAAAGAGAGTGAGAGAATGGATGTGAGATAAAGAGAGTGAGAGAACGGATGTGAGATAGAGAGAGTGAGAGAATGGATGTGAGATAAAGAGAGTGAGAGAATGGATGTGAGATAGAGAGAGTGAGAGAATGGATGTGAGATAGAGAGTGTGAAGAATGGATGTGAGATAGAGAGAGTGAGAGAATGGATGTGAGATAGAGAGAGTGAGGGAATGGATGTGAGATAAAGAGAGTGAGGAATGGATGTGAGATAGAGAGAGGAGAATGGATGTGAGATAAAGAGAGTGAGAGAATGGATGTGAGATAAAGAGAGTGAGAGAATGGATGTGAGATAAAGAGAGTGAGAGAATGGATGTGAGATAGAGAGAGTGAGAGAATGGATGTGACATAGAGAGAGTGAGAGAATGGATGTGAGATAGAGAGAGTGAGAGAATGGATGTGAGATTAAGAGAGTGAGAAAATGGATGTGAGATAGAGAGAGTGAGAGAATGGATGTGAGATAAAGAGAGTGAGAGAATGGATGTGAGATAGAGAGAGTGAGAGAATGGATGTGAGATAGAGAGAGTGAGAGAATGAATGTGAGATAGAGAGTGAGAGAATGGGTGTGAGATAAAGAGAGTGAGAGAATGGATGTGAGATAGAGAGAGTGAGAGAATGGATGTGAGATAAAGAGAGTGAGAGAATGGATGTGAGATAAAGAGAGTGAGAGAATGGATGTGAGATAAAGAGAGTGAGAGAATGCATGTGAGATAAAGAGAGTGAGAGAATGGATGTGAGATAGAGAGAGTGAGCGAATGGATGTGAGATAGAGAGTGAGAGAATGGATGTGAGATAAAGAGAGTGAGAGAATGGATGTGAGATAGAGAGAGTGAGAGAATGGATGTGAGATAAAGAGAGTGAGAGAATGGATGTGAGATAGAGAGAGTGAGAGAATGGATGTGAGATAGAGTGAGTGAGAGAATGCATGTGAGATAGAGAGAGTGAGCGAATGGGTGTGAGATAGAGAGAGTGAGAGAATGGATGTGAGATAAAGAGAGTGAGAGAATGGATGTGAGATAGAGAGAGTGAGAGAATGGATGTGAGATAAAGAGAGTGAGAGAATGAATGTGAGATAGAGAGTGAGAGAATGGATGTGAGATAGGGAGAGTGAGAGAATGGATGTGAGATAGAGAGACTGAGAGAATGGATGTGAGATAAGAGAGTGAGAGAATGGATGTGAGATAAAGAGAGTGAGAGAATGGATGTGAGATAGAGAGAGTGAGAGAATGATGTGAGATAGAGAGTGAGAGAATGGGTGTGAGATAAAGAGAGTGAGAGAATGGATGTGAGATAGAGAGAGTGAGAGAATGGATGTGAGATAAAGAGAGTGAGAGAATGGATGTGAGATAGAGAGTGAGAGAATGGATGTGAGATAGAGAGAGTGAGAGAATGGATGTGAGATAGAGAGAGTGAGAGAATGGATGTGAGATAAAGAGAGTGAGAGAATGGATGTGAGATAGAGAGAGTGAGAGAATGGATGTGAGATAGAGAGAGTGAGAGAATGGATGTGAGATAGAGAGAGTGAGAGAATGGATGTGAGATAAAGAGAGTGAGAGAATGATGTGAGATAAAGAGAGTGAGAGAATGGATGTGAGATAGAGAGAGTGAGAGAATGGATGTGAGATAGAGAGTGAGAGAATGGATGTGAGATAAAGAGGTGAGAGACTGGATGTGAGATAGAGAGAGTGAGAGAATGGATGTGAGATAGAGAGAGTGAGAGAATGGATGTGAGATAGAGAGAGTGAGAGAATGGATGGGAGATAAAGAGAGTGAGAGAATGGATGTGAGATAAAGTGAGTGAGAGAATGGATGTGAGATAGAGAGTGTGAGAGAATGGATGTGAGATAGAGAGAGTGAGAGAATGGATGTGAGATAGAGAGAGTGAGAGAATGGATGTGAGATAGAGAGAGTGAGAGAATGGATGTGAGATAGGAGAGAGTGAGAGAATGGAAGTGAGATAGAGAGAGTGAGAGAATGGATGTGAGATAGAGAGAGTGAGAGAATGGATGTGAGATAGAGAGTGAGAGAATGGATGTGAGATAGAGAGAGTGAGAGAATGGATGTGAGATAGAGAGAGTGAGAGAATGGATGTGAGATTGAGAGAGTGAGAAAATGTATGTGAGATAGAGAGAGTGAGAGAATGGATGTGAGATAAAGAGAGTGAGAGAATGGATGTGAGATAGAGAGAGTGAGAGAATGGATGTGAGATAGAGAGAGTGAGAGAATGAATGTGAGATAGAGAGTGAGAGAATGGGTGTGAGATAAAGAGAGTGAGAGAATGGATGTGAGATAGAGAGAGTGAGAGAATGGATGTGAGATAAAGAGAGTGAGAGAATGGATGTGAGATAAAGAGAGTGAGAGAATGGATGTGAGATAAAGAGAGTGAGAGAATGGATGTGAGATAAAGAGAGTGAGAGAATGGATGTGAGATAGAGAGAGTGAGCGAATGGATGTGAGATAGAGAGAGTGACAGAATGGATGTGAGATAAAGAGAGTGAGAGAATGGATGTGAGATAGAGAGAGTGAGAGAATGGATGTGAGATAGAGAGAGTGAGAGAATGGATGTGAGATAGAGAGAGTGAGCGAATGGGTGTGAGATAGAGAGAGTGAGAGAATGGATGTGAGATAAAGAGAGTGAGAGAATGAATGTGAGATAGAGAGTGAGAGAATGGGTGTGAGATAAAGAGAGTGAGAGAATGGATGTGAGATAGAGAGAGTGAGAGAATGGATGTGAGATAAAGAGAGTGAGAGAATGGATGTGAGATAGAGAGTGAGAGAATGGATGTGAGATAGAGAGAGTGAGAGAATGGATGTGAGATAGAGAGAGTGAGAGAATGGATGTGAGATAAAGAGAGTGAGAGAATGGATGTGAGATAGAGAGAGTGAGAGAATGGATGTGAGATAGAGAGAGTGAGAGAATGGATGTGAGATAGAGAGAGTGAGAGAATGGATGTGAGATAAAGAGAGTGAGAGAATGGATGTGAGATAAAGAGAGTGAGAGAATGGATGTGAGATAGAGAGAGTGAGAGAATGGATGTGAGATAGAGAGTGAGAGAATAGATGTGAGATAAAGAGGGTGAGAGACTGGATGTGAGATAGAGAGAGTGAGAGAATGGATGTGAGTTAGAGAGAGTGAGAGAATGGATGTGAGATAGATAGAGTGAGAGAATGGATGTGAGATAGAGAGAGTGAGAGAATGATGTGAGATAGAGAGTGAGAGAATGGGTGTGAGATAAAGAGAGTGAGAGAATGGATGTGAGATAGAGAGAGTGAGAGAATGGATGTGAGATAAAGAGAGTGAGAGAATGGATGTGAGATAAAGAGAGTGAGAGAATGGATGTGAGATAAAGAGAGTGAGAGAATGGATGTGAGATAAAGAGAGTGAGAAAATGGATGTGAGATAGAGAGAGTGAGCGAATGGATGTGAGATAGAGAGAGTGAGAGAATGGATGTGAGATAAAGAGAGTGAGAGAATGGATGTGAGATAGAGAGAGTGAGAGAATGGATGTGAGATAAAGAGAGTGAGAGAATGGATGTGAGATAGAGAGAGTGAGCGAATGGAAGTGAGATAGAGAGAGTGAGAGAATGGATGTGAGATAGAGAGAGTGAGAGAATGGATGTGAGATAGAGAGTGAGAGAATGGATGTGAGATAGAGAGAGTGAGAGAATGGATGTGAGATAGAGAGAGTGAGAGAATGGATGTGAGATTGAGAGAGTGAGAAAATGTATGTGAGATAGAGAGAGTGAGAGAATGGATGTGAGATAAAGAGAGTGAGAGAATGGATGTGAGATAGAGAGAGTGAGAGAATGGATGTGAGATAGAGAGAGTGAGAGAATGAATGTGAGATAGAGAGTGAGAGAATGGGTGTGAGATAAAGAGAGTGAGAGAATGGATGTGAGATAGAGAGAGTGAGAGAATGGATGTGAGATAAAGAGAGTGAGAGAATGGATGTGAGATAAAGAGAGTGAGAGAATGGATGTGAGATAAAGAGAGTGAGAGAATGGATGTGAGATAAAGAGAGTGAGAGAATGGATGTGAGATAGAGAGAGTGAGCGAATGGATGTGAGATAGAGAGAGTGAGAGAATGGATGTGAGATAAAGAGAGTGAGAGAATGGATGTGAGATAGAGAGAGTGAGAGAATGGATGTGAGATAAAGAGAGTGAGAGAATGGATGTGAGATAGAGAGAGTGAGAGAATGGATGTGAGATAGAGAGAGTGAGAGAATGGATGTGAGATAGAGAGAGTGAGCGAATGGGTGTGAGATAGAGAGAGTGAGAGAATGGATGTGTGATAAAGAGAGTGAGAGAATGAATGTGAGATTGAGAGTGAGAGAATGGGTGTGAGATAAAGAGAGTGAGAGAATGGATGTGAGATAGAGAGAGTGAGAGAATGGATGTGAGATAAAGAGAGTGAGAGAATGGATGTGAGATAGAGAGTGAGAGAATGGATGTGAGATAGAGAGAGTGAGAGAATGGATGTGAGATAGAGAGAGTGAGAGAATGGATGTGAGATAAAGAGAGTGAGAGAATGGATGTGAGATAGAGAGAGTGAGAGAATGGATGTGAGATAGAGAGAGTGAGAGAATGGATGTGAGATAGAGAGAGTGAGAGAATGGATGTGAGATAAAGAGAGTGAGAGAATGGATGTGAGATAAAGAGAGTGAGAGAATGGATGTGAGATAGAGAGAGTGAGAGAATGGATGTGAGATAGAGAGTGAGAGAATGGATGTGAGATAAAGAGGGTGAGAGACTGGATGTGAGATAGAGAGAGTGAGAGAATGGATGTGAGTTAGAGAGAGTGAGAGAATGGATGTGAGATAGATAGAGTGAGAGAATGGATGTGAGATAGAGAGAGTGAGAGAATGAATGTGAGATAGAGAGTGAGAGAATGGGTGTGAGATAAAGAGAGTGAGAGAATGGATGTGAGATAGAGAGAGTGAGAGAATGGATGTGAGATAAAGAGAGTGAGAGAATGGATGTGAGATAAAGATAGTGAGAGAATGGATGTGAGATAAAGAGAGTGAGAGAATGGATGTGAGATAAAGAGAGTGAGAAAATGGATGTGAGATAGAGAGAGTGAGCGAATGGATGTGAGATAGAGAGAGTGAGAGAATGGATGTGAGATAAAGAGAGTGAGAGAATGGATGTGAGATAGAGAGAGTGAGAGAATGGATGTGAGATAAAGAGAGTGAGAGAATGGATGTGAGATAGAGAGAGTGAGAGAATGGATGTGAGATAGAGAGAGTGAGAGAATGGATGTGAGATAGAGAGAGTGAGCGAATGGGTGTGAGATAGAGAGAGTGAGAGAATGGATGTGAGATAAAGAGAGTGAGATAATGGATGTGAGATAGATAGAGTGAGAGAATGGATGTGAGATAAAGAGAGTGAGAGAATGAATGTGAGATAGAGAGTGAGAGAATGGATGTGAGATAGGGAGAGTGAGAGAATGGATGTGAGATAGAGAGACTGAGAGAATGGATGTGAGATAAAGAGAGTGAGAGAATGGATGTGAGATAAAGAGAGTGAGAGAATGGATGTGAGATAGAGAGAGTGAGAGAATGAATGTGAGATAGAGAGTGAGAGAATGGGTGTGAGATAAAGAGAGTGAGAGAATGGATGTGAGATAGAGAGAGTGAGAGAATGGATGTGAGATAAAGAGAGTGAGAGAATGGATGTGAGATAGAGAGAGTGAGAGAATGGATGTGAGATAAAGAGAGTGAGAGAATGGATGTGAGATAGAGAGTGAGAGAATGGATGTGAGATAAAGAGAGTGAGAGACTGGATGTGAGATAGAGAGAGTGAGAGAATGGATGTGAGATAGAGAGAGAGAGAATGGATGTGAGATAAAGAGAGTGAGAGACTGGATGTGAGATAGAGAGAGTGAGAGAATGAATGTGAGATAGAGAGAGTGAGAGAATGGATGTGAGATAGAGAGAGTGAGAGAATGGATGTGAGATAAAGAGAGTGAGAGAATGGATGTGAGATAAAGAGAGTGAGAGAATGGATGTGAGATAGAGAGAGTGAGAGAATGGATGTGAGATAGAGAGTGAGAGAATGGATGTGAGATAAAGAGAGTGAGAGACTGGATGTGAGATAGAGAGAGTGAGAGAATGGATGTGAGATAGAGAGAGTGGGAGAATGGATGTGAGATAGAGAGAGTGAGAGAATGGATGGGAGATAAAGAGAGTGAGAGAATGGATGTGAGATAAAGTGAGTGAGAGAATGGATGTGAGATAGAGAGAGTGAGAGAATGGATGTGAGATAGAGAGAGTGAGAGAATGGATGTGAGATAGAGAGAGTGAGAGAATGGATGTGAGATAGAGAGAGTGAGAGAATGGATGTGAGATAGAGAGAGTGAGAGAATAGATGTGAGATAGAGAGAGTGAGAGAATGGATGTGAGATAGAGAGAGTGAGAGAATGGATGTGAGATAAAGAGAGTGAGAGAATGGATGTGAGATAGAGAGAGTGAGAGAATGGAAGTGAGATAGAGAGAGTGAGAGAATGGATGTGAGATAGAGAGAATGAGAGAATGGATGTGAGATAGAGAGAGTGAGAGAATGGATGTGAGATAGAGAGAGTGAGAGAATGGATGTGAGATAAAGAGAGTGAGAGAATGGATGTGAGATAAAGAGAGTGAGAGAATGGATGTGAGATAAAGAGAGTGAGAGAATGGATGTGAGATAAAGAGAGTGAGAATGGATGTGAGATAGAGAGAGAGTGAGAGAATGGATGTGAGATAGAGAGAGTGAGAGAATGGATGTGAGATAGAGAGAGTGAGAGAATGGATGTGAGATAGAGAGAGTGAGAGAATGGATGTGAGATAAAGAGAGTGAGAGAATGGATGTGAGATAAAGAGAGTGAGAGAATGGATGTGAGATAGAGAGAGTGAGAGAATGGATGTGAGATAAAGAGAGTGAGAATGGATGTGAGATAGAGAGAGTGAGAGAATGGATGTGAGATAGAGAGAGTGAGAGAATGGATGTGAGATAGAGAGAGTGAGAGAATGGATGTGAGATAGAGAGAGTGAGAGAATGGATGTGAGATAAAGAGAGTGAGAGAATGGATGTGAGATAAAGAGAGTGAGAATGGATGTGAGATAGAGAGAGTGAGAGAATGGATGTGAGATAGAGAGAGTGAGAGAATGGATGTGAGATAGAGAGAGTGAGAGAATGGATGTGAGATAGAGAGAGTGAGAGAATGGATGTGAGATAAAGAGAGTGAGAGAATGGATGTGAGATAAAGAGAGTGAGAGAATGGATGTGAGATAAAGAGAGTGAGAGAATGGATGTGAGATAGAGAGAGTGAGAGAATGGATGTTCTAATTCGCCACCGTCGTTTGTATTTGATATTAACATATTTCTGGCAAGTACGATTATTCCCGATATGTTTCGAATATAATCTCACCTTCTCAGCTAAACATAACTCTTTGCCTTACTTGACTGTATTGGCGATCAATAACTATACAACGATCCAGTTATTGAACTAACCGATTGGAAATTTATAATAATAGATTGAAGTGAAACCCAACAGGTGCGTGTGATTTTATTGGCGGCATGACCCCACCAAAATATAATATACATATACATATATGTTTATATATATAGATATATGTAATAATAGTAATAAGAATATTTATATATGTTTGATATAACTATAAATATGGAGGGTAGTACTAAGTACTAGCCGGTTACCGGTATGACAAAAGGCTCAATGCAAATTTTCAAGTGTCTTACAGAGCCGAGATACAAAGTGTTAAAACGATCAAATTTTAGTTTAGAACATTTATTTGCTTACAATTGTTTCTTCCAGAGGGAAGTCTGGATTCATCGGAGCATAAGGAATGTCAAAACATGTAACTAAAATCCTAGTCATTTAGAACATTTAGGTTACATAATTATTATTAGTGTCAAAGGCATCGTGTGGAAAGTCAGCAGTTAAAAATATGTTCTGCTTGAAAGAACACAATTACAGGCAGCACTGGTTGGAAGTGTAGTAGGTATAAGTAAAAAGCACAAGCAAAAAATCACAAGCAAAAAATAACACAGGAAAAAAAGTTATAAGCAAGGAAAATTAGATATATGTATATATATGCATGCGTGGTATATGCAGGGATATATATATATATATAAATCAAGAAAGAAGAGTGACACTGTTTGCTATACAAAAATCACCGCGTACTCGCAGCATCACTATGGAAACGCCTTGTTGAGTCAAACTTAGCCAAGTGTTGCTACCATCCACTACTCGGAGTACCCTAACTGGACTACATCTAAGTGGACTACCCATAACAATAATCTGTTATCCCGTATATATATATATATATATATATATATATATATATATATATATATATATATATAGAGAGAGAGAGAGAGAGAGTGAGAGAGAGAGAGACAGCACCAATCTCACATCAAGATATTAGTTATTTACTGAAATATATTTTTATTTTTATGCATTTTAATGAATTCTGAATAATTTACTTTTTATATTCATTAATTACAATTATAATTTTAGACTGATCTGCCATATGTTAGTGTGTGTGTGTGTATGTGTGTATATGTGTGTGTGCCCGCTCGTGTGTGTGTGTATGTGATTATACATGTGTAAGCATGAATGCTTACATATCATTATTGGCGTGATGAAAAGTAATGTGCACACAAATACACGCGCACATATACACAAATATACAAACACATATACACAAATACACGCGCACATACACACAAATACACAAACACATACACACTAAAAGAAATAAAGACAAAAAAAAAGGAAAGAAATTATGAGCGAATGAATCCAATAATGAAGGAAGGGAAGAATGTTTGCAAACGAACGAATGACGTGTAAAAAGACGAAAAGAGCCGAGAGCAAAGTGAACTAAAAAGAAACCGAAACGAAAGGTAACCGCTTGATTTAAAGCTAACCAGAGTAGTGTGACTTGTTGTGAATAGATGTTTCTAGAATGATGGGATGTTATTGATGAAGAATACAGAAGTAAACATCAGATATGAAAAACATTTGCACGAATGTTCTGCTGCAGAGAATCATTCTAGAGTTGGAATGATTCGTTGTGCGTGACTGAGCTGCTTTTGTCCGAGAAAATATAGCGGCAAAAGCCACCTTGTATGTATTGTTCGTAGTCATTGGCACACACACACACACACACACACACGCACCAAGCGCGCGCGCGCACACACACCTGTATGCACTCTCTCAGACACCAGATACTATCTCTCACACATACAAATACATATATATGTGTATATATGTATATATATATATATATATATATATATATATATATATATATATATATATATATATATATATATATATATACATATATATGTGTATATATGTATATATATATATATACATATATTCACCTTTCATGTAGGCATGTATTCACAGTTATACAGATATTACACGCGCACACGTATATATATATATGTATGTATGTATATATATACATGTATACATATATATATATATATGTGATGTATGTATATATATATATACATGTATACATATATATATATATATATTTATATATATATATATATATATATATATATATATATATATATATATATATATATATATATATATATATATATATATATATATATGATGTATGTATATATATATACATGTATACACACACACACACACACACACATATATATATATATATATATATATATATATATATATATATATATATATATATATATGTATGTGTGTGTGTGTAGAAGCAGGAGAAGTTTGATTTTGAAGAATATATTGAATTTTATTAGTGAATACAAGAAGTATGAAACGAATGTGTTGGTACATACTAGTTGTTGTCATGGTTGATTGGAACTTCAATTTTCTTAAAGAATTAAAATACCGTAGAACTAAGACTACTAAGATGGAGCACACACATTTGTAATATGACTCATATACATTGGTATGGACGCTCATTAGGTTTTACATGAATATCAAAGAGTGAAATATCTATACATTGTTATATAATTATATATACTCACAAACATATGTACGAATATATATTTGTATGTAGATTTGACATGATGGCTTCGTCGTCCCCGGACCTTTGTTCTGTTGCCAGCAAGACCATGACCACTTATTAGATCAGAGTTTCTCAACTATATTGCCCCTCACGGCCATGTAATACCCTCAGTACCCCCACCCCTATTTCCAGAGAAACCTACCTACACGAAAATTGTAAATAATATATAATAAATAAAATCGTTAATTTATATATAATAGATAATATAATATATACTATGTATAAATACATATTATATATTTTTTATTTTATTATATTTATATATATATCATTTGATATTTAACATACTATTATATCATCTCTACTCTCCACCAGCGCCCCTTATGCCCCAGCGCCCTCTGGATCTTCTCAACTCACCCGGGTGGCAGTAGAGCCTACTTTAAGAACCTCTGGATTAGATTCTCTACTTGTCCCTCTAGCTAGCAGCAATCCCGTATCTTCACTGTTCTCAGAGACCCTTGTCCCTGTAGCCAGCAGCAATCCCGGGTCTTTACTGTTCTGAGAGACCCTTGTCCCTGTAGCCAGCAGCAATCCCGGGTCTTTACTGTTCTGAGAGACCCACTTTTTAGGCGGTCTAGTGTTGGTCATGTGATCTAGTCTTTGGAAAGACTTTGCTAAAAACCATCGTTATATAGTTATTGGCTGTCCTTACATGACCGAACCATTTCAGTCCCTCTTTTGTGAAGAGATTTTCAGATGGAACAACAGCTACCATGAAGGATATCTTTGATTTCTCTGAAGCACCACGGATCCACATTGATAATGGATTGGAAATCCGAAATATTTGGGGACTAATAAAAGATAACTTTGAGTCATTTCTTTTCTTTTCTTTTTCCTCCGCCTCCCACTTTTTACTTTTTACCTCTCTCTTACCCCTTCCGACTTGTTACCATAGTAATTCTAACCCACCTACATTGTACAACTTTCTATACTTTTACTTTTCATATTCCACAATGCTCAAAATGGGACAACATGCTCTGCGGTATATAGTTACGTCCCTTTACAGTCTGAGTCCAAATCCCACTGAGCTTAGCTTTGCCTTTCATCCTTACGGGGTCAATAAAATAAAGTACCAGTAACGCACTGGGGTCGATTTAATCGACATTCCGCTACCCCCAAATTGTTGGCCTTGTGTCCAAATCAGAAACCATATATGTGCAGTCGCACGTGTCTCTCTTCGTCATAGATTAAATATGTGTTGTATGTCTTTGTGTATAAATGTGTCTGTATATTTGTGGCAGTGTATGTGTGTGTGTGTGTGTGTGTGTGTGTGTGTGTGTGTGTGTGTGTGTGTGTGTGTGTGTGTGTGTGTGTGTGTGTTTGTGTGTGTGTGTGTGTGTATTTGGCATTTTAAGAAAGACATTGCCGAGAGAACGATGTAATTAAAAAAAGTATTCTTTGATTACACACGTAGATTTCAATACAGAAAGTTGTTTAGAAGATATGAATGTTACTGGACATACATAAGCGACAAATGTTAAAGTGTAAAATGAAAGAAGTGGAAAAGAGCGGTGATTGAAACGTGTGTTGCAATAGAATTGCTTTCTGGGTACTTTTAGACTTATCACGTCTTCTATATATTCCGTCAATGTAGTCTCTATTTGTATTATATGTAAGGAAAAACAAATACGTACATATACACACACGTACATAAATACATACGCACACACTTATATCACACACATACTTACATCACACACACATCACACACACAAACTGACATCACGCACATTAAATACACACTTACATTAGACACATACATATACATACACACACATACATACACACATATAAACACACATACACACATACATACGTTTGAAGGTAGATTGTCCATGTGGTCAATGAACCTGTTAGAAATAACAACCAAATCACTTTCTTTAAATTGTAAATATTTTGATAATTTATCTAGATAAAATCTTATATAACCAGAACTATATAATGGTTTCTTATATAGACACAAGGCCACCCAGAACTATATAATGGTTTCTTATATATACACCACAAGGCCAACCAGGACTATATAATGTTGAACTTATTAAAAATAATTTCATTTATCCAAAGTCGCTTAATTGGAGAAGTGTCTATCTTTAACGTTCTATCTATCTATCTATCTTTCTATCTCAAAAAGTGGCAACAAGTCCACGATTCGGTCTTTGAACGACCAAAACCGACGCGTGATACGTGAGCCGAAGCAGATGTGTGCGGCCTTTCAGCGGCACTTTGCTCAACTGTTCCGGCAGGGCGGCGCGCCGGGAGGGGCTATGGATTTCGGTCCATACCTCGACGGCCTACCGCGACTCTCGAACAGCAAGGCAAAGTTCTGCGATAAGCCGATTTCAGCCGCTGAGATAGGGGACGCGCTGAGCCAATGCGGCAAACGCAAATCTCCAGGTCTCGACGGTCTACCCTACGAATTTTACGTAGCAATTCCGGACTTATTCTCCGGTCCCCTGGAAGCAGTCTACTGCAACTGGCAACAGAACGGGAGAATTCCCAGTTCTGTGACCGGGGGCGTAGTCTCACTACTCAGGAAGGACGAGAATAAGGGGGATGACATAGACAACTTCCGGCTCATAACTCTGCTAAACACAGAGTTACAGATTTTGGCCAAGGTGTTGGCAAAGAGGCTGGCGCTTGTCGTCGAGAACCTGGTGGGAGAGGCGCAGACATGCGCAATCCCGACCAGGTCCATATACGACAACCTCCACCTCATGCGATACATCATAGAGAGGGTAGGGTGTAAACCTGGCTTCGGTGGGGCCCTGATCAACTTGGATCAGTCTAAGGCTTTCGATAGGGTTGACCATCGTTACCTGGATGCGGTGCTCGCGGTGGCAGGCTTCGGACCCGTGTTCAGGGGCTGGATTGCTGCAATGCACAACAGCAACATCTGCTCAAGGGTTAAGGTAAACGGCTACCTCTCGGAGCCGTTCCATATCACGCGATCCATTCGACAGGGATGCCCTCTCTCCTCCCTTCTGTAGGTACTGACTCTCGAGCCACTACTTCGGAAGTTGGAGCTATTGCAGGGCATCCATCTGGAACCGGGACTGCGGAAAGCGGCGTCGGCCTACGCCGATGACGTGACAGTAATGGTGTCGAGCGCCTCGCAAATCGAGGAAGTCGGCACCTTACTGAAGGAATACGAAAGGTTCACAGGAGCGAAGCTGAACCGGGACAAGTCCATCGGTTTGCAACTCGGTTCGTGGAGAGGCAGACCGATGCCTTCCGATAGCGTCGTCGGACGCTGGACGGAAGGACCAGTAAAGCTGCTCGGGGTCTGGTTTGATCCGGACCTCCAGGTGGAGAAGAACTGGAACGAGGTGTCGGCCAAGGTGTTTGCACTCACCCAGAAGTGGGCCGAGTGCAAACTATCCTTGGAAGGTCGAGCGGAGGTGGCGAACACTTTTATAGCGTCCACCATCTATTACCGCTTGACCGTCGTGCTTTGTCCAGCCAGAACGCTCGCCAAAATGGAGCGAACGCTTTTCCAATTCCTTTGGAAGGAACGGGCTCCTTTGGTGAGAAGATCCATCTGCTGCCAATACCCTTCCAACGGAGGGCTTGGGATGCCGTGGCTGACGATGCGCAAACACGCGCTCAGGCTGCGGCATCTCTACGTATTCCTCACCGGACAACCGGTGTGGGCCCCGTTCGTGAGGCGAGACTTCCCACGACTCGTCTCGCTGACCGAGCTGCAGTCCTGGGTCAAGCAAAGACCGAGGAAAATGGGCGACTGGCACTTCGAATGTACTCAGGCGCTTACAGCCCTCTGGCAGGCGGACCCGGCGATCAGTGGAGACTCCACTTCGTCATTCTATAGAGGGTTGATCCGCAGCAAGTGCGACGACGTGCTCGATGAAACTCTAGGCGTAGAGGAAGACGAACTGGCCAGTCTGTTCGGTAGGACCTTCCGCCCGGGACCGATGGACAACTTCCAAAAGTCCCTGGCCTGGCAGTGCTACCGAGGAGCTCTACCAGTTCGAGACAAGCTCTACACATATGGGCGCCTGGGCAGGGACCCTGCAAAAAAGATCTGTCCGAGGTGCGTGCGAGACGAAGAAACCGTCGCGCACGCATTCATACACCGCCCGGGCGTCACCGACCTGTGGGGCTATGTAGAACGACTATTGTCACGGGTGGGACCAATCCGGTTGACCACCGAGTCCATTGTCATGATCAAACCGCCACCCTCCTTCAAAAACGAAGGAGAGGCGGTTTTCCTTTGTGTGATAGCTATGGCGAAAGAGGTTGTATGGTGGACAAGGTTGAAAGGGCTGAGGTCAGACACCTTTCTCTTCGGCCAACAACTGATTCTTTTTTTCAAATACCACTTTGGAAGAAGAATCAGGATGGAGAGAAAGGTGTTGTACCCCAGCAAGTTTTCTGAAAGGTGGGTGAAAGTGGCGAGAATGGCCCGAGTGAATGGGCCTTCTCTATATATCAGCCTGTAGGTTGAGGAAAAAGAGAAGGAGAGGAAAGGAGTACAAACTCTTCGTACTCCTGGGGATGAGGGTTGCACATATTTTTTCGGGGGTATGTGTTACCCATATGTAATGTCTCCCCTATTGAGGAAAATCGACCAATTTTTAAATTGCATTTGTGATAATATTTTACACGTTTTTATTGTATGTAAACTTCCCCCTTTGTATTGTCCCCTTCTTTTGTGCCCCTGTGGCTAATAAAGAAACATATCTATCTAACTCATTCGTTTTTTCAAATATCATTTTGGAATCAGGATGGAGAGAGAGGTGCTGTACCCCAGCAAATTTTATAAAAGGTGGGTGAATGTGGCAAAGATGGCCCGAGTAGTTTGGCCTTCTCTCTATATAAGCCTGTAGGTTGAGGAAAAAGAGGAAGAGAGGAAGGGAGTACTCACTCTTGGTGCTCCTGGAGATGAGGGTTGTAACACCTCCCCCCTATTGGGGGTTTCAATTGTTATTTGTTATTTTATTAATAGTTTTATTTTCATATACCTGTATGTAAACTCCCCATTTGTATTTGTCCCCTTCTTTTGTGCCCTTGTGGCTAATAAAGAAATTTATCTATCTATCTATCTATCTATTCTTATCTAACGTTCTATCTATCTATCTCTATCGAACGTTCCATCTATCTGGCACCTCGAGTGCCTCCAGGCGCCCACAGTCCTCTACCAAGCGGAAACGGCAATCAGCGGAGGGGATTAGTGGAGGATAAGTGCGACAACGTTCTCGGCGAAACTCTAGGCATCGAGGAGGACGAACTGACCAGTCTGTTCGGGAGGACTTTCCGTCCAGGGCCTATGGATAACTTCCAGAGGTCTTTGGCCTGGCAGTGATACCGAGGAGCTCTACCAGTTCGAGACAAAATCTACAGGCACGGACGCCCTGGCAGAGATCCTGCCAAAAGGACCTGTCCAAGATGCGAGTAGGACATCGAAACCGTCCTGCACGCAATTGTTCAATGCCCAGGGGTGACCAACCTGTGGAATTATGTCGAACAGCTACTGTCACGTGTGGGACGCATCCAGTTGTCAGCCGAGTCCATCGTGAGGATCACCCCGCCGCCTTCATTTAAGAACGAAGGAGAGGCGGTTTTCCTCTGTCTGGTGGCTATGGCGAAAGAGGTAATATGGTGGACGAGGTTAAAAGGACTGAGGGCAAACACCTTTCTCTCTGGACAACAACTTATCCCCTTCTTTAAGTATCACTTCAGAAGGAAGGTGGGAGTGGAGAGAGAGGTGCTACACCCCAGTAAATTCGCTGAAAGGTGGGTGAATGTGGAGAAAATGGCCCGAGTGAATGGGCCTTCTCTGTATATAAACCTGTAGGTTGAGGAAGATAAACAGAGGGAAGACGGGAACACCTACAAAACGTGTTCCTGGTGTTGAGGGTTGTTCTATCCACGGGGTGTAAAACAACCCCGCAGTAACGTTCCCCGCCATTGGGGATTTCAATTGTTATTTTATTATATATAGTTTATTGTTATTTATTAATGTTAAAGATTTTATGCCAAACCCCCGCCGTCATGTCTTGTAATGTCCCCTTTTTGTACACCCCTGTGGCAAATAAAGAAAGATATCTATCCCTATCTAACGTTCTGTCTATCTTTATGTATTATTACTCTTATTGTGTTATATGTGGAAAAAAACAACCAAATCAATACATTCTTCCGCCTCCAGGGTTACTTTACCTAATTTGTTTAAAATATTTACAATAAATAATTATAATTATGACCTTAAGTCAACCGGACGTAATCTTATATGTAATTTAAAAGTTAAAAAAATAATCGTATAGTTGTAGATAATATATAATTCAGTGTTGGGGAAATCATATTTCTTATAACTAAATGTTTCGTACGTTTAATATTAATAAGGTATAGGTGTGATATGAACATTGTATATACGATAAAGACCAGGAAGGTTACTATCACCATCTTTAGATACTGCTGGTCTATGTGTAAGATCCTTGTTAGTGTTTTATAGGCAATGATTGACACCAAACAGAAATACGGCACTTACTTGGATGAAGGCTCTGTTGAATGTGACAAGCTGAGGTGAGTACCACACGAATATTATCCACATATAGAAGATCAGAAACGAAATCAGTGTAAGATAAGTTAGTTGATGTGGCATATAGATTTGGGCTTCACAAGTGGTACATGCCACCCTGATTCTGACTCTATTCTTTATGGAAACTGAAGAGAACTCCCAAAAGACAAAAGCCTGGAATTATAGCTGAAAGTAAAAATCTTACCAGACGAAATTCTCAATCAATGACGTATGTATGAACTCGTAACTCGTGATGGAATCATAGGGACACCTTAGTAACATACAGCGTGTCTTTGGGAAAACCTAGCCCCTTTTCAGGTCTGAATACAGCTGCTTTCGTCAATAGAATGGGTGTGAGGGTGAGGAAGTGAGATAGGGGAAGAATCGAACCAAGAAATGGACGGCTACATTTTTATCGACCCCGAAAGGATGAAAGGCAAAGTTGACCTCGGCAACAGTTGAACTCGGAGTGCAGAGAGCCGGAACGAATACTACAAAGCAATTTATCGGACGTTCTAACGAGTCTGCCAATTTCCCGCTTCCAATCAATGATACAGATAGACAAAAGAAAAATGATGAAAAAATAATCGATGCAACTTTACAGTGAGTTTAAAACATTCCTGGCAGTTTATTAGGAAGATAATGTATGAACAATAAAAAAAGAGAGAAATCGTTAGCTAGCTGCTGTCAGACTAAATGTTGATGTCAATCATTGCCTAACTATCAGGTGAGATATGAACCATCACAAATAACTTCAGAAGTAGCCAACTTTGTACAGCAATAATTGAGTCAATAGGTAGAAGTGGATAAAGGTAACATATCATACGGCACCCCTTTCATGCCTCAATAAATATATAGCGACAAACGGTGAATATAAAGCAGATAAACTAGGACAAATAAAATAAAAGGTAATCTCATTAATATTTGGAATAAACTGAGAAAAAAAATGTCTATAAAATAAATTCAATACTGAAAACAACTGCGACAATGTTTTACGAGACCATAAATAATAGTGTTTGGTTTAGGGGAGGGAACAGTCGATTTTATCGACACCAATATGTGACTGGTACTTTATTTTAACGACACCAGAAGAGTGCCACAGAAATATGTATATTATTGATATATGTTATATTGGTCTCAAAGAATTGAAATGTAAAATTGATCACCGTTATTTGGTTTGAACGGCGGTGCATTGACAGTATCGGTAGAGGATCGGACGCTATGCTTTGCAGCAAAGAGTTACGGCCCTTTATGGTCTGAGTTCAAATCCCGCCGAGGTTAACTTTGTCTTTCATCCTTACGGGGTCGATAAAATAAAGTACCAGTAATGTACTGGGTAATTGCTGGCCTTGTGCCAAAAGTAGAAACAATTGTTTGGTTCGAACTCAACAACATAAAAAAAAAAACAAACGAAACTCCATTCAGTTATTTTGTCAAATGTTTTACTGTTTCTGCTTACTTGCAGTTTTTGTCTTCAATCGAAACATTGCCAACTGCCATCCAATCTCCTATGGTTAACAACAATTATAGAAACGGTTCCTTTCTTAAATGTAATTCTTTTTCAGTGGATTTTATCAAAAAGCAAAGTTGGCACCTGGGGGGATTTGGACTTGGAACTATGAAGCATTAAATTAGGTACGGTAAACTATCTGTTCTAGCTTTCTATTATCTGTGACAATTCTATCACAACAGGAACGGCAAGGATATTGAAAAGGGCATTAGAAATCTGAAGAAAATATCAGATAAAAGCATTATGATATTCATCTGAGACTTTAGGCTGTTGTTTGTTATTTCTCCTCAAAAGTAACAATTTCTAGCATACCGCAATATAAATACAGCAACAACAACAATTGTTTAGACACCAGGCCAACAATTTAGGGAGGTAGGAGAAGTCGATTAAATCGACCTTAGTGCGTTACTGGTACGTTATTTTATCGACCACGTAAAGATGAAAGACAAAAGGTGGCGGGGTTTGAACTCAGGACTATATGTCACAAACTATGTCGTACGACGCTCTACCGAGGCTGACATTTCAACAATAATAATTTTTTTTTAAAAATTCTGGCACAAGGCCAGCAAGTGTTTTGGGGGGAGTCGTTTATATCGACCCCAGTACTTGACTGGTACTTTATTTTACCGATCCCCCCCCCCCCGTAAGGGTGTGGAAGGCAAAGTTGACCTTGACGGAAATTGAACACAGACCGTAGAGAGCTGGAAGAAATAGCACATAGCACCTTCTTGGATGCTCTACCAATTCAGACTAGCCACTTATCTCATCAACAACTAATAATTGTTTCTACTTTAGACACAAGGCCAACATTTTGAAGGGGATGGTAAAATCGATTTCATCGGCCCCAGTGTATTACTGGTACTATATTTTATCGACCCCGTAATGATGAAAGGTAAAGCTAACCTTGACGGGATTTGAACTCAGAACGTAAAGGGCTGTTACTCTATGCTGCGAAGCATGGTGTCCATCGTTCTACCGATTCTTCCAATTCAGTGCACTTAATTATAATAATAGTAATAATAATGATTAGAATTGTTTCTACTTTTGGCACGAGGCCAGTAATTAACCAGTACATTACTGGTACTTTATTTTATCGACCCCGTAAGGATGAAAGGCAAAGTTAACCTCGACGGGATTTGAAATCAGACCGTAAAGGAACGTAACTATGCTAGAAAGCATGGCGGCCAACCCTCTACCGATACTTGGACGCCATGTTTTCTAGCATAGTTACGTCCCTTTACGGTCTGAGTTCAAATCCAGTCGAGGTTAATAATAATGATAATATGATAATATGATGATGTCATAATATCTGAAAATTGCTTTGTGGAGATTAAAAATAAAATGGATACCGTTTAAAGCAATTTAATATTTATGACAATGGTTTTTGTTTTGGTTGAGAGACTTAATAACATTATTAGTATAAGTAGTAGTTTACTTTTTACTTTTCTCACTGTTAACTTCCGAACGAGACTTGTGGGAACATAAAAATACATAACGTGAGAAATGAAGGATGAACTCGCGAGGGTTAACTAACATAACACAGTATATTTATATATACATTAGTTTGTATGTATGTATGTATGTATGTATGTATATATATATATATATATATATATATATATATATATATATATATATATATATATATATATATCTGTATATATATAAAGACGAAGTTTTCTGTATGTGTGTGTATGTGTGTGTGGACAATTTTTGATGAGGGCTCATATATTCTAAACCATTCATGCGATTTCTTTGAAATTTTTTAGAGCTTCTCCTTGCACAAATCCTGTACATGATCTACAAAGACATTCAAAAATCGACATTGGGGCCTTTGGAGACATTAAAAAAGTTTCGGTTATTTGTATCAATGTTCGTGATTGAGTAAGACAAGAGTTATCTTTAAGTAAGACAAGAGTTATCTTTCGTAATTCGGCTCATTCGGATTTTAATTTACTCTTTGTACTTGAAACAAAAGGTACGCTTCCTTGAGGCTAACAATATCATTTTGTATATTTCACAACCAGCAATTTCTAACAGATTACTAAGTTAAGTTATAGATTTGACATTGTATAATTTATCGTTTCAAGCTTCATGTTCATACATTAAGTGATGTCATAACTTTTACAATATTATTCACTTCACTTCTCTATTTCATGATGCGCTTTTACTGTTGTCAAAAAAATTTATACCTAGACTGGATTTCTGTTGTTACATGGTATAACGGATGACACCGAGCTCACATATGAATTATTTCGCTAGAATAGTGCCTAAGGTTTTCATGTTTACATAAATTACGTTTTTCTTCTATGTATTCACATTTACTTTGTTTAGTTTAATGAGCTACATCGAAAGCTACTTGGACCGTCCAAAGGATCGGTAGTTTAGCTAGTATATATATATATATATATATATACACACACATATATATACATACACACATATATATGTGTATGCATTTATATATATATATATATATATATATATATATATATATATATACTCATATATGGACATGGACATAGATATACGTATGCACTCCCCTATATATATATATATATATATATATATATATATATATGTGTGTGTGTGTGTGTGTGTGTGTGTGTGTAAAAGGTAAACAGAAATAACAACACAATCGGTACAGTATATAAAAGGGATATATTAGGTTAACGCTTGATATAGCAGGAACACACCTATATACAGTGTAGCAGGTTTTGATGTAATCGACAGACAATTCCATCACAATAACTAATATTGATTTCTCCCCCCCCCCGCCCACCACCACGCCTCTTAGGCTCAATTTTACTTTTTTTTAAAGAACTTGATCATAATCCCGAATATGAAAGAGAAAGATGATAATGATGTTAGCGATGATGATGATAATTGTGTAAATGGTGATCATAACACAAACACACACGTTTAATCAGTAAATCATTACACTTCTGTCGGCCGGGGCTGTGGGGAGGCCACCAATATCATTGACTGACTTGTCATTTTATCAGTTAGATGATCCATACTTTTCCATATATATATTATGAAAGACTTGTGTACTACTTCTACTAAACATACATATATCTTAGGATTTGTTGAGGCGTTTCGATATGAAATACGAAATTTTGAAATCCTCACACAGAATCTCTACAACAGTAAACACTAAAACTATTAACTACTAAAAACAAAAGCTATCTTTACTAACATCCCAAACTAGTTTATTACGAATACCATTTCCAAAGTCTATTCCCCAAATAGTTTCCTTACATATTACACAACATCAGTAATTTAGGGGACAAGTCATTTAGGGACAAGTCATTTAGGGAACAAGTCATTTAGGGACAAGTCATTTAGAGGACAAGTCATTTAGGGAACAAGTCATTTAGGGACAAATCATTTAGAGGACAAGTCATTTAGGGAACAAGTCATTTAGGGACAAGTCATTTAGAGGACAAGTCATTTAGGGACAAGTCATTTAGGGGACAAGGGATATTGTTTATATCAACACCAACACGTGACTGGTACTTATGTTAGTGAGATCCAAAGGGATGGAAGTTAAAGCCGTCCTCAGCGAGATTTTGTCATAAAAAATAGTTTCTAATTTAGACACAAGACCAATAGATTTTTTTTGGGGGGGAGGGGAAAGTCTATTAAACAACTGGTACTTTATTTTATCGACTCCTTAAGAATGAAAGGCAAAACTATCAGGCGGATTTGAACTCAAGCATAGAATTTCCATACAATGGGTTCGAATCTGGTCACAAGGCCTACAATTTTTTTTTGGGGGGGGGGGCATAAATGTCGGTTATACCAACCCCAGCACTTTACTGCTACTTTATTGTATCGACCTTGGAATTATGAAATTAACTCCGGGGGAGGGGGACTTCAACAAAGCGCTAACGATCCACGTAACCCACCCCTTTCCTATTGCCATGTAATCAATGTTTGTTTCGTTAGTGTTGTTTCTTACGGGGCGCCATTTAAATATATTCCTCCCCTAATGTTCCATGGATTACTAACAGTTTCTTAAGGGGTTAATGTCACTGGGCCCCATTTAAATATAGTCTTCCCTAATGTTCCATAGATTACCAACAGTTCAGGGTTATTCTGCTGCTTCAGATACTACTTACTGAGTTCAACTTTGATATTTAACCTTTCAAGGTCGACAAAAAATATATCATATCAGGGAGATCGATCGGGGGAGTTATTAGAGCGTCGGGTGAGGCCTTGCGGTATTTTTTCCGAGTCTTTGCATTCTGAGTTCCCTGGGCGGTAGATTTAATCCCTTAACCAGTTTAATAGCACCACCTGACTTTTGGGTGTTCACTGTTTTATATAATTTGGTTTGGTACCCGATTTGAGGATAAATTCCTCCCTTCCCACCAACAGCCAAGAAACTCAAATGCAGCATCTATGAAGTGTCTTGGAAACCTTCACTGGAATGTTAATCCATTGGATTTGAAGGAGGCGGCTTAATTTGGCGTGTTTTTTCTTGTAGAATTACAGCTTTTCCAGGCGTTTATTCAAATCTATAGAGCCAGTGCTCCTTTTACAATACATACAAATGTGAACCTGTAGTCAGAATACCAGAGCTGTATGTAAGTGTGTATGTATGTGTGCATGTATGTATGTATGTATGTATGTATGTATGTATGTATGTATGTATGTATGTATGTATGTATGTCAGGTCACCACTTGGTGCTACTGGTAACATGTATCCCAGTACAACCTGTCTCATGGTCGGGTTGTTGGCGACTAAACTGGCAACCCCACCAAGGTTTCTTGGTGAGGAGGGTGACTTTGGACATCCTGCAGGACTAAAAACAAAACCTGTCAAAGGGCAAAGGAGCTCTTAAGAGTCAATGGCCATCCAAAATCACTGGGAGAGATGACCCCTTAGCCTTTGTCAAGGCAGAATTCTAGGAGAAGGAAAACTCTGATATAACACCTGCAACCCTGATGGTATCCAATGATGTTGACTTGTTCTTCTTTTTGGTAAATATCATCTTGGTTAAGAGAGTGGGACTGGCTTTGTGCAGTGCCTTTGCTCACTATAAAAGCTTCACGGCACAGGCATTGCTTTATATCTGGAGATCTCTCTGTACTTGTCGTCACATGGTACCAAAGGCAAAGCACTATGTGTCAATAATTGTCACAGGTGTAGTGTTTGTACCAGAGTTTTCAAGTCGCTGGCTGGACTAAAAAGTCACACTCGTTCAGCGCATCGGTAGGGGTTCTCCTACATGGATATAAAGTAGTGGCCGTACTCGAAAACGAGTTGGCAGCCACCATGTATGCATGTATGTATGTATGTATGTATGTATGTATGTATGTATGTATGTATGTATGTATGTATGTTCTGGTTTTATAATTTCACAAAATTTTACCAATAGAGTGAGAGTCGGTTTCTAACATAGACACAAGACTCTCTCATTGGAATTTACACAACATCAACTAGGTAGATATGTATGTATGCATGCATGTGTAGATATGGATGTTATTGTATGTGTTGATGTGTATGTTTTGAGTTGTATGTGTGCATGTATATATGCTTTGTATCTGTACATGTGTATATGCAGTTATTAGATGCAAAATATTTGGAATTTTTACATATTTTTACTGTTCCATTAATGGATTGTACTTGTAATTTCCTAACTAGTTGTGTTCTTTCTGTTCCCGTGAAGCCTAACATATCCCAGTGCCCCAATAATCACAGGCATACATCTGAAGGTGTAATCAGGGTGGAGTATCTGCAGATTTCTCATCAGTTCTGCATAAATATTCTCCTTTTCACTAATCTTTGATATTATATTGGCATCTGCTGGGCAGCTAATTTCCACTACTGTGCATGTTTTCTTCTCCCTGTCCCATATCATAATATCTGGTCTGTTATGCCTGCATTTTATTGGGGTTTTTACTGGAACAATCCACCAATACTCTTTCATATTATGTACATGGATGTCTTCCACATTGTTGTAGCTTTTAATGTGTTTATTATCGGGGCTAACTTTTTTACGAACTGCATTGTACAGTGTTTTGGCCACTACATCATGCCTCATAGGTAGATAGTCCCGCGATGACATCTTTGGACAGCTGCTGATGACATGGGTGATATCCTCGAGGTTAGTTCTGCAGAGTCTGCACTTGTTATCACATCTAGGTGTTTTGCCTGCATCCCTATCTCTTTTGTGAATCAGGTATTTCGTGGTTACGCGTTCTTTATTACAGATACCATTATAGGATATGTTCTCATCTATCCCCAGGTATCTGTAGCAGTCCTCATCAGATATCGGTGAAACAGATAGGCCATTGATGACAATGTTGCTAGATTGGGTTGTTGTTTTCCCCGCTTTACAGTCATGTATGAGCATTTATCTTGGCCAAACTCCATTCCTATATCCTTTGAGAACGTTGTAACCAGGTCAAGATATTTCTTCATCCCATCCATGTTCTTGGCATAGAGTTTCAGATCGTCCACAAAGAAATTATGGGTTAGGTTCGTATTTCTGTCCTCCTGTGAGCCAATGATGTATCCCTCACATTTCTTGAGCAGAAAGGACAAGGGGTTTAATGACAAGATGAACAATATCACAGAGAGACTGTCACCCTGAAATATACCCCTGCAATATTTTATTTTATCAGTGAAAATAGAGTCCTCCCTCTCTGTCTTTAACCTTAGGATAGTAGCCCAAGAAGAAGACAGCCTCTCTATGGCTCTGACAATAATGTCTGGGACTTTAGCAAGTTGGAGGGCTTCTATCACCAAAGAGTGGGGAATAGAATCGAAAGCTTTCCTGTAGTTCAGCCAGACTGTAGTCATATTCCTCCTAAGTTGTCGCACCTTTGACATCGCAGTTTTGTTGATTAGGAGTTGTTCAGCACAACCCCAAACCCCTTTCTTTCCAGCTGCTTGTTCATCTGTGATGATGTTATTATTTTCACAGTGATCTTGGAGGAATAGGTTCAGGCAGGCTGTATACATCTTATACATCAAGTTCTGGCATGCAATGGGTTGGTAGTTTTTTGCCAAGTGGGTGTCTTTGTTCTTGGGGACCAGTGTATCTCCTTTAAGAACTTGTTGGTAGAGGTCAGTAAGATACCTCCGATAGAATATCAGTTTTTGTACCAGTAGCCAAAAATCATGTCTCTCCCTGGTGTTTTCTTATCTTGGAGTTTTCTATCACAGTCTCAAGGGTACCCTCACTTATTTCGTATGTTTTTGTTGTAATGTAGGAGCAATAGTTCTTTCGGATTTCTCTTAGCCACACTGCATCTTGGTTGAAATTCTTCTTTTCACCCCATATTTTTCTCCAAAAGGAATCTATGTCTTCTGGGATGGGGCCTCAGTGACACTTATTATTTTGCCCTTCATATCTCTATAGACTGATGTTTGGTTTCGTCTGAATCTTTTATTACGCACTTTTCTCTCATCTACTTTCTTCAGGTATCGGCGTTTGAGGTTGATCAGCTTATATTGGAGAGTTCTGGTTCTACTGTTACCAAACATCGTCTCTATTTTATTTTTCACTCTTTGTTGGTTAGGAGTGAGGTATTTTTGTGTTTGTTTGCATGTAAGGAGCATTGTCACATATCCTATGGTTTTTCGTAGGTCAGCAATCTTTTTTTCTATTTTAGTTATATACGATGGTATTTTTGGTGGTGTTCTGTTCTTGTTAATATCTCTGCTATCACCAAGATAATGCTTCACTGTCGTTGCTAAGGCATATAAACAGGCGTTGATTTGCCAAAATGTTTGGGTTTTTATCCGTCGTAACTATTCATCCCCTATTTCGTCAATAACACGTAGTATTTCATTATTTGGTTTTTTATTCACCATTGTCGTTTTAACACGTTCAGCCAGAGAGATATTTATACATGAGTTAATTTCTCTCTGGAAGATTTCGTTGAGGAAAATTTTCTATTGTTTATACTTTTGATTATTATCATTATCGATAGTATTTTCCACAACAGTCGAGGTAGACTCGGATGGTATCCGTGGTGTCACATTTATTCGATTATTATTATTATCGATAGAGGGCGGTGGATTGGCAGTATCGGTAGAGGGTCGGACGCCATGCTTTCCAGCATACTTACGTCCCTTTACGATCTGAGTTCAAATCCCGCCGAGGTTGTATTTGCCTTTCATCCTTACGGGGTCGATAAAATAAAGTACCAGTAATGCACTGGGTAATTGCTGGCCTTGTGCCTAAAGTAGAAACAATTATTATTATGGATAGTGTTTTCACCAGCATTCAAGGTAGACTTAGATGGTACAGGTGGTGTCAAGTTTCTTACAGGCGTAGTTGTTTCAAGGCGCTGTTCGACCTGGCTGCTACGAAGTCTAGTAGCATGGCGACCTGTAGCACGTGTTGTTGATTCCATGTTTGTTGTGGGGGACTTACATCTAATAATATTTATCTTATTTTTACGTTCAACAAACGTCGCTTGTTGGCGTAATTGTTTCGCTGTGAAATAATTTAGCTCTGGGTGCATTTCGTCCCAGTATAGCTTCATTCTATTCATATAGCCAATGGAGAGATTGTTTTCTGCCATTTTATAACAATTAAATAAATCATCATTAAGTTCGCGACTCCAAGAGAAATGCGATTTATAATTTCAGTTTCTTCTGTAGCTACAACTGAATAAAGTTTGTTTACCTTCCTTGTTATTTGTCTTCGGTACTTCCTTTTTTTTTGTTGATGTTGTGTTCAGCCATGCTGTTTGTAGCAAATCCTTGTGAAATGAATTATTTATTAGTCGGATATCTCTACGAATTCGAATAAAAGGTGTCTTCAGAAGGGATAGTTAGAAGAATAACCAGTTATTCAACCTGACTGTAGTTGTGGCATTACTGTCGGAGATAGTGTTCATCTTAAATCTAATAAATAGTCGCCCACGCCAAAATATGCGACTGAGCGTGTTGACTGTCTATGTATGTATGTAAAGGGCAAACGAGCTCTTAAGAGTCAATGGCCATCCAAAATCACCGGGAGAGATGACTCCTTAGCCTTTGTCAAGGCAGACTTCTAGGAGAAGGAAAACTCTGATATAACACCTGCAACTCTGATGGTATCCGATGATGTTGACTTGTTCTTCTTTCTGGTAAATATCATCTTGGTTAAGAGAGTGGGACTGGCTTTGTGCAGTGCCTTTGCTCACTATAAAAGCTTCATGGCACAGGCATTGCTTTATATCTGGAGATCTCTCTGCACTTGTCATCACATGGTACCATGGGCCCAGCACTATGTGTCAATAATTGTCACAAGTGTAGTGTTTGTACCAGAGTTTTCAAGTCGCTGGCTGAACTAAAAAGTCACACTAGTTCACTGCATCGGTAGGGGTTCTCCTAAATGGATATAAAGTAGTGGCCGTACTCGAAAACGAGTTGGCAGCCACCATGTATGTATGTATGTATGTATGTATGTATGTATGTATGTATGTATGTATGTATGTATGTATGTATCTCTTTCTCTTAATTTCGAGTATATTTTTTTTGACCGGCCACCTTCCTGGTGGCAAGGTTGTAAAAGAAAAGAAATTGTCATCCCTTGAATCGCAAGAATGTTTTGCAAATGTTGAAGGTGCCAGCTATCGCAGCCATTTGTAGACTATGAATTAGGGAGCTGGGCTTTTTGTCCGCAAATCCAAGTTCAGTCAAACTTTGGTCCAAGCGGGTTGGTATATAACCCGTAGCTCCAATAATGATGGGTATGAAGCTAAAGGTGTATCTTGGATACTGGATTTGTAAACTCCTCATCAATGGTCCGTAGATGTCCTCCTTCTCCTGTATTTTTCTGACAACGTTTACATCAAGTGGGCAGCTGACCTCCACAACAGAACACGTTTTCAATGTGTGGTCCCAAACAACAATATCAAGCCGGTTGTGCTTTAATTTGGTGGCAGTTTTTATTTTCAGGTTCCACCAGTATTCCTTAGTGCCATCTGTCTCAATATATTCTTCCTCGTTTGTTGTTAATTTTGTTTTCCGAAGTGCATTCCAGATGGTTCTAGCTATCCCATCGTGTCTCATGGGGAGATAGTAGCGAGATGATATTCTTTCGCAGCTCGCAACAATGTAGCTTACATCCTCGATCTTTGTTTTACATAGCCTACATTTATTGTCAGCTGCTGGCCCTCCTCTTTTGTGCAGCAGATATTTGGTAGGGAGTTCTTGTTCCTGTATTGCATAGAGATATCGCTCAAGGTGTGATGTCATAAACTTGTCGGAACTCCATGCCAGGCTTTTTGAGTGGTTTATCCCCTCTATGGTCTGTGTTTTACGTCTCAAGTATCCATGCACAACTTTTTCTGTAAATTGGTCAATTTTTTTATCTTGTTTGAACATTGAATAGGATCTTCCGATTTCTCTGGGTGAGAGATTTATATCAGGCTTTATTCCATATCTCTCCTCCAGATCAGTCGCTATTCTAATGATATTTTTTTTTCATGCTCATAAACCTGGGCAAGATGGTTGCCAACCTTTTTCCTCTGTTGAAGGTGTTGCTTCAGTGTTACTATCCGGGTCTCATATGTTGTTAATATTGATTTTAGACCCCGGCCACCTTCCTGGCGTGAGAAGTATAGCCTATCCACATCACCATTGATGTTAAAGTTCCCAGTAACACTAGAAGTTTGCGAGTTCTAACATTCTTCTCACTTAGTTCTTGCAATGACCAGTTCAGCAGGCCAAATGTTGGCGTTAGAATTGGCACAGCATAAGTATTGTGGGCAATGTATTTGTTGTACGCTGACAGTTCTGATGACCATATTTTCTATGTATGTATGTATGTATGTATGTATGTATGTATGTATGTATGTATGTATGTATGTATGTATGTATGTATGTATGTATGTATGTATGTATGTATGTATGTATGTATATTTCTATGTGTATATATATGTATGTATGTATGAATGTATGTATGTATGTATGTAGTATGTATGTAGTATTATGTGTGTATGTGTGTATGTATGTGTGTATGTATGTGTGTATGCATGTGTGTATGTATGTATGTATGTTTGTATGTGTGTATGTATGTATGTATGTATGTATGTATGTAGTATGTATGTGTGTATGTGTGTATGTATGTGCGTATGTATGTATGTATGTTTGTATGTGTGTATGTATGGGAGAGATGACCCCTTAGCCTTTGTCAAGGCAGAATTCTAGGAGAAGGAAAACTCTGATATAACACCTGCAACCCTGATGGTATCCAATGATGTTGACTTGTTCTTCTTTTTGGTAAATATCATCTTGGTTAAGAGAGTGGGACTGGCTTTGTGCAGTGCCTTTGCTCACTATAAAAGCTTCACGGCACAGGCATTGCTTTATATCTGGAGATCTCTCTGCACTTGTCGTCACATGGTACCATGGGCCCAGCACTATGTGTCAATAATTGTGGTGATGGTGGTGATGGTGATGGTGGTGGTGATGGTGGTGGTGGTGATGATGGTGGTGGTTGGGGTGGTGGCGGTGGTTGTGGTGGTAGTGATGGTGGTGGTGGTGGTGGTGGTAGGTGGTGGTGGTGGTGGTAGATATTACAGCAGTAGATATTGCAGTAGTAATCACTGTAGCAGTAGATATTGCAGTAGATATTATAGCAATAAATAGTGCAGCAGTAGATATTGCAGTAGATATTGCAGTAGATATTGCAGCAGTAGATAGTGCAATAGTAGCTATTGCAGTAGATATAGCAGTAGTAGATAGTGCAATAATAGATATTGCAGTAGATATTGCAGTAATATGGCAGCAGTAGATAGTGCAGTAGTAATCACTGCAGCAGTAGACACTGCTGCTGCAGTACAATTCACAGCAGTCAGCTACATGTGCAGTAATGACAGTTGCAGTTGCAACAACAATAGTCACAGCAGCTGCACAAACAATAATGTCTTTATTGTGTTAGCAACTGTCATAATCTTACCAAGTTCATCATCACCACCACCACCACCACCACCACCATCACCACCACCACCACCACCACCACCACCACCACCACCACCACCACCACCACCACCACCACCACCACCGCCGCCGCCGCCGCCGCCGCCGCCGCCACCACCACCACCACCACCACCATCACCATCACTACGAGGCTCAAGTAGATAAAACAATCTATAAAACAGCTTCAACGAGGCTTTAGGAGATGTTTGATAAAACAATCTATAAAACAGCTCCAACGAGGCTTTAGGAGATGTTTGATAAAACAATCTATAAAACAGCTTCAACGAGGCTTTAGGAGATGTTTGATAAAACAATCTATAAAACAGCTTCAACGAGGCTTTAGGAGATGTTTGATAAAACAATCTATAAAACAGCTTCATAGAGGCTTTAGGAGATGTTTGATAAAACAATCTATAAAACAGCTCCAACGAGGCTTTAGGAGATGTTTGATAAAACAATCTATAAAACAGCTCCAACGAGGCTTTAGGAGATGTTTGATAAAACAATCTATAAAACAGCTTCAACGAGGCTTTAGGAGATGTTTGATAAAACAATCTATAAACAGCTTCAACGAGGCTTTAGGAGATGTTTGATAAAACAATCTATAAAACAGCTCCAACGAGGCTTTAGGAGATGTTTGATAAAACAATCTATAAAACAGCTTCAACGAGGCTTTAGGAGATGTTTGATAAAACAATCTATAAAACAGCTTCAACGAGGCTTTAGGAGATGTTTGATAAAACAATCTATAAAACAGCTTCATAGAGGCTTTAGGAGATGTTTGATAAAACAATCTATAAAACAGCTCCAACGAGGCTTTAGGAGATGTTTGATAAAACAATCTATAAAACAGCTCCAACGAGGCTTTAGGAGATGTTTGATAAAACAATCTATAAAACAGCTTCAACGAGGCTTTAGGAGATGTTTGATAAAACAATCTATAAACAGCTTCAACGAAGCTTTAGGAGATGTTTGATAAAACAATCTATAAAACAGCTTCAACGAGGCTTTAGAAGATGTTTGATAAAACAATCTATAAAACAGCTTCAACGAGGCTTTAGGAGATGTTTGATAAAACAATCTATAAAACAGCTTCAACGAGGCTTTAGAAGATGTTTGATAAAACAATCTATAAAACAGCTTCCACGAGGCTTTAGAAGATGTTTGATAAAACAATCTATAAAACAGCTTCAACGAGGCTTTAGGAGATGTTTGATAAAACAATCTATAAAACAGCTTCAACGAGGCTTTAGGAGATGTTTGATAAAACAATCTATAAAACAGCTTCAACGAGGCTTTAGAAGATGTTTGATAAAACAATCTATAAAACAGCTTCAACGAGGCTTTAGGAGATGTTTGATAAAACAATCTATAAAACAGCTTCAACGAGGCTTTAGAAGATGTTTGATAAAACAATCTATAAAACAGCTTCAACGAGGCTTTAGAAGATGTTTGATAAAACAATCTATAAAACAGCTTCAACGAGGCTTTAGGAGATGTTTGATAAAACAATCTATAAAACAGCTTCAACGAGGCTTTAGGAGATGTTTGATAAAACAATCTATAAAACAGCTTCAACGAGGCTTTAGAAGATGTTTGATAAAACAATCTATAAAACAGCTTCAACGAGGCTTTAGAAGATGTTTGATAAATCAATCTATAAAACAATCTATAAGACAATCTATAAAACAATCTATAAAACAATCTATAAAACAATCTATACAACAAGAGACAGTAACTACAACTTAGACTGGATCACGTTTGAAACAAACGGATTTCCTTTTTTTATCTGTTTCATTCCAGTTTGATTTTATGTTTTGTAAAGGAAATAGAATCACGTTCCTTCACATCTTCATTCAAACTGGCACGTCATATTATATATATCTATACATACATACATAATGTGTGTATCTATATATGTATATATACATTATATAAATATTTTCTCCCCCCCCTCTCTCTCTCTCTCTCTCTCTATATATATATATATATATATATATTTATATATCTATATGTATATATATATATATATATCTTTTGCCCTTTCATTTTCCTTTACTGGTTCCAGTCAATGAACTGCGGCCGAGATTTTAGTCGATTATATCGACCTAACTCCGTCTTTCTGTCTGGGACAGTTTAACGATCCATATTTCTTCTCGGTGTCTGTGTTTATGCTGTGTCAGGCCACGGTTTGTATCAAGACACACAAGCACACACACTAGCTGAGCACCGAGTGTATGTATGTGTAAGTGTGTGTGTGAAAGTGTGTGTCTGTGTGTGTGAATATATATAGTAGTAATAATATAGTCACAGATGTTCCCGCTTAGGGTGAAAGTAGAAATTGTTTACTTAAACTTTTAATCTGCGCTAATAATTGTTTCTACTTTTGGCATAAGGCCAGCAATTACCCAGTGCATTACTGGTACTTTATTTTATCGACCCCGTAAGGATGAAAGGCAAAGTTAACCTCGGCGGGATTTGAACTCAATCTGTAAAGGGACGTAACTATGCTAGAAAGCATGGCGTCCAACCCTCTACCGATACTGCCAATTCACCGCTCTTTAATACCTGCGCTAATAATAATAATAATGGTTTCTTTATTGGCCACAAGGGCTAACATGAAGAAAAACATTAGAGACGGTACAGGACGGTACAACTTTAAGCACAGAATCGCTGTAAAGAGTTTCAGAAGAACCGGTTAAGGGTGAAAGCAACGATTCTTTGCTTAAACTTTAATCTGTTATTTTAATAAATACTAGCAGAATGGCCCGGCGTTGCTCGGGATTCTAAACATAGATTGGCATGTTTATCCCTCCTTTCTGAAACAGTTTCGTCGTTTGTTCACCAATTGATCCAGAAGTCCTAATAAAAAGTGAAGTCGCCTTGGGTAAATAGGCAAATCACTTTCCATTAAGATTTTTCAAAAGCATGTAATTGCGTTCCCTCACTTTTTCTTTGTTGTTTTTGCTGCTGTCGAGCCTCGTGAAATAAATACGTTTGTTTATATTTTGTTATTGTGTATGCAAAAATATATATATATATATATATATATATATATATATATATATATATATATATATATATATATATATATATATATATATATATATATATATATACAGTATTTTCCGTAGTGTTGTAATAAAACCAACCACGCATATCTATACTATCTCTAATCCTTCTATAGATTTAGAAAAATAACCAATAATATATTCTATAAAAATGTCAAAACAACAGATGGGAATCTAATGACTCACTGCCACCAAAAATTCTCACTGCTATCAAAAAAACACTCCCTCAACTATTCTTCTAACAACTTCACCCCTCCCTCCTAATATTCTCTATAAAAACCAAACAGGTCCTCAGTAAAATTATTCCGATGAAATGACAGTTGATAATAACATTGAAATATTGAATGTCTGCATAACTAATACTTTGTAGATAGCAGCTGTTTTCAGGTTATGTAACTGTTATAGAAACACGTGTCAATAAATTCCTTTTAACTAAACTGTATATATATATAATTATATATTCGTGTACAGATATTTTTGCATACACACTAACAAAATATAAACAAACGTATTTATTTCACGAGTTATAATTTTATAAATTTTATGTATTTCATAAATCCATCTGTTATACAGTTGTGACTGTTAAAATATAAGTTTGTTTACTATAACGTCTTAATGTTTAAAGTTTTTCATAAGAATATATCTAAAGCAAAAACCGTAAAAAAAACTTTTATATATCGAATACATTCTATGAATGAACTCGTATAAAAGGTTTTTTTACGGTTTATGCTTTAGATATATTCTTATGAAAAACTTTAAACATTAAGCGTTATAGTAAACAAACTTATATTTTAACAGTCACAACTGTATAACAGGTGGATTTATGAAATACATAAAATTTATAAAATTATAACTTACTATAAAATAATATAAGGTTTTTTTATAATCTTAACTTTTTTATCATCTTAATCTTTATAACATTTAATCCTTAGAGCTATCTAAATTACAAATAAATCACTTATTTTCCTTCACGCTGTATTGCTATTACAAAGAAGAGATTTTTCTTCGGTAAAATCTCTGAATTTCCATGGGTTTAGAAACATTCCTATATTTTAAACACAACATTTTTTATTTTTTATTATTTCTTATTATTTTTATTGATAATTAATTGGAAAATTAATAATTAATTGTTGGTTGATGATTAATAATAAATTTATATATGGTTATGTAATAATAACATATATTTTTAATAATTGTTTCTACTTTAGGCACAAGGCCAGCAATTACCCAGTGCATTACTGGTACTATATTTTTTGAAATAATATTTTTTAATAATGTATATATATATATATATATATATATATATATATATATATATATATATATATATATATATATATATGTATGTGTATATATATTCTTTTAATAATATATAGATTTCAAGTTTAATGTATAGATCTCAATAATTTAATTGATAAATTAAACATTTAATCAAATTTAAACATTAGATGAAATTCTCCGGTTATTATTATTTATTTATTTATTTATCCACGCTTTATTTACTCCGCGTAATTCATCCACTATATATTTATTCTTTCGCTTCATCATCTCATAAATTACGTTAATACAACACTCTCTCACTTAGTGTTTTCTCTCTTTCTCTTTCTTTTGTTTTCCTTCTTTAGGTTTGCTCTTTCTTTTTCTTTTTCTTTTTCTTTTTTCCCTATTCCAACGGCTTAATTTAAATGTACTGGGTTTTAAACCTCTCCGCTAATTTGCATAATAGACCAATAATAAAATTAGTAACCCCACTATCCAGGAGCTTCCAACCGACATGGTCGCATTCTTTAAGGGTATGTCAATATTTGTTTATAAAACTGATCTATATTATATTTTATCTGATGAAAGCGGACCATAATTTACTTTGGTGTCCTTGAAATATGTATAATGAAATAAATATGGTTTTATAAATATAGTTTCCATTTGTTAATATATTATATATATATATATATATATATATATATATATATATATATATATATATATATATATATATATATATATATATATATATATATATATATATATATATTTATATATATATATATTAAAATAACAGATTATAGTTTAAGCGAAGAATCCCTGCTTTCACCCTTAACGGGATCTTCTGAACATTAAAAAATCAATCTGTGAACGCAGAAGTAAATATTTCGAAAAACGTTATTTAGTCTTCACATATATTATTATTACTAGAAGAGGAAGAAGAAGGTTAACGTATGTTGATGCCCTAAGGACAGACACTGGTCTGCTGGAG
>OZ024745.1:11520842-11550605 GCA_964016885.1 Eledone cirrhosa
ACAGAACAAAGGAGAGGCACAAAAACAAAGAAAAGAATCCCCAGTCACTGAAGAGGTCACAGAATGTGTGACGAAAGAACTTTGACAATATATGAACAACCGTCCGGTTGTGGAACCAACCAACCAACCGGAAATTTATAAATTCTTAAATTTATAAATTTAATTTATAATAAATTGAAGTGAAAGCAACTGGTGCGTGTGTTTCTTATTGGCAACATGACCCTCCCAAAGTATAACAATATCGGTTTCAACACACGATTTCAGATAAAGAATCTTGCTAAACAAATTCAGAAACGATATATATATATATATATATATATATATATACTGTATATATATATATAACATCATCATCAGGTCGAGCTTGCTCGGCTTTCTACGACACGTTTCCTCCATCCATCTCTGTCTCTCATAGCGTTTGCCAGTTCTTCCGCAGTGCATCCAGTATCGTCTTCAAGTTGCTTGACGTATGTCTTCTTGGGACGACCAGCGTTTCTTGCTCCATGAGATGGACTCCATAGCAACACATCACCTGATATTTCTTCCTAGCTGCGCCAACAGTGGCCAGCAAATCTGAGTCTCTGTCCACGTATTGACCTGCTGATATATATATGTATGTAAAGGGATGCAACAAGTATCACATTCTGGAACTCCAATAGGGTGGAATTATTGGAGGCAGTCTCTCTATACTCAATGATGTCAGAATTCCTCCATCAGAGTAAACATTGTTATACGAGGGAAACATCATGGCTAATATAGACCAGGTGTACTCAGCCATGGTATATAACAACAATGACGAATAGTAAAATAGTGTGTGTGTGTGTATATATATATATATATATATATATATATGTATGTGTGTGTGTGTGTGTGTATATATATGTGTGTGTGTATATTTGTGTGTGTGTTTACGTTTCTTGTTTGTTTGTTTATGTCCGATAACTAAATATAATAGTTTCTACATTTGGCACAAGGCCAGCAATTACCCAGTGCATTACTGGTACTTTATTTTATCAACCCAGTAAGGATGAAAGGCAAAGTTAACCTCGGCAGGATTTGAACTCAGATAAGAAAGGGGCGTAACTCTGTGCTACAAAGCATGTGGTCCGACTCTCTACCGATACTGCCAAAACACCACCCTAAATATAATAATACTAAATAATAGAATCAGTCTTTAACCTGTTAGAAGTCCTTTTTGTTACTGTTAAGACTAATCCAGGGTCTTCTCACTCCTGTTGGAGGAACCCCTCCCTGGTTGACCTCCATCCAATCCAATCCAGGGTCTTCTCTATCCTGTTGGAGGAACCCCTCCTTGGTGGACCTCCATCCAATCCAATCCAGGGTCTTCTCTCTCCTGTTGGAGGAACCCCTCCCTGGTGGACCTCCATCCAATCCAATCCAGGGTCTTCTCTCTCCTGTTGGAGGAACCCCTCCCTGGTGGACCTCCATCCAATCCAATCCAGGGTCTTCTCTCTCCTGTTGGAGGAACCCCTCCCTGGTGGACCTCCATCCAATCCAATCCAGGGTCTTCTCTCTCCTGTTGGAGGAACCCCTCCCTGGTGGACCTCCATCCCATCCAATCCAGGGTCTTCTCTCTCCTGTTGGAGGAACCCCTCCCTAGTTGACCTCCATCCAATCCAATCCAGGGTCTTCTCTCTCCTGTTGGAGGAACCCCTCCCTAGTTGACCTCCATCCAATCCAATCCAGGGTCTTCTCTCTCCTGTTGGAGGAACCCCTCCCTGGTTGACCTCCATCCAATCCAATCCAGGGTCTTCTCTCTCCTGTTGGAGGAACCCCTCCCTGGTTGACCTCCATCCAATCCAATCCAGGGTCTTCTCTCTCCTGTTGGAGGAACCCCTCCCTGGTGGACCTCCATCCAATCCAATCCAGGGTCTTCTCTCTCCTGTTGGAGGTACCCATCCCTGGTGGACCTCCATCAAATCCAATCCAGGATCTTCTCTCTCCTGTTGGAGGAACCCCTCCCTAGTTGACCTCCATCCAATCCAATCCAGGGTCTTCTCTCTCCTGTTGGAGGAACCCCTCCCTGGTGGACCTGCATCCAATCCAGGGCCTTCTCACTCCTGTTGGAGGAACCCCTCCCTGGTTGACCTCCATCCAATCCAGGGCCTTCTCACTCCTGTTGGAGGAACCCCTCCTTGGTTGACCTCCAATCCAATCCAGAGCCTTCTCTCTCCTGTTGGAGGAATCCCTCCTTGGTTGACCTCCTCTACTTTCTGTTAGGTTTTGGTCATGTTTTCAGTGGTGTAGCCATACTCACCGCACTTGGCCAATTGTGGGTGGTGATGCTATTTAACCCATAGATGGGGGTGGATGGCCGTTGACTCTGAGGAGTTCATTCACCCTTTTAACAGCTTTTGTTTTTTTGTGCTGCTGGGGTTTTACTTACCCCCCACACTGGACCAGGGTCTGGTGAGGGAGCCGGTTTAGTCGCTATACACTATACACAGTACACTATACACTATACACTGTACACTATACACTATACACTATACTCTATACACTATACACTATATACTATACACTATATACTATACACTATACACTATACACAGTACACTATACACTATACACTATATACTATACACTATATACTATACACTATACACTATACACTGTACACTATATACTATACACTATACACTATACACTATATACTATACACTATACACTATACACTATACACTATACACAGTACACTATACATTATACACAGTACACTATACACTATACATTATACACTATACACTATACACAGTACACTATACACTACACACTATACACTATACACTATACACTATACACTATACACAGTACACAGTACACTATACACTATACACTATACACTATACACTATACACTATATACTATACACAGTACACTATACACTATACACAGTACACTATACACTATATACTATACACTATATACTATACACTGTACACTATACACTATACACTATACACTATATACTATACACTATACACAATACACTATACACTACATACTATACACTATACACTATACACAGTACACTCTACACTATACACTATACTCTATACACTATACACTATACACTATACACAGTACACTATACACTATACACTATACACTATACACTATATACTATACACTATACATTATATACTATACACTATACACTATACACTATACACTATACACTACATACTATACACTATACACTATACACTATACACAGTACACAGTACACTATACACTATACACTATACACTATACATTATACACAGTACACTATACACTATACACTATACACTATACACAGTACACTATACACTATACACAGTACACTATACACTATACACTATACACTATACACTATACACAATACACTATACACTATACACTATACACTATATACTATACACAGTACACTATACACTATACACTATACACTATATACTATACACTATACACTATATACTATACACTATACACTATACACTATATACTATACACTATACACTATATACTATACACTATAAACTATACACTATACACTATACACTACATACTATACACTATACACTATACACTATACACAGTACACAGTACACAGTACACTATACACTATACACAGTACACTATACACTATACACTATACACAGTACACTATATACTATACACTATACACTATACACTATACACTATACACTATACATTATACACAGTACACTATACATTATACACAGTACACTATACACTATACACAGTACACTATATACTATACACTATACACTATACACTATACACTATACACTATATACTATACACTATACACTATACACTGTACACTATACACTGTACACTATACACTATACACTATACACTATACACTATATACTATATACTATACACTATACACTATATACTATACACTATACACTACATACTATACACTATACACTATACACTATACACAGTACACAGTACACTATACACTATACACTATACAAAGTACACTATACACTATACACTATACACTATACACTACATACTATACACTATACACTATACACAGTACACTATACACCAATTGCTAATACTCTCTATCGGTCACAACTCCTAGCAGAAAGAGTAACGTGAAATAAAGTGTCTTGCTCAAGAACATAACGCACGGGTATCAAACTCGCAACCTTCCGATTGCAAATCCAATTATCTAACCACTAAACCACGCGCTTCAATAAATTAAAAATCCCTAACTACCTGGCGTAGGTCAGTCGGTGGGCAGTAGAGCGTCGGACAACATGCTTTGTGGCATATAGATACGGTCCTTTACGTTCTGAGTTCAAATCTCACCGAGGTTAGCTTTGCTTTTCATCCTTACGGGATAAAATAAAGTACAAGTAACGCACTGGGTTAGATTTAACCAACTTTTTCCTTCCACAAAATTGTTGGCCTTGTGTCTAAATTAGATACCCTTAATTACTTATTTTCATTCGATGATGTTCAACCTTTCTCAGAAGGTTGAACAGAAGGTTCAACCTTTCTCAGAAGCTTGAACAGAAGGTTCAACCTTTCTCAGAAGGTTTAACAGAAGGTTGAACCTTTCTCAGAAGGTTTAACAGAAGGTTGAACCTTTCTCAGAAGGTTTAACAGAAGGTTGAACCTTTCTCAGAAGGTTTAACAGAAGGTTGAACCTTTCTCAGAAGGTTTAACAGAAGGTTGAACCTTTCTCAGAAGGTTTAACAGAAGGTTGAACCTTTCTCAGAAGGTTGAACAGAAGGTTCAACCTTTCTCAGAAGGTTTAACAGAAGGTTCAACCTTTCTCAGAAGGTTTAACAGAAGGTTGAACCTTTCTCAGAAGGTTGAACAGAAGGTTGAACCTTTCTCAGAAGGTTGAACAGAAGGTTGAACCTTTCTCAGAAGGTTTAACAGAAGGTTCAACCTTTCTCAGAAGGTTTAACAGAAGATTGAACCTTTCTCAGAAGGTTTAACAGAAGGTTCAACCTTTCTCAGAAGGTTTAACAGAAGGTTGAACCTTTCTCAGAAGGTTTAACAGAAGGTTGAACCTTTCTCAGAAGGTTGAACAGAAGGTTGAACCTTTCTCAGAAGGTTTAACAGAAGGTTGAACCTTTCTCAGAAGGTTTAACAGAAGATTGAACCTTTCTCAGAAGGTTTAACAGAAGGTTGAACCTTTCTCAGAAGGTTTAACAGAAGGTTGAACCTTTCTCAGAAGGTTTAACAGAAGGTTGAACCTTTCTCAGAAGGTTTAACAGAAGGTTGAACCTTTCTCAGAAGGTTGAACAGAAGGTTGAACCTTTCTCAGAAGGTTTAACAGAAGGTTGAACCTTTCTCAGAAGGTTTAACAGAAGGTTGAACCTTTCTCAGAAGGTTTAACAGAAGGTTGAACCTTTCTCAGAAGGTTGAACAGAAGGTTCAACCTTTCTCAGAAGGTTTAACAGAAGATTGAACCTTTCTCAGAAGGTTTAACAGAAGATTGAACCTTTCTCAGAAGGTTTAACAGAAGGTTGAACCTTTCTCAGAAGGTTTAACAGAAGGTTGAACCTTTCTCAGAAGGTTGAACAGAAGGTTCAACCTTTCTCAGAAGGTTTAACAGAAGGTTGAACCTTTCTCAGAAGGTTGAACAGAAGGTTGAACCTTTCTCAGAAGGTTTAACAGAAGGTTCAACCTTTCTCAGAAGGTTGAACCTTTTTCAGAAGGTTGTGCATAAAATCCTCCAGGTAAACTTCATAAATGACTAAATATAATATTTTCAACAGCATTATGCAACAAACAACACAGTAGGATATAAAATTAATGGCGAACCTCCAAAACAATAGTGTGGCTCACGGCTAGTTCATCTGAAAACACGTTGTCTAATCTACGAATATCTTATAAACTGCAACGAGTCAACGAAGGAGCTTTTACGCTAACTCTGCTGGATATAGCAGCCAAATCTCCCTTATACTACACTCTATCACCTATAAAATGAAGGACACGTTTGATAAATGGTCCTAGATGCATTATGCATGATTGTGGTTAAAATGTTTGCCCCGTAATCATATAGTCCCAGGTTCAATCCTACTTCTGGTATTTTGGGCAAGTTGACCCTAGCTTTGCGAGAGAAATTTGGTAGACGGAAACTACGTGGAACGTCGTCGTAATTGATTGTACCTGTAACTCAAAGATCCAGCCTTATCATATACTGTGTTACGTTGATTCAAATTGAGAATTATATTGAGAGTAAATATGTCTGTGGAATAGTCAACCATTTACACGTTAAGTTAATGCAATGGAAGTTCAGCTGAATGATCATCGTAGAAAACGACGGATGATCTATCACGTCTGCAAAATAAAAAGTTTGGTTGCTATCAAAATGTCTCTGATTCACCTGATCAAAGGTGACGCGGGGCTAAACATCAGCAATTACTTCGAGTTATCGAAGACTCATATATGTAGCAGTTCGTCGTGCAAGATATAGCAACCAAATCCCCCTAAAATCATGTCTTACTGACTTAGTAATTATATCACTGAATATGTTCTTAATTTGTTTAAGTCACTATACCTGAAAAAACAAAAGCGAAGCATGGACCAGCTTTGATCGTTGGTCTACACACTCGTGGTTGACCTGGGGCTAAACAGGGGGTTTCAACAGCCATAATAACGATAGCTTTAATTGGTTCTAACGGATGAACATTTCTTCTCTGCCAACCTATATTTCTCATGGAATATAAATTGCTGTAGTAAAGTTGCCCAAAGCAGAATTTCTGTGACCAAATTCTCCACAGATGTTTCAAATCTTCAATTAATTCAACTGGAATTTATTCTGCTCCTTCAACACGTATTGCAGGCAGTGAACTGGTTTCTCTTGAAGGGAGAGGGTAACAACAACAACAACGACAACAATGATAACAACAACAGCAACAATAGCATCAACAACAACAACAACGACAACAATGATGACAACAACAGCAACGATAGCAACAACAACAACGATGACGACAACATCAACAACGACAGCAATAATAACAACAACAACGACAACGACAACAATAACAAGAACAATGACGACAACAACAAAGACAGCAATAATAACAACAACTATATGAGAATCTTTAAGCTTTAAAACGAGCTAGAAATGGTGTGAAGAGCATTTCTTGAAGTTCGTGCAATAACCCTAACCCAATAAACCCCACTTCCTCTGAAACTGCTTCTAGTGTTTCCACTTCAATCCAAACCTTCGACTAGAATCTCATTGTTACATGACAGATATTAGATTTCCTTAGTTAAATATTGGCATTGAAAGTGAATTATTTCAACAAATCTCTCATAATTCGTGATTACTCTGATGATTAAAATATAAAGGCAGAATATTCTTGTTAGAATATGATCACAAAAGGAACAGTAAAAACCCACGTGTTTTAAACTAGGCGAGGAAAAAGAATATACCTGTTAAATTCAAAAATACAGGTGCATCATATGCCTGCTACCTTATTTAAGCTCTACTGCAAATACATACATACGTGCGTACATACATTTCAAGGAGACAATCTCTCCGATGTGCTGTTTATACTGTTAGTAAACCCATTGTCCATTGAGGAAATATGAAGGGTATGCAATTGGTTCCCCGGAGGGAAGAAACATCAATTTAACATATACCTTTTTGTTGTATGTCAAGAATATATATATTTAACGAAGAAAAGCCTTGACCTAGTTAGGATACTCTCGAAACATATAGGGAAGGTATTTGGCCAGGATAAATGTTCCTACTACTACTACCACCACCACCACTACCACTTGGTGAGATGATAAAACCTTTCGCTCTCACACGATCCAACATTAACTACCTCAGTTCTTCATCGGACAATTCCGTATCTTCCTCAATAACTCTTTATAATATCTTGTTTCTACATAAATGTTCCTACATGATTGTAAAACTTAGGAAAGCTCCAAGCCAGTCTAATGATATGTCTATCAATATCGGGACAGTTTCGCCGGTATCTGACAAAGAATATTACTGGTACTTAGGGATTCATGGAAATATATATCCCATGATAGAAATTGTAAAAAGGAACATGTAGCTGAAGAATATAATACCAAATAAAGAAGATATGGTCTCTAGAACACTCTATATACAATAAAGCAGTCGCCCACGATGTTGCTGTACCTGTACTCATGCAATATGTGTGTTGTACTTGAACTACTTGACTGGGCGGTAGATGAAGCTCAAGTCATTTATGTCAAAACCCCCAAATTCTAACCAGCACAGGAAATTTTCACATCAATAATGATATAAATCGCCTAAACAGGGAACCAGAGGGTTAATGTCGACCCAAACAACTTTTAAATGTTAGGTTTTGGTGTAAAATTTTACTGTGAGAATAATATAGATAACTGAGTAGTGTATATTGGACCAACAACCGGTACTCTTTGACTTTGAAGGTCATCCTTTTGTAATCCAGGAAGAAGAAATAACGAAATACCTGATGTACAAAAGAGATAGAGATGCAGGCGAAACTCCTATATGCGACTACAGATGTAATAAACATGGAGGATATCATCGACATAATAAGCAGTACTATATAGTTGTGAGACATGATGTAGTCGTCAAAACAATATAATGTAATCCGTAGAAAGCTCTAGGAAACCCACTTTTTGAAAATACTCCCACGATTTCTCAAAGACCTACCGCAGCCTGAGTATTTGACAAGTTGTGCGGCACCCCGGGCGAAAACCACACTGTTTGTCAGCTAGTTTGGACCCGACAACATCCTTATATCGCTTTGCCAGACACATACCATAGGGAGGCTTAACAAGAAGATCCATCTTTAATTAGAGAAATCTCTCTTTCCTACTTTTTTGAAAATTGGGATTGCTTAGCTGCCTTTCCAGATATCCAGGCCACCCAACACACATGGGTCAGTCAGAGAATACCTTAGCTAGTTAAGGCTTTTAATATTTTTAACATCTCGGGCCGAACTTCATCCTCTCCAAAGGCCGTGCCACATTTCAGTTTTTTTATTGCTCTAGTGACCTCAACCTCAGAGGGGTTAGACATCGTTCCCAGATGTACCTCATGTACATCAGAAAATGCTGTTGTGACCGGGTTTTGGGAGATCAGAAAAGTATTCTCTCCACCTCGAAAGGATGCACCTCTCTGAAGAGAGAACTCCAGACCCGTTCCTGATAGCAGGCGTGGAGGGAGACTTCTTATGAAATCAGTGTATAGTCTACCAGAATACTTTATTTTCTTATGTAAAATGGTTAATTTACGAAGCATTTAGGACATTTTAAATGTTAAAATATGTTACCCACAGTGCAGATAACTAAAAGTATAGGTTGAATAAGGTAGACTGCCCTTGGATGGAATTGACTGCGGGAATCGAACTACGCATCTCTCGTAGTTTTAAATGCGCACGTACAGCTTACGAAAGGTGCCTTGTTCGTTTACTGCAGGGGTTTCTGCCTTCGTTATTACGCCTTGAAAGCTACTTTACCTGATTTACCTTAATTATTATTTGTACTTATCTGCATTTTGGATAATATATTTTCAAATATCTACATCTCTCTCTCTCTCTCTCTCTCTCTCTCTCTCTCTCTCTCTCTCTCTCTCTCTCTCTCTCTCTCTCTCTCTCTCTCTCTCTCTCTCTAACACATATAGTAATCTATTCGATATTACTATGGGCTCAAGTGATTCTGCCCAAATTACTGATCTTGTGGGCCTCTTTCTTCTTTTCAACATAAATGCTTCCTTTCCCCACCTTAAAGGTGGTTTATATCGTGACGACTATCTTCTTCTTTCCAATAACCTTAGCCTTTCAGAGATAGAAACAAATAAAAACCTTATAAGAACTTTCCTTAAAGACTATTATAGTCTAGATATTACATTTGAAAACACAAGTAAAGTAGTTAATTTCCTTGATATAACATTAGACTTATCTACGGGTATCTACCAACCTTACCATAAACCTAACCAACATTTACACTACATACACTCACAATCTAATCACCCTAAGTCTATCCTTAAAAACCTTGCATATAATATATCACTTAGAATTTCTAACCTTTCGTCTAACCAGGATGTATTTGATAAAAATACGACCTTTTATAACGAAGCTCTAGCTAGAAGTGGCCACAAAAATAAATTAGTATATATACCTTCTACCAATAACACTACAAACATACAACCTAATATTACCAACAAACACCAAATGAAACATACACACCTAATGGCCACTCACACTATACCCCAAAATACCAACATAAAACCAAATTTCTCTAACTCTTCTAATATACAATATAGTAACTCTCAAAAAACCACTCATCCTACAACTCTAATAAATGGTAATAATAAAACTCCTAATAAACAAGCTAAAACACCTAAATCAATAAATCTAACTAAAAATGTGTGTGGTGAAGTCATTAACAATAATTCTCTTAATAAACATCAGGATACATCCTATAAAAACAATAAACAACATCGAAACCGTAATAGACGAGTTACTTGGTATAATGCTCCATTTAATTTACAAATTAAGGATAATATACCTAAAAAATTCTTTAATATCCTAGAGAAGAACTTCCCGCCAAACCACAAATACCATCAAATTTTAAATAGATCAACGGTTAAATTCTCCTACTCAACAACCAAAAACATAAAACAAAATATAAGTGCCTACAATGCATATAAATCTAAAAAAACCATGAGTATACCACCAGTACATCAAACTAACCATAATATCTCCTCGGATACAGGATTCACGAAAAGTTGTAACTGTAGAAACAAGGCAAACTGCCCATTAAAAGGAAATTGCCTTGTTAATAACATAGTATATAAATGTAAAGTTAACACTAAAGACTCAATTTATTCATATATAGGAGCTACCTCTAACAAATTTAAGGTAAGATTTAATACCCACAAACATAGCTTTAAAAATGCCGCACTAGCTAATACAACATCTCTAGCTGAAATAATTAATAATTATGGAAAGAGGAATATAGATTATGACCTGACCTGGAGTGTGCTCAAAAGGGCCACCCCTTATCAAAATAATAGATATGAATGTAGATTATCTTCCCAAGAACTTTTTGAAATAATGAAATCTAAGGATATCCTATTAAATAAGCGACAGGAATTAATAATATCGTGTAATCACAAACTGAGAAAAACCTTTAAATATTATAAACCTAATTAATATACATCTTAGAAATTAATATATAAACTGTTTTTAATTTAGTTAACCTATAATTAATATTCTACTACTGATGAACTACATAATTTTACTTTCCTTCTTACAACTATCATTTCCTAAAACTGATACCATTAAGTAAACATATATAATGCTTTAATTTCAGGTTATGACTCTATGTTCCTTGAAATCTCTATATATTTATTATAAATTTAACTCCCCCCCAAATAATTATATGTATGTGTATGCATGTATGTGTGTATATATATATATGTATATATGTGTGTATATATATATATATATATATATATGTGTGTGTGTATGTGTGTGTATATATATGTATATATATATATATATATATATTATTTTTATATTCTTTTAATTTCCCCTCATCTTTAACAGCACTCTTCAACTACATCTAACTCTTATTTATCATATCTATATGCATTAGTATAATTTTATCAATATAAATATACCCATCAATTAAATTAATTTATATTCTTTTCATGGATGTATTTTTTTCACTAACACTCTTATCGTAAAATTTTAGTCTCCTTAGATATTTGCATTGGCATTACTATTTTATAACAGCAACTGTTCCTATACCTTTTACTGACCTGACCTATTTTTACCCCTAAAATAACCTTCTCATTCTTCACACTCCATTCAAAACTGAAACCTACCCCTAAAATAAACTTCAATTACTACTATTTTACCATTTGGCCAATTATTAACTTTCTATTGGTTAATTCTAAACCTCTTACCAAACAGACAAACTATATCAAATCTTTGTTGGTTTTATTCAATGAACAAATATAATTATTTCTGAGGTCAGCATACGACCTATTTTCATCCCTAAAATAATCTTTCATTCATAATATTCTTTTCCATCCAAAACTGAAATCTACTTTCCTCTACCCATAAATTAAGGTTCTTTTACTACTAGATTACTATCTTGACCTTCACTATCCTTCTATTGGTCAATTCAAAACCTGTTCCCAAACAGACCCATTGTATTAAATCTTTGTTTTTTTCAATAAACAAATATCATTATTTCTGTAGACAGCATATATATGTGTAGGTATGTATATTCCCTCTGATAGTTTGTATAAATATTTTACATAGATCTATAGAATATGCATACCAACACTAACACATATATATCCTAGAAACGATCGTAAAATGATGAATTTTTTTAATATAAGGAACTGTTTCTTTGTTTATTCATTACTTTATTAATATATATATATATATATATATATATATATATATATATATATATATATATATATATAGTAATGATAATAAATTTGAAGACTAAAATCCAAAGAGGGCTCGATAAGGATAAATATATATATATAGAGCAAATATTTATTAAAATAACAGATTAAAGTTTAAGCAAAGAATCGCTGCTTTCACCCTTAACGGGATCTTCTGAAACTAACAAAGTCAATCTGTGAACGCAGAAGTGAATATTTCAAAAAACGTTGCAACCGGAGGAAGACAGGAAGACGATACTTTGTTTCGTGGAAACGTTCCCTGGCAAAGAACGGGAAAAAACGAATATAATACGTCATTAATTGGAGCGGTGAAAAACAATTACGCGCAAAGACAAAACCATGTTTATGGTATAAAAGAAGTCGTAGACTAATATTCTATTAGGTCGTTCATAGAGACGTTCTCTGGCAATGAACGAAAAAAATGAAGATAATACGTCATATGTGGAGCGGGGAGAACAATTGCACGCAAAGACAAAACCACGTAAATGGTATAACTGAAGTCGTAGACTAAAATTCTAACTAGGAAACCGAATGATTCTCGGCTTCAGAGTTAAGAATAAAGTAAATAAAATACAGAGGTTATTGAAATTAAATAAATACATACACGCATCCATATACGTACATACACAAGCATACGCGAAAACACTCGCCATAGGTATACAAATACACGCACGTACACCCCCCCCCCAATAAAAACACCCCGCACGCACATACAGAACCCACGCAACGCCTGAACCCGCACGCATACGAATGTATACACCAAATACACATTAAAATATATATATATATATGTGTGTGTGCGTGTATACATATAATTAAATAAACGTATGTAAATAAATAAATACGTATATAACAAGCGCACACACATATACCTACATGTAAATACACATATGTTCGGAGACGAACGTCAACCAAAACACAAAGTACACATATACACACCCTACATACGTACGAACCCGCATACTCACACAGACGCAAAACTCACGTATACACATAACCAAAAGCATATGTACCAGAATATATAATATATACGCCATAACATATACAATCAAATATACGTACGAGAAAGTATACGTACCTTCACAAAACATACAGATAAAATATAATTACCTATACAGATAAGTAATGGTATAAACATAACATATACTTTCTGTATTTTATTTACTTTATTCTTAACTCTGAAGCCGAGAATCATTCGGTTTCCTAGTTAGAATTTTAGTCTACGACTTCGGTTATACCATTTACGTGGTTTTGTCTTTGCGTGTAAGTGTTCCCCCCGCTCCACTTTGAAATATTCACTTCTGCGTTCACAGATTGACTTTGTTAGTTTCAGAAGATCCTGTTAAGGGTGAAAGCAGCGATTCTTTGCTTAAACTTTAATCTGTTATTTTAATATATATATATATATATATATATATATATATATATATATATATATATATATATATATATATATATATATATATATATATATATATATATATATATATATATATATGTATATATATATGTATATATATGGGAGGGTGGGGTGTGAGGGGTATCTATAATAACTGTAGTAATATTTGTACGATGATTTCGTGTTAGTTTCCAGGAATTTGGACACAGTGATCTTCAGAAGTCTTTTGGAAGAGTTGGAAACGCTTCCAATATTTTCTTTCTTTTTTATTTTTCTCTTTTTCTTCTTCCTCATTCTACGTTTTCACATACTCACTCACACACACATACACACAGATGCACACACATATATAATGAGGTTGAGATCCAACTGCGAGCTCGGGGAATTTTACCTTGTAACCTCTCCAAGCTCCTTCAGGGTATATATATATATGTGTGTGTGTGTGTGTGAGAGAGAGAAAGAGAAGAAGAGAGAGAGCGGGGAGTTGATAGATATATAGAACCATTCAATTCTCATATATCATATTTATTACATTTCCAATATAAACTCTTAACTTTCAGTACGAAATCTTACACAAACAGTCACACAATAAACTACATCTTTAACATATGTTAAAGATGTATATATATATATATATATATATATATATATATATATACATATATATAGACGCGTGTGTGTGTTTACTCTATTTATCTTCCTTGTCTGTTAGTTACCTGATACGCATTAATGATGTGATATAAATCTGAAAATGAGTTGTGTGTCGAACAGACAAAACTGTCGTCTCATTTGCTCCAACAGACGTCACCATTATCCTGCCATTAACCTCTATACCAGATCTAGTTCAATGTGTGCTGTATATATAGAGATGGGTGTATATATGGAGATAGGTGTATAAGCAGGAGTTAGCAGTGTGTAGATGTGTGATATATATATGGAGATGGGTGTATAAGCATAAGCACATGGAAGTGTATATATATGGTGTATGTGGATATGGGTGTAGTAAATAAAAGAACATGATAGTGTGTATATATATTTTTATGGGGAAGGGTGTATAAGCATAAGAACATGATAGTATGTATAAATATGCCAAATTACCTACCAGAAACCCACAACCAACTGTCAAAAAATGTGGTCGCTCTAATTGTGCAACCTACACTCACCTCATTGAAGGCAACACGTATACATTTAAATCAGGACAACATTTTGCTGTAAAAAATCACTTCACTTGCTCATCAAAAAATCTGATTTATGCCATTAAATGTAAAGGATGCAATGAAGATTATATAGGACAAACTAAACTCACACTCAGAAATAGAATGACAGTTCATCGCCAACAGTTACGAGATCCAACCACGAGACAGATACCACTAAGCGCATATCTAGACATTTGTGCAAGTAATAAGACACCCAAATTCCAAGTCTTCCCATTTTACCTTTGAGCTGACAATACAACAGAACAAATACGAATAAATAAGGAAAATGTGTTTTTTCAAAAATATAGACCAGCATTAAATATGGTTTAATATACATTATGTCAACACCATAACATGCTAACCATCCAAACAGACACATACACACACACATAACACCTTCTACTTTAGAAAATAAAAACCCGAACTAAATAAACCTTAACATACGTTTGCGCTGACAATACAACAGAACAAATACGAATAAGTAAGGAAAATATGTTCATTCAAAAATATTCCTACTAACAGAATCTTTTTCCTACACACACACACAAAATATATATTCTCTTCATCTTAACATGCTAACCATACTCCCACACACACATACCCCCCTCCACACACACACAACTCCTTCCCCCATTTCTACTAATAGAATCATTTTCCTACACACACACACACACACAAAAAATATATATTCTCTCCATCTTAACATACTCCCCCACACACACACATAACACCCAACACACACACACACACACAAAAATCCCTCCCCATTTCTACCAATAGAATCATCTCCCTATACACACACACACAAGCACACAAATAAACATACATATGTCTACTTTCTTTATTTCAATAGAAGATCTGAACTCTGACACCCCAGCGAACTAGCCATATTCACTGAACCAGAACAATTCTCCCATCCCATTTCTCTTGACCATTCTTTTGCTTGTCATAAAATTCTCTAAATGGCTACAAAATAAATAATACGGGCGCGGAACTTGTTCACGTGACAGTCATAATTTCATTTATAACCAATCAATTTGCATTTTTAAAAAAAAGCCTTTTTTTATTGTCATAAAATTCTGTAAAAGGCTACAAAATAAATTCCCAAATACCGGCGCGAAATTTTAATGAACTTATTCACGTGACATCCATAATTCCATTTATAACCAATCAAATTACATTTTTTAAAAAAAAGCCTTCGTGAGCCACTTTTTTTATTGTCATAAAATTCTCTAAAAGGCTACAAAACAGATTCCGAAATACGGGCGCGAAATTTAATGAACTTGTTCCCGTGACGGCCATAATTTCATTTATAATAAATCAGATTACATTTAAAAAAAAAAGCCTTCGTGAGCCCCCCTTTTTAAGTAAAAAGTAATTCAAACACTCATATATGAAAAAACAACCTGAGCACCTTGTTTGAAGAACTTTGTAACGCGAACTGGCGCGAAATTTATTATACTTATTGACCAACCAATCAAATTACTTCTCTAAAAACCTGGCGTTTCGAGCCATTTTTTCCATATAAAACAAGTAACATTCAAAGACCAATCAGATGTGAGAAAAACCACAGCCCTTCCATCTCAACTCTACTTTTGAAAAGCAGAAGAACTGCGAAACCGGTAAAGGCAGATGTGAGAAAAACCACAGACCTTCCATCTCAACTCTACTTTTGAAAAGCAGAAGAACTGCGAAACCGGTAAAGGAACCAAATAAATATATATATATTTTTTAAAAATAAGACTCCAGTTGCATTTTCGATTTCATCTTTTTTTCTTTATACTTTCACTCGTGTAGAACACCTCGGTTATTTTTCATTTTGTAAAAATACCCCACTTTCTAATATATATATATATATATATATATATATATATATATATATATATATCCACCGATTCTTTGCTTAAACTTTAATCTGTTATTTTAATAAATATATATATATATATATATATATGGGGATGGGTGTATAAGCATAAGAACATGATAGTATGTGTGTGTATATATATATATATATATATATGGGTGTATAAGCATGTGGTGGTGTATATATTAATGTAATTCATTTTATTGAATTCTTGACATATTTAAAACTAATTAATTGTTCTCATCCTGACTATCTTTCTATTTATATACACGTGTGTGTGTGTGTGTGTGTGTGTGTGTGTGTGTGTGTGTGTGTGTGTGTGTGTGTGTGTAGCGTATAAGGATTTCTGTAAAACCAGATACATAAATCTGATGTATAGATTATATAATGAATATGCCTGTCTGTCTGTCTGTCTCTCTATATCCAGTTGTCAGCCGAGTCCATCGTGAGGATCACCCCGCCGCCTTCATTTAAGAACGAAGAAGAGGCGGTTTTCCTCTGTCTGGTGGCTATGGCGAAAGAGGTAATATGGTGGACGAGGTTAAAAGGACTGAGGGCAAACACCTTTCTCTCCGGGCAACAACTCATCCCCTTCTTTAAGAATCACTTCAGAAGAAAGGTGAGAGTGGAGAGAGAGAGGTGCTACACCCCAGTAAATTTGCTGAAAGGTGGGTGAATGTGGCAAAAATGGCCCGAGTGAATGGGCCTTCTCTGTATATAAACCTGTAGGTTGAGGAAGATAAACAGAGGGAAGACAGGAACACCTACAAAACGTGTTCCTGGTTGTTCTATCCACGGGGTGTAAAACAACCCTGCAGTAACGTCCCCCCCCCCTATTGGGGATTTCAATTGTTATTTTATTATATATAGTTTATTGTTATTTATTAATGTTAAAGTTATTTTTATGTAAAACCCCCGCCATCTTTTAATGTCCCATTTTTGTACGCCCCTGTGGCAAATAAAGAAAGATATCTGTATGTCTGTCTGTATGAATGTATGTCTGTCTGACTGTCTCTCTGTCTGTCTGTCTATCTGTCTGTCTGTCTTTCTGTCTATCTGTATGTCTGTCTGTCTGTATATGTCTGTCTGTCTGTCTATCTGTCTGTCTGTCTGAGGATAGTAGACGTGTGTCATATCGCTCTGTGATTTGGATTTTTACCTGCTAATTTTGTGAGTGGATTTTTTTGAATTCTTTTGTATAATTAACTGTAACCCCTAGTCTGGGACTCTAGACGTCGGGTAAATATATTTTCACCCCTTTTGGGGTGAAAAATAAATATTTCAGAAATGTTTATCGATATCGTTGATAACCATATCGTCGAAAACGATATCGCCATATTGGAAGCGAACGCCACGCCGACCAAAAAAACAAGCGGGAAAGAGGGAACAACAGTTCAAACTGTTGAACAACCCCCTCCTCTCCAATGAAAAAAAGAATTTCAATTCAAATGAAAAAATTAATTTTCAAGAAAAAAATAACACCACAAATAAGGAAACCAACAACATTACAACAACAAACAAAGACAACATTTCTTTTGCCCAAACACTCAGGAGAGCCACGGAATACAAAGCCATTGACATCACGAACGCCAAGGAAAATTTGCTAGAGGCTAGAAAATACGTATCTTTTGGGGAGGATGGTTCTTTTACGATCAACTCCCCAGAAGAAGTGCGTGAACAGATTTACAAGAATACCGTAAGCTTCAGAACCATAACCAACGAAACGAGAAAGCCAGCGCAATTGACCGAAAGTCAAATCGAGCTGGTTCTGAAAGAAATTAAAAATGATATACTCTTTATTCAAAGAGGAAAGCTGTATGCCAGCATTATGGTCCGAATGAAGGACGAAATGCTGGCTCAGAAATATTCGGTGGCACCTATAGTGTCACCACAATACACCTTCTTCCCCACATATAAAGGAAGAAGAACACAAAGGATAAGAATGTGGAGCCCTACGCCAGAAATTAACATCTGGTCCGTCCTAACAGGATTTACCGACCTAGATAAGGACATACTAATTTCAGCAGGGGAGTCCACCAGTGGACTGTTCGGGGGGAAAAGTCTGGAGGTTCTCTTACAGATGACACCTGAGAGAATCTCCGGAATACCCGACCGAGTGCTACTGGATGGGCGAACCTACATAAATATCACAGTGGAAGGCAGGAGACCCTCATGTTACCACTGCGCTGGCAGAGGTCACCTGAGGACGGCCTGCCCTCTACTAACAACTAAAAAACCACTGCTACAAACACCACAACAACAACAAAAACAACCAGCACCACCATCACAAAAACAACAAAATACACTACCATCTCCACCAGAACAACAAAAACCAACAACACCACCACCACCACCACCACAACAACAACAACGACAACATCAACAACAGCTCAAGAAAACAACCCAAAACACGGTCCCACCCAGCCCCACCCCACAGAACACAAATACAAAAACAGTTCATACACAACCCGGAGATATACCCCTCCCCTCCAATACGGAAGAGGAGCTCATATCGTCGGAAGACGAGGGGGCTCCCTTCCAAAAAGTGAAAAGAAAAAAACGTACACACACCACAACAACAAAAATAACCCCACCTGACAACACAACACAGACAATAAAACGCAAACTCACTCAACAACAACAAGCCAAAACAAACACAACAACACAAAAACTCTACACATACATAAACAAAAACAATGAAAACCTAACTTTAAAAATAGAAACCAACCCTTCGATACAAACCGAAGGGCCGAATTTCGTAACGGCAATGGGGCTCCCTAACCTGAAAATGGTGAAAATCCCACTTGACATTTTTAAAACTTTAAAAGACATGTACCCTGAGGACGTGGGCCCACCCTGCATCAGGCCACTCAACCGCGTCCTCCTGAAAGGTTTTCCCCTCCCCTCCTCAAACACCCACACAACTCCAAAGATCCCAACCCCTCCACACACCAATACCCCCACACCACCACAAACCACCACCCCACCCATCAACCCCTCCACCAGCCCCATGGAAACTGAGCGACCCGAACCCCGGGACGCAAAGAGGTAAGTGCCTCTTTCTTTGCCACCAACATGGCTGTCTTAAGAGTAGGTTGTCTAAATGCGCGTGGCCTGGGCTCACCTTGGAAGCAAGCTAAACTTCTAAGTGACCTCAGGTCACAATGTGTAAATGTGATGGTTATTTGCGAGGCCCGGATCAGCAGCATGCGACAGCTAACCCCCACCTTTGATGACTTTGAGATGCACGCATCTCTCTGTCAGCCTGGAGGTGGGGGTGGGGTTGTCGTTCTGCTGCAAAAACATCTGGGTCTCGCTACACAGACGGTACACTTGGACCCGGAGGGTCGACTCGTGGTTCTGGACCTTGGCAATGGCGAAGGCGAAGCTTTTAGGCTTGTCGCCGTATACGCCCCTTTTGGGGCAATGCGGTCGGACTTCTTCCATCGTCTGGAGACTTTTCTAGGGACGTCCCGCTCCTTGCTTTTAGTGGGGGACTGGAATGGTATCCTAGATGCACGTTGGGACTATGTAGGGGCATGTCCCGATAGAGGGGGTTGTAACAGCCTTAAGGGGTTAATCGGCCGATTCGACCTGGCCGATAGATACCGACTAGATTTTCCGACTGTACCAACCTGGACCTGGTCAAATAACAGTGGTCAATCTAGATCGTACCTAGATAGGTTCTTAGTTAGAATTAAGGATAGGGACTTTTTAAGTTGTCCAGAAATGCTCATGGTGGGCTATTCAGACCACAAGTTAGTGACCTGCGTAGTCCACCTTGATAGAACGCATAGGCAGGGGCCCGGTTACTGGAAGCTCAACTTGTCCTTACCGGCAAGTAGAGCTTACAGGAACCGGATTAGAACCTTAGTTAAGGAGCAGTTGACGGGCGCCATCGTCAACAACAGGTGGTGGGGCTCTCTAAAAAGAGAGATTAGAGTAGTTTCAATAGGAGTTAGTAAGGAGTTAGCCTCAGATAGAAATAGGAAGGAAAGGGAGTTGGTAGTTAATGTTGAAGAGGCAATGAGAAGCGGCAACGTGGCCAGAGTGCAAGCGTCGAGAACGGTCTTGAACCAGTTCTTCGACGCGAAACACGAAGGCTGCGTTGTCCGAAGCAAAATACGTGCTCTGGGAAACGAGGGGACCAAAGCTGTTAGCTGGGCCCGCGTGACAGAAGCGAAAAGTGGGATTAAATCCACTATCCGGTCTTTGCGAGACCAGGATGGACGGCTGATCCTTGAACCTAAGCAAATGTGCGAGGCCTTTCAAAGGCACTTTGCCCAATTGTTCGGGAGGGGCGGGGAGCCGGTTGGAGATGTGGATTTCGGTCCATACCTCGACGGCCTGCCGCGTCTTTCGGACAGGGAGGCGAGGTCCTGCGACGGGCCCATCTCAGCTGCTGAAATAGGGGACGTGCTGAGCCTATGCGGCAAACGCAAATCTCCAGGACTCGATGGTCTGCCCTACGAACTATATATTAATATGCCGGACTTGTTCCCCGATCTCCTCGAGGCGGTCTACTGCAACTGGCAACAGAACGGGAGAATTCCCTGTTCTGTGACCAAGGGCGTAGTCTCGCTAGTGAGGAAGGACGAGAACAAGGGGGATGACATTAGTAATTTTAGGCCCATAACTCTGCTAAATGCAGAGTTAAAGATTTTGGCGAAGGTGTTAGCGAAGAGGTTGGCGCTTGTCGTGGGGGGCCTGGTGGGAGATGCGCAGACATGCGCTATCCCGTCCAGGTCCATCCACGACAACCTCCACCTCATGCGATACATCATAGAGAGGGTTGGGAACGAACCCGGCTTTGGTGGGGCCCTGATAAATTTAGATCAGTCTAAAGCGTTCGATAGGGTGGACCATGGTTACCTGGATGCGGTGCTAGCGGCGGCTGGGTTCGGACCCGTTTTCAGGGGCTGGATCACTGCCATGCACAGCAGCCGCATCTGCTCTAGAGTCAAGGTGAACGGCTACCTTTCGGAGCCGTTCGAAATCACCCGCTCCATCCGACAGGGGTGCCCTCTCTCCTCCCTTCTGTATGTGTTGACTCTCGAGCCATTACTGCGGACGTTGGAGTTGTTGCAGGGCATTCCTTTGGAACCGGGATTGCGCAAAGCGGTGTCGGCCTACGCCGATGACGTAACAGTAATGGTGTCGACCGCCTCGGAAATCGAGGCAATCGGCACCTTACTAGAGGAGTACGAAAGGTTGACAGGGGCTAAGCTGAACCGGGACAAGTCAGTCGCTTTGCAACTCGGCGAGTGGAGGGGCAAAGCGATGTCGTGCGACGGTATCGTCGGACGGTGGACGGAGGGCCCGGTGAAGTTGCTTGGGGTCTGGTTCGGACCGGACCTCCAGGTGGAGAAAAACTGGGGTGAGGTGACGAATAGGGTGTTTGCACTGACCCAGAAGTGGGCCGAGTGCAAACTATCCCTAAAAGGTCGGGCGGAGGTGGCGAACGCTTACATAGCGTCCGTCATCTATTACCGCTTGACTGTCGTGCCTTGCCCGGGTGAGATCCTCGCCAAAATGGAGCGCGCCCTCTTTTATTTCCTTTGGAAGAAGAGGTCTCCTCTGGTGAGGAGATCCATCTGCTGTCAACACCCTTTGAAAGGAGGGCTGGGGATGCCGTGGCTAAAAATGCGTAAACACGCATTGAGGCTAAGGCACCTCCACGTATTCCTCACCGGTCAACCGGTGTGGGCCCCGTTTGTGAGGCGAGCCTTCCCGAGGCTCGTCTCGCTCACCGAGCTGCAGTCCTGGGTGAAGCAAAGACCGAGAAAACTGGGCGACTGGCACACCGAGTGTGTCCAGGCGCTCACGGCTCTCTGGCAGGCGGACCCGGCTATCGACGGAGACTCCACCTCGTCATTCTATAGAGGGCTGGTGGTTAGCGGGTGCGACGACGCCCTCGGAGAAGCCCTAGGCATGGAGGAGGACGAACTGGCCAGTCTATTCGGTAGGACTTTCGGCCCGGGACCTATGGACAACTTCCAGAAGTCCTTGGCCTGGCAGTGCTACCGAGGGGCTCTGCCCGTTCGGGATAAGCTCTACAGACACGGGCGCCCGGGTAGGGACCCTTCGAAAAAGATCTGTCCCAGATGCGTGCGCGACGAGGAAACCGTCGCGCACGCATTGGTGCACTGCCCGGGCGTTGCCGATCTGTGGGGCTATGTCGAACAACTGCTGTCAAGGGTGGGACCAATTAGGTTGACCACCGAGTCCATTGTAACGATCAAGCCGCCTCCCCCCTTCAAAAATGAAGGAGAGGCGGTCTTCCTCTGTGTAATAGCCATGGTAAAAGAGGCTATATGGTGGACGCGTCTGAAAGGGCTGAGGTCGGACACCTTTCTCTCCGGCCAACAACTGGTCCTTTTCTTCCGATACCATTTCGGAAGAAGGATCAGGATGGAGAGAGAGGTGCTCCACTCCAGCCAGTTTTATGAAAGGTGGGTGAAAGTTGCGAGAATGGCCCGTGTGAATGGGCCTTCTCTCTACCTCAGCCTGTAGGTGGAACAGAAAGAAGGGAGCACCCTCTCTTTGTGCTCCCGTGGAGAAGGGTCGCACACTTTTTTCGGGGGTGTGTGTGACCCCAAAACGATCCCTCCCTATTGACGACCTTCTTGTTATTATTTTGTTTGTTATATTTTTCTTACTCGATTTTTATGTAAACTCCCCCCACCCATGTACATGTCCCTTTCTTTTGTGCCCTAGTGGCAAATAAACAGAAATTTGTCTTTCTGTCTGTCTGTCTGTCTTTCTGTCTGTCTGTATATGTCTGTCTGTCTGTCTGTCTGTCTGTCTATCTGTCTGTCTGTTTGTCTGTATGTATGACTGTACACAGTCCCTCGGCAGTAGACCGGTGTTTGATACATGAGACCTTCGTGAAACCTTGAGGATGGATGGCAGCCATTATTCGTGACAAGGTCCGAAGCGCTGGATATGTCCTCAGCGTCTCTGGTGGTAATGTCACATATTACGTCTAGTGAACAGCTTTCCCAAACAAGTATTGTATGGAGACCTCTTTCAAAGCAAAGGCCTGTAGTGCAAGCCACACAATCGCTTCAAAGACTGCCTGAGGAATACTCTGAAGAAGACCAACAGCAACACCGAAATATAGGAGAAATCTTGCAACAGACAGAGCCTAGAGGCAAAATTTGATTGCTACCAGTGTTAAGGAGTTTCAATAGGACTTGTTGAAGTGAAGCAGCTAAAATATGGCGGATGTTAGACCTCTTCCACAACTGGGTTAGAAAGAGACTGTTACTTTTGAGGTATTCGGACGTATATCAAAGGCTGAGCTACTAAGCTATAGTAGATGTCATACTCATAGAAATAACACCTTTGACTTTACCTGTGGCACTTATACCAAAGCGTGTCACTCGGCAAGTGGACTAACATGGTGCCACAAAGCATGCCATGCCAATCAAACTTAAGTAGGCGGGAAACTAACCCGCACATTGTGTGGTATGGCATGTAAATCACTTTCTGGATTGATGAGCCATTTAAGGTGACAGCAACATCAATAACACGTGTTTGCCAATGTCTGTTTTTTTCTAAGAAGTGGCCGCACATGTGTTAACTTACACTTTGTATGTGCGTGTATGTTTGTATTCATCCTTGTGTATATGTATAATAGAAAATGATTTTTTTTTTCCAAAATGAAAAAAAAAACTTGATGTCCTACACGAGTGAAAGTATAAGGAAAACAGATGAAATCGAAAATGCAACTGGAGCCTTTTTAAGAATATTTATTTGGTTCCTTTACCGTTTTCACAGTTCTTATGCTTTTCAAAAGTAGAATTGAGATGGAGGGTTTGTAGTTTTTCTTGCATGTGGTTTTTCTCGATGCGAGAAAAACAAGTAAAGGAAACAAATAAATATTCTTAAAAAGACTCCAGTTGCATTTTCGATTTTATCTCTTTTCCCTTTATATATATATATATATATATATATATATATATATATATATATATATATGAATGTGAGAGAAGCTGCTCTCAGTGTAAATAGCTTACAGAAGTTTTATATATATTTATTGTCCTTGTTTATGTTATGTGAATTTGAAACAAGAAATTTCGCAAGTCAAATTAACTTGTGACTTTGCAAAAGAATTCTTATAATGGTTTCTGTTTTAGGCACAATGTCAACAATTTTTGGGGAGAGGAAAGTCGCTTAAATAGACCTCGGTGAGTTACTGGTACTTTATTTTATCGACTCCGTAAGGATGAAAGGCAAAAGTAACGTCGGTGGGATTTGAACTCAACAATAGTAACTTTTGGCACAAGGCCAGCTATTACCCAGTGTATTACTGGTACTTTATTTTATCTACCCCCGTAAGGATGAAAGGCAAAGTTAACCTCGGCAGGATTTGAACTCAGAATGGCAAGGGTCGTAACTCTATGCGTCAAAGTATGGCGTCCGACATTCTACCGATACTGCCAATCCCCCGCCCTTACAATAGTAACAATAATAAAACTATTCCCAACCATCGTTGTTCTAATAGTTATTATACGTACTGCTTGCGTGTGTGTGTATGTAAGTGTGTATGTAAGTGTCTGTATAAGTGTGTATGTAAGTGTCTGTATAAGTGTGTATGTAAGTGTCTGTGCATGGGAGGTCCTTGTATATAGTTTTGGTAATTAACATGTAAGAACGTTGTAGTACACTATGTTTAATGTGCTATAGGGTGTAGTTTGTTGTTTGTAGAAGAGGAATTCTACTTGGCTTGATCAGTAAAAACTCTAAGCTTATTATGCTCTATGTGAAGGCGCCTGGCTTAGTGGTTAGTGTGTTGACTCAAGACTGTAAGGTCGTGGGTTTGATCCCCAGTTAGTGTGTTGAACTGAAGACTGTAAGGTCGTGGGTTTGATCCCCAGTTAGTGTGTTGAACTGAAGACTGTAAGGTCGTGGGTTTGATCCCCAGTTAGTGTGTTGAACTGAAGACTGTAAGGTCGTGGGTTTGATCCCCAGTTAGTGTGTTGAACTGAAGACTGTAAGGTCGTGGGTTTGATCCCCAGTTAGTGTGTTGAACTGAAGACTGTAAGGTCGTGGGTTTGATCCCCACACCTGGTGGCACGTTGTGTCCTTGAACAAGACACTTTATTTTACGTTGCTTTGGTCATTCAGATGGCAAAAAAATAAAAATAAAAATAATGGGTTGTACTTGTAATTGAAAGGGTTAGCCTTGTCACATTCTAAGTTGCTGAATCTCCCTGAGAACAACATTAACGGTACACTGTGAAATGCTCAGCCACTTAAACATTAATTTCACGAGCAGGCCGTTCTGTTCAAACGACTGGCACTCGTGTTCGGAGCCGACAGAGGTCCAACAACACTCACATCAACAACAACACTGTGCCACACACACTCCACATAAAGTTAGTATTTCCATGTTTTGTACAGTAAACAGCTTTTAGAAGTAATTCCTGTGTATTGGGAGTGGCTTGGAGAAATTGTCCTGCATCTATTAAAGAAGGTGGAATATTCCTAGTAAAACCTTTTGATGACATCACTGATGAAAATAACGTAAGAACTAAATGAGCCCGGTAACCTGGATGACACTATCATATGTTATATTATTGGACTGAGGGGCGGAAATATATTGAAAGTGGTTTGTACCATGAGGAGTGGAAATATATTCCAACGCCTTGATACATCGCCACTGACTTGAAAGTTGTCAGAGTGGAGTTTGTATTTTATTACTTTTTTTCTTTGCATCTTGTTAAACCTATCTAATGTACAGCGGACATTGATTGTGGTTATTAAGTCGTCAACTGAAAAAGAGGAAGTTATCAGATATCACACTGGGCGATAAGGTGAAGAATAAAAGAAATGATTTATATTTCTAACATCTCGCGACCTATTACTATATTATAAGGAGTACAGAGAACTGTGAGAAGTCTGTGAGAAATCTTGGACACTTGATCGCTTTTGGAATTGTTTAATTTTACTAAGTTTCTTCAGACTTAATATTACATTCTGTTGTGACATGAATCTGCGCATTTTGTGAGTATTTTCATTCTGTTTTTTATCACCCTAGAAATTTCTCTTGTTGTTTTGTTGTTTAACCCTTTCATTAAGATATTTATAATACTAATTGAGATTTTCCCATGCAGCCAGGTCTTCCCCTCGTTACCCCTTCCCCCTTTTCTCACTACTTAATTCTGTTTTTATCTTTCTTTTTCATATTTATGTAATTATCAATGTTTTTTAGGCCAACTTTGTGAGTTCAACGACATGTATGTTGTATGGCACTATGGTGTAATACATGTATGTTGTATGGCACTGACTATGGTGTATACATGTATGTTGTATGATACATGTGGTATTACACCACAGTAGGTATGTTGTATGATACTGACTTTGGTGTAATACCACATGTATCTTGTATAATAATTCTGCAGCATCAAACACTGACGTCAATGAATTGAAGTTATAAATGTTTCTTTAAGAAAAAAAAAAAAATTCTGAAGATATTCAAAATATTCAAAGGACAGAACTCAGCCGCTGATTTCAGGTAAATTTTACATGACGCCGTCACTGACATATTTTGCTGTTTTAACAGCTTCCTTGCGTTGAGTTTTTCTCATTAATCTAGGAATTCTAATACACTTGTGCTTCAACCCGATCTTTGTGAAAACTTTGTTTATGTTTAGAAAACAAAACAGACCACGGCATGTACCACACCTAATCACAAACTAAAAGTTGGAATATATTACAAAAATACCAAAATTTAAAGACCATCTAATCATATGAAATCGTAAAAATTCAATTCACAGAAGGTATTTCGTTCAACGAACGTAATATATATAAATGTGAAAGTAGATATGAAAGTTGTAAACTTCAAGACTGTTACATCCGGCACAGAAGTATCACACTTTCTCCTGTGATTTATACTACATAGCAATTACAAACTATAATAAATAGGTGGTGAATTGGCAGTCATTAGAATGCTTTCTCGTTTTCGTTCTCACTTTCCACGCTCTGATTTCAAAACCCGTCCAGAATTGAGATCGATTCTTTCTCTCTCATTGTCTTCTGGAGGAAATCGGCTGAGTTCAGACTTAGAGAGGGATGGGCTCGAAAAGGTTTTAAATGACTCTATCACATCTATATAATAACAGGAAACACAATTAGATAGAAAGACTGTTGATAAAACTACCCCACGAGGAAAACAACTAAATGAGAAGATTAGAAAGGGAGGCTTCATTGATAGCAAAACTCGACACACTGATACAATACACGTGTAACATGTGAAATATATTCTGAGAGTCACCAGGATTAACTATTAAACAATTGTATATACAGAGATGATAGAGTGACAATAAGAATTGCAGCTGTTTGTCAAACTTTATTTCATTTTACAATTTTTTCTATATCGATCAGATCGTGTTTGATCATGCGATTGGATGCCGACTCTTAATCGACACTTCTTCAGATATATATGTTATATAGAGGGTCTTTCATTTACTATATATATGTATATATATATATATATATATATATATATATATATTGTTATTGTTGTCTAGCCTGATTGGTTTTTTCGTTGCTTTGGTATCATGTGGCTAGGCTCATTGTCAAGGTATCTCACGTATGTTATTACTCTAAGGTCACACAACCTTATCGAGTGCTTTGCTGCACATTCCTGATTGTATATCGTTAGCTTGGCCACAGCCAACACTTCGATTTTACTAAACTTCCATTTGTATATATATATATATATATATATATATATATGATTTCATACGAATGAAGCAGTTCTAATCTTGTAGAAGCTCTCTCTCTCTCTCTCTCTCTCTCTCTCTCTCTCCCCCCCTCTCTCTCTCTCTCTCTCTCTCTCTCTCTCTCTCCCTCTCTCTCTCTCTCTCTCTACACACACACACACACATATATATATGTATATATATATGATGTGTGAGTGTTTAACAATAGAGTCTTGTGTTTACTATTGTCTAATAAGAGAACGTAAACATATATCTTGCTGTGAATATTGTTTGGATTAAAAGCCATATTAATGAGTTTATATTTAGGAGGGACGGCCATTGGATGACTGACTAACAAAATGTTATAGAATGTACTTTGATTGCGTGTCTCAGTTTTTTTAAAAAGAAAACTTGTATTCTATACTATAAACAATCTTCACAGGAAGATTAGATATGGTTATATACACAGAATATATTACAAAGGTATTGTACTCTGGTATCGGAGTTGAAGTGAATTCAAATTCTATAGACTAACTGAAATATTGCGAGATAAAGTATTTCAACATGAGAGAGAAAATCTAATACATTCGTACGAATAGATTTCATATGTGTGATATACATTGTATTTATTATATGTGATATATCATACATTATATCATTATATGTGATATATATTGTATTTATTATATGTGATATATCATACATTATATCATTATATGTGATATATATTGTATTTATTATATGTGATACATCATACATTATATCATTATATGTGATATATATTGTATTTATTATATGTGATATATCATATTGGCAGTATCGGTAGAGGGTCGGACGCCATGCTTTCCAGCACGGTTACTTCCCTTTACGATCTGAGTTCAAATCCCGCCGAGGTTAACTTTGCCTATCATCCTTACGGGGTCGATAAAATAAAGTACCAGCAATGCACTGGGTAATTGCTGGCCTCGTGCCAAAAGTAGAAACAATTATTATTCGATATAAAACTCACAAATACATTTATAATTTAGCTTTTCTGTGAACAAGTAAAAATGTTTAGTAAAATGGCGTCATTTTTGTTGCGGCGCATCTGTTTAGTTACCGCTGTTAGTCTTCAGTATTCGACG
>OZ024745.1:11550805-11553305 GCA_964016885.1 Eledone cirrhosa
TGCACCAGCTTCAGCAATTCTTGCTTTTAATTCAGCCTCTGGTCTTCTATCACTATTGAAAACATCTCTCAAGGTGAATTTATCCAAGATACTTCATCATATTTTACTTCCATTAGTATTTTCATTTGCCGACAATTCCCTCACTGATAGTGTTGAACTTGATAGAGCTGATCGTTAAATTTAACACTCTGTTGGCCGAGGTGTTTCCGTTTTCCCCTTCCTTTTTAAAAAATCTTTTTATCTTCTTCATCTTCCTATTATTTAACCTGTTGTCTAAATATAATAAATTTTCTAAAGACAACTTTGTGAAATCTTTAAACGTTAATTATAGCCTTCTTAATGTAAAACTCTACTTCCTCTTGAATTTCATTAATTTTTCACATGTTCATGCATAATAATTATACTATAAAAATCATACAGGGACATAAATTCACCTTCACATTCAACATTTTCTGGTTGGTTAAATTAAAAAATACAACTTTGCTATATGTTAAACGCGCACACACACACACATACACACACACATACACATACACGCACACACATATATATATATATATACAGTATATATATATACATATATATACACACATATACAGTGTGCATTTATGCGTAAATGTATGTGCATATATGCATTTATATATGCATATATATATATATGTGTGTGTGTGTGTGAGCATATGACTTGTATATATATATGTGTGTGTGTCTGTGTGTGCAAGCATATTACTTGTATATATATGTGTATATGTGTGTGTGTGTGTGTGAGCATATGACTTGTATATATGTGTGTGTGTGTGTGTGTGTGTGAGCTTATGCCCTGTATATATGTGTGTGTGCTTCTTAATTCAAAATCTAATATTAGTATGACCACCATTTTATTCTGAAATAGTTGGTGCAACGTGTTTTTAACTTACTAAACATGGTGAGGAGAAACTTTGTACATACGGTATCTCTATCCCTTTCCCCCTCTCTCTCTACCGCTTTCTCCCTCCCATCTCTCTCTCTCTCTCTCTCTCTCTCTATATATATATATATATATATATATATATGCATGTATGGAGCCGTAACTCCGAGGGAATAGCAGGGGTGCCGCATTAATATACGGCGTACCTAGGACATTTTTTAAAAACCTGGTGTAGACCATTTCTTCTCCAGGTCTAATATATATATATACATATATATAATTGTGATAAGCGGAGCAAGCAAGATTCAAACAATTTTTTAAAATAAATTAAAAAATATAATGGGACTTTTGTCCTAGGTAGGGAAAATGCTTTCTGAAAATCTGAATCCCTAGGATTTCCAATCGTCGGTAAAAGCAAAAGCAATAGGTGAATATTTAAATTATATTTTTTTATTTATTAAAAAAAAAATGTTTGAATCTTGCTTGTTCCGTTTATCTCAATTTTATAGTTCTGGTATGTCAAATTAATACCATAGAACAACAACTGTATCATAGACACCCTATATATTTCCAGGGGTACTTAGTACCTGTGGGGATATTGATCTCCTTTTATATATATATATATATATATGGAAATCAGTAAAATCGAATCTCTGGCGGTTTGCAAGTAAATTCGGCCTACTAATATGAAGTGATGAGTTAGCAAGGCACTCGATAAGATAGGTCTCAGAGTTATAACATGCGTTTAAATAGCTTGACAAATCGAACATTGTGGTAGGCTAAACTAAAACACAATATGTACCAAAGTAACGAAAAAACTAATCAGGTTGAGAAAAATAGACCTGTATATATAGATATGTATATATATATATTTTTTTTTTTAAAGTAAAAAGAAATTCAAACACAAACTGGCGCGAAAGCTGATGTGCTTATTCACGTAACTGTATCAACAAACCAAACTTCACTCATATATGAAAAAACAACATGAGCCCCCCCCCCTTTCTTTGAAGGCAAATATAATAAAAACTTTGTAACGCGAACTGGCGCGAAATTTATTATACTTATTCACCAACCAACCAAATTACTTCTCTAAAAACCTAGCATTTCGAGCCTCTTTTTTTCCATATAAAACAAAAGTAACATTCAAAGACCAACCAGACGTGAGAAAAACCACAAACCCTCCATCTCAATTCTACTTTCGAAAAACAGAAGAACTGCGAAACCGGTAAAGGAACCAAATAAATATATATTTAAAAAGAAAAGACTCCAGTTGCATTTTCGATTTCATCTTTTTTCCTTATACTTTCACTCGTGTAGGACACCTCGTTTTTTTTTATTTTGTAAAAAAACCTCACTTTCTAATATATATATATAAGATAAGTTATTCCGGGTTCAATCGGGGGTAACCACAGTAAGTAAGGTACTCAATATATATATATATGCGGCATATTTTCTGTTAAACTTACATTGAAAACACAACTGTGTTTTAATTTCATCGTTTGTATAATTTATTCCAAACCTGAATTCATGTAAACTTGTTTTTAACTTTAAATAGACTGTTAGGCCAAAGTGAACAATTTATTTAACAACAGA
>OZ024745.1:11558305-11570805 GCA_964016885.1 Eledone cirrhosa
TGTGGTTAGTGCATTGGACTCATGAAGATAAGGGAGTGGGTTCGACTCCTGGACAGCGGTGTGTTGTGTTTTTAAGCAAGTAACATCACATCACGGTTTTTATGATAAGGGGCTGCGGATCTTCTATAATGTAAACACTCAAGAAACCTCCTCTGAGATGAAACCTGAGAGGAGGATAGCTACACCAGCACAGGTGTGAGCTGCACATTTACTGAGGGCTGCTGTGCTAAACTATTCTCTATTGAAATGAAAATTGCTGATAAACAGTGAGAGTGTAAAACATGATAATGGTGGTAGTGGTGGTGGTGGTTGCAGTGATCGTAGTGGTGGTGGTGGTGATGGTGGTAGTGGTAGTAGTGATGGTGGTAGTGGTAGTGTTGGTGGTGATGATGGTGGTGGTAGTGATGGTGGTAGTGGTAGTGTTGGTGGTGATGATGGTGGTGGTAGTGATGGTGGTAGTGGTAGTGATGGTGGTAGTGGTAGTGATGGTGGTGATGATGGTGGTGGTAGTGATAGTGGTAGTGATGGTGGTGGTGGTGGTGGTGGTGGTGATGATGGTGGTGGTAGTGATGGTGGTAGTGGTAGTGATGGTGGTGATAGTGGTAGTGATGGTGGTGGTGGTTGTGGTGGTGATGATGGTGGTGGTAGTGATGGTGGTAGTGGTGGTGATGATGGTGGTGGTAGTGATGGTGGTGATGATGGTGGTGGTAGTGATAGTGGTAGTGATGGTGGTGGTGGTGGTGGTGGTGGTAGTGTTGGTGGTGATGATGGTGGTGGTAGTGATGGTGGTAGTGATGGTGGTGTTGATGGTGGTGGTAGTGATGGTGGTAGTGGTAGTGATGGTGGTGATGATGGTGGTGGTAGTGATGGTGGTAGTGGTAGTGTTGGTGGTGGTAGTGTTGGTGTGATAATGGTGGTGGTAGTGATGGTGGTAGTGATGGTAGTGATGGTGGTGATGGTGGTAGTGATGGTGGTGATGGTGGTGGTGGTGGTAGTGTTGGTGGTGATGATGGTGGTGGTAGTGTTGGTGGTGATGATGAAGGTGGTAGTGTTGGTGGTGATGATGGTGGTGGTAGTGATGGTGGTAGTGATGGTGGTGATGGTGGTGGTGGTGGTAGTGTTGGTGGTGATGATGATGGTGGTAGTGATGGTGGTAGTGGTAGTGATGGTGGTGATGATGGTGGTGGTAGTGTTGGTGGTGATGATGGTGGTGGTAGTGATGGTGGTAGTGGTAGTGTTGGTGGTAGTGATGGTGGTAGTGGTGGTGGTAGTAGTGGTGGTGGTGATGATGGTGGTGGTAGTGATGGTGGTAGTGGTAGTGTTGGTGGTAGTGATGGTGGTAGTGGTGGTGGTGGTAGTAGCAGAATATATTGGTTGAGGGTCATGTTGATCCGATGGTGGTGATAACAATGGTATTCTGATGGTAAAGATTGTATAATAGTAGTGAAAACCGGATTGTAATGGGGGTCTCATGGTGATGGTAGTGGTGGTGGCGGTGACGATGTTGATGATGGCGGTGATGATGATGCTGATGGTAGATGATGGTGATGGTAGTGGTGGTGGCGGTGACGATGTTGATGATGGTGGTGATGATGATGGCCTAATGGTAGTGGTGTGGGTGATGGTGGTGATGGTAGTGGTAGGGATGGTAGTGGTGGTAGGGATGAGGAGGGCATCATGGCAGTGATTCCAGTGATAAATCTGATGGTAGTAAAGATAATGAGGATTTGAGGCTTCACATTGGATGGTGATTATTTGTAATGATAGTAATGGGGGTGGTGGTGGTGGTGGTGGTAGGGGGTAGGCGTGGTGGTGGTGGGGGTGATGGTGGTGGTGGTGTTTGTGGTGGTAGTGGTGGTGGTGGTGGTGGCGGTGGTGTTCGTGGTGGTTGTGGTGGTGGTGGTGGGGGGGGGGGGGGGGGGGGGGGTAGTGGTGGTGGGGGGGGGGGGGGGGGGGGTTAGTGGTAGTGATGGTGGTAGTGGTAGTACTGGTTGGAGTGATAGTGGAGGTGGTGGTGGTAGTGATGGTATTGCTGGTAGTGGTGATCATTTTTGGAGCGGTGGTGGTGGTAGTGGTGGTTGGGGTGAGGTGGTGATCTATTATTCAATCAAGGTTCTGGAGGTAGTTATATATTACCTTATATAGTCAGTAGTTATATATTACCTTATATAGACAGTAGTTATATATTACCTTATATAGTCAGTAGTTATATATTTCCTTATATAGCCAGTAGTTATATATTACCTTATATAGTCAGTAGTTATATATTACCTTATATAGCCAGTAGTTATATATTACCTTATATAGACAGTAGTTATATATTACCTTATATAGTCAGTAGTTATATATTACCTTATATAGCCAGTAGTTATATATTACCTTATATAGACAGTAGTTATATATTACCTTATATAGTCAGTAGTTATATATTTCCTTATATAGCCAGTAGTTATATATTACCTTATATAGCCAGTAGTTATATATTTCCTTATATAGTCAGTAGTTATATATTACCTTATATAGTCAGTAGTTATATATTACCTTATATAGTCAGTAGTTATATATTACCTTATATAGCCAGTAGTTATATATTACCTTATATAGTCAGTAGTTATATATTTCCTTATATAGTCAGTAGTTATATATTTCCTTATATAGTCAGTAGTTATATATTACCTTATATAGTCAGTAGTTATATATTACCTTATATAGCCAGTAGTTATATATTACCTTATATAGTCAGTAGTTATATATTTCCTTATATAGTCAGTAGTTATATATTACCTTATATAGTCAGTAGTTATATATTACCTTATATAGTCAGTAGTTATATATTTCCTTATATAGTCAGTAGTTATATATTACCTTATATAGTCAGTAGTTATATATTACCTTATATAGCCAGTAGTTATATATTACCTTATATAGTCAGTAGTTATATATTTCCTTATATAGTCAGTAGTTATATATTACCTTATATAGTCAGTAGTTATATATTACCTTATATAGCCAGTAGTTATATATTACCTTATATAGTCAGTAGTTATATATTTCCTTATATAGTCAGTAGTTATATATTACCTTATATAGTCAGTAGTTATATATTACCTTATATAGTCAGTAGTTATATATTTCCTTATATAGTCAGTAGTTATATATTACCTTATATAGTCAGTAGTTATATATTACCTTATATAGCCAGTAGTTATATATTACCTTATATAGTCAGTAGTTATATATTTCCTTATATAGTCAGTAGTTATATATTTCCTTATATAGTCAGTAGTTATATATTACCTTATATAGTCAGTAGTTATATATTACCTTATATAGCCAGTAGTTATATATTACCTTATATAGTCAGTAGTTATATATTTCCTTATATAGTCAGTAGTTATATATTACCTTATATAGTCAGTAGTTATATATTTCCTTATATAGTCAGTAGTTATATATTACCTTATATAGTCAGTAGTTATATATTACCTTATATAGCCAGTAGTTCTATATTACCTTATATAGCCAGTAGTTATATATTACCTTATATAGCCAGTAGCTATATATTTCCTTATATAGTCAGTAGTTATATATTACCTTATATAGCCAGTAGTTCTATATTACCTTATATAGCCAGTAGTTATATATTACCTTATATAGCCAGTAGTTATATATTACCTTATATAGCCAGTAGTTATATATTACCTTATATAGCCAGTAGTTATATATTACCTTATATAGCCAGTAGTTATATATTACCTTATATAGCCAGTAGTTATATATTACCTTATATAGCCAGTAGTTATATATTACCTTATATAGCCAGTAGTTATATATTACCTTATATAGCCAGTAGTTATATATTACCATATATAGCCAGTAGTTATATATTACCTTATATAGCCATTAGTTATATATTATATTATATAGCCAGTAGTTATATATTACCTTATATAGACAGTAGTTATATATTACCTTATATAGCCAGTAGTTATATAGTACCTTATATAGACAGTAGTTATATAGTACCTTATATAGACAGTAGTTATATATTACCTTATATAGCCAGTAGTTATATATTACCTTATATAGCCAGTAGTTATATATTACCTTATATAGCCAGTAGTTATATATTACCTTATATAGCCAGTAGTTATATATTACCTTATATAGCCAGTAGTTATATATTACCTTATATAGCCAGTAGTTAATTATTACCTTATATAGCCAGTAGTTATATATTACCTTATATAGCCAGTAGTTATATATTACCTTATATAGCCAGTATCTATATATTACCATATATAGCCAGTAGTTATATATTACCTTATATAGCCATTAGTTATATATTATATTATATAGCCAGTAGTTATATATTACCTTATATAGCCAGTAGTTATATATTATATTATATAGCCAGTAGTTATATATTACCTTATATAGTCAGTAGTTATATATTTCCTTATATAGTCAGTAGTTATATATTACCTTATATAGCCAGTAGTTATTTAGTACGTTATATAGACAGTAGTTATATAGTACCTTATATAGACAGTAGTTATATATTACCTTATATAGCCAGTAGTTATATATTTCCTTATATAGTCAGTAGTTATATATTTCCTTATATAGTCAGTAGTTATATATTACCTTATATAGTCAGTAGTTATATATTTCCTTATATAGCCAGTAGTTATATATTACCTTATATAGCCAGTAGTTATATATTACTTTATATAGCCAGTAGTTATATATTACCTTATATAGCCAGTAGTTATATATTACCTTATATAGCCAGTAGTTATATAGTACCTTATATAGAGAGTAGTTATATAGTACCTTATATAGTCAGTAGTTATATATTTCCTTATATAGTCAGTAGTTATATATTACCTTATATAGCCAGTAGTTATATATTACCTTATATAGCCAGTAGTTATATATTACTTTATATAGCCAGTAGTTATATATTACCTTATATAGCCAGTAGTTATATATTACCTTATATAGCCAGTAGTTATATATTACCTTATATAGCCAGTAGTTATATATTACCTTATATAGCCAGTAGTTATATATTACCTTATATAGACAGTAGCTATATATTACCTTATATAGACAGTAGTTATATATTACCTTATATAGCCAGTATCTATATATTACCTTATATAGTCAGTAGTTATATATTACCTTATATAGTCAGTAGTTATATATTTCCTTATATTCAGTAGTTATATATTACCTTATATAGAAAGTAGTTATATATTACCTTATATAGCCAGTAGTTATATATTACTTTATATAGCCAGTAGTTATATATTACCTTATATAGCCAGTAGTTATATATTACTTTATATAGCCAGTAGCTATATATTTCCTTATATAGTCAGTAGTTATATATTACCTTATATAGCCAGTAGTTATATATTACCTTATATAGCCAGTAGTTATATATTACCTTATATAGCCAGTAGTTATATATTACCTTATATAGCCAATATCTAAATATTACCTTATATAGCCAGTAGTTATATATCACCTTATATGGCCAGTAGTTATATATTATATTATATAGCCAGTAGTTATATATTACCTTATATAGCCAATATCTAAATATTACCTTATATAGCCAGTAGTTATATATTACCTTATATAGCCAGTAGTTATATATTATATTATATAGCCAGTAGTCATATATTACCTTATATAGCCAGTAGTTATATATTACCTTATATAGCCAGTATCTATATATTACCATATATAGCCAGTAGTTATATATTACCTTATATAGCCAGTAGTTATATATTACATTATATAGCCAGTAGTTATATATTACCTTATATAGCCAGTAGTTATATAGTACCTTATATAGCCAGTAGCTATATATTACCTTATATAGCCAGTAGTTATATAGTACCTTATATAGCCAGTAGTTATATATTACCTTATATAGCCAGTAGTTATATATTATATTATATAGCCAGTAGTTATATAGTACCTTATATAGCCAGTAGTTATATAGTACTTTATATAGCGAGTAGTTATATATTATATTATATAGCCAGTAATTATATATTATATTATATAGCCAGTAGTTATATATTACCTTATATAGCCAGTAGCTATATATTACCTTATATAGCCAGTAGTTATATATTACTTTATATAGCCAGTAGTTATATATTACCTTATATAGCCAGTATTTATATATTATATTATATAGCCAGTAGTTATATAGTACCTTATATAGCCAGTAGTTATATAGTACTTGATATAGACAACATACCAACGTGGTTATATGTCTTTTCTATTGACTTGCAAGCCGAAAACATTCACACTTAAAATACAGTCTTCCTCATTTTAAAGACAATACGAAATTACTTTCTATCCTTTGAAGGCTTGGCTGTTATATTAGGTTCCTGTTATAATGAAACTATTGTATAACTAACTAATATTGTATAACTAACTAATATTAAATAATTAACTAATATTGAATAATTAACTTATGGCATGTTAGATTGTATTGAGTTGAAATATTTCTACATGTGACAAGTTACCATCAGATTAACTTACCATCAGATTAACTTACCATCAGATTAACTTAACATTCTGGCTGAGGAGGGCAAATCCTCCAAGTATCGGTCGCTCTCCGACAGGTTTGCGGTCGTGCCCCTAGCAGTGGAGACTTCTCGTGTCCTTGGGCCTAAGGCTACCACCCTACTTACCACCATAGGCGCTGAGCTGTCTAGTCGAAGGTTTGGGCCTTGCGAGATGGAATGGTTCTTCCAGTCCATCTCCCTTACCATCCTCCGGAGAAACGCCTTCTCCATTCTGTCCGCTGGAACTGTGGGGAGGCCAGCACGTGGGACCCCATTGGCTCATAATACAGAGAGCTGGGGAGGGCGAGAGAGATGGAGGTGATGACAGTGGGAGTTCGGCTCTTCCCTGCTCGGACACATCAATTCTATGTTGCTGTTGATAATTACAGACAGGTCCTTAATTGAGGCAGCGGAAGGCATCAGTATTCATTCGAATTGAGAAGCCGCTGCTTCAACTAAGTTTAGATGAAAAGGTCAGGAGTTGAAATAGACAATGTTTCTTCCTAACACCAGGAATATAATAAAAGAATCAATACAGTTGACTATCTCTCAAAATAAAGAAAATTGGAAACTTAACATAGGTTAACTTAAGATTGGTTAACTTAACATAGATTAACTTAACATAGGTTAACTTAACATTGGTTAACTTAACATAGGTTAACTTAACATAGGTTAACTTAACATAGGTTAACTTAAGATTGGTTAACTTAACATAGATTAACTTAACATAGGTTAACTTAACATTGATTAACGTAACATTGATTAACTTAACATAGATTAACGTAAGATTGATTAAAGTAACATTGATTAACGTATCATTGGTTAACTTAACATAGATTAGCGTAACATTGGTTAACTTAACATAGGTTAACTTAACATAGATTAACTTAAAATAGATTAACGTAACATTGATTAACGTATCATTGGTTAACTTAACATAGATTAGCGTAACATTGGTTAACTTAACATAGGTTAACTTAACATAGGTTAACTTAACATTGGTTAACTTAACATTGGTTAACTTAACATAGGTTAACTTAACATTGGTTAACTTAACATAGGTTAACTTAACATTGGTTAACTTAACATAGGTTAACGTAACATTGATTAACGTATCATTGGTTAACTTAACATAGGTTAACTTAACATTGGTTAACTTAACATAGGTTAACTTAACATAGGTTAACGTAACATTGATTAACGTATCATTGGTTAACTTAACATAGATTAACGTAACATTGGTTAACTGAACATTGGTTAACTTAACATAGGTTAACTTAACATTGGTTAACTTAACGTAGATTAACGTAACATTGATTAACGTATCATTGGTTAACTTAACATTGGTTAACTTAACATAGGTTAACTTAAGATTGGTTAACTTAACATAGATTAACTTAACATAGGTTAACTTAACATTGATTAACGTAACATTGATTAACTTAACATAGATTAACGTAAGATTGATTAACGTAACATTGATTAACGTATCATTGGTTAACTTAACATAGATTAGCGTAACATTGGTTAATTTAACATAGGTTAACTTAACATAGATTAACTTAAAATAGATTAACGTAACATTGATTAACGTATCATTGGTTAACTTAACATAGATTAGCGTAACATTGGTTAACTTAACATAGGTTAACTAAACATAGGTTAACTTAACATTGGTTAACTTAACATTGGTTAACTTAACATAGGTTAACTTAACATTGGTTAACTTAACATAGGTTAACGTAACATTGATTAACGTATCATTGGTTAACTTAACATAGGTTAACTTAACATTGGTTAACTTAACATAGGTTAACTTAACATTGGTTAACTTAACATAGGTTAACGTAACATTGATTAACGTATCATTGGTTAACTTAACATAGATTAACGTAACATTGGTTAACTGAACATTGGTTAACTTAACATAGGTTAACTTAACATTGGTTAACTTAACGTAGATTAACGTAACATTGATTAACGTATCATTGGTTAACTTAACATTGGTTAACTTAACGTAGATTAACGTAACATTACATTAAATTAGTGTAACATTACATTACATTAACTTAACATTACATTAACATTACATTAACATTACATTAACATTACATTAATATGTATTTTTCGGTTGTACATGTGACTCAGTGAAGAACTCACACTCTATTTTATGTTAATAGTTCTGGGTTCTTCATCAATAGTCAGAATATAAAAGATAATGACGTCATTATTTGCATAAAACATTCTTTAGTAAGTAATCTTCCATTGGTTATTATGAGAACAGGGTATTGTCGTTGTTGTTGTGAAGACCTGTGATGTAAGACGTTCCGCTGATGAGCACGCCACCCTTCTTTGAGACATTACATATCTAGCATTATCAAACACGTCTTTCCCTTTTCAAAACAAAACGGAGTCGGTCGAATGGCCACGTCGAGGGCCCCTTATTAGAAAGGTCATGCAATTCATTAGAAAATCTTCCGACTACTATTACTACTACTACTACTACTACTACTACTACTACTACTACTACTACTACTACTACTACTACTACTACTACTACGAATATTACTACTACTATGACTACTAGTACTAGCAATTACAAGTTAGAACAGGGCGAGCATTCGGTCGAAGTTGACATCATTTTAAGGTAATCACAGGATATCCGATGACAGTTGTCGTCTGCTCTGTGGGATTGTCACCAGCCAATGATGATGATGATGAGGCTGAGAATGAGTGTTTGTGACGGCTCTCTGAGTTCAAATCTCACCGGGATCAACTTTGCCTTTCATCCATTCGAAGTTGATAAAAAAGTACCAGTCAGATACTGGGGTTAATTTATCCTCATATCGGTTTCTCCATTCCATTCTCTTAATCTATAACCTACTCTGGAAGAAATCTGCTTTATTCAAATGGACTTCATAAGGTTTTAAAATGCCGCCCAAACGCCGCATACCAATATAGCGCTTCTGCAACTCCCTGGGGAGTTACGGGGTCGTACATACCTGCTACATGTACGGGGTCATACATACCTGCTACCTGGTAGAGATCTCGTCGTTGATATTGTTTAAAAGTGTGTTTAGTGTTGGTAGTAATGTTGTGGTAATGGTAAGCTAGTAGTAAGGTGTGTTAATGGCAGTGGTGTGTTAGTGGTGCGTTAGTGGTAATGGTAGTGGTGTGTTAGTGGAAATGGTAGTGGTGCGTTAGTGGTAATGGTAGTGGTGTGTTAGTGGAAATGGTAGTGGTGTGTTAGTGGTAATGGTAGTTGTGTGTTAGTGGTAATTGTAGTTGTGTGTTAGTGGTAATGGTAGTGGTGTGTTCGTGGTAATGGTAGTGGTGTGTTAGTGGTAATGGTAGTGGTGTGTTCGTGGTAATGGTAGTGGTGTGTAAGTGGAAATGGTAGTGGTGTGTAAGTGGTAATGGTAGTGGTGTGATAGTGGTAATGGTAGTGGTGTGTTAGTGGTAATGGTAGTGGCGTGTTAGTGGTAATGGTAGTGGTGTGTTAGTGGTAACGGTAGTTGTGTGTTAGTGGTAATGGTAGTTGTGTGTTAGTGGTAATGGTAGTGGTGTGTTAGTGGTAATGGCAGTGGTGTGTTCGTGGTAATGGTAGTGGTGTGTTAGTGGAAATGGTAGTGGTGTGTTCGTGGTAATGGTAGTGGTGTGTAAGTGGTAATGGTAGTGGTGTGATAGTGGTAATGGCAGTGGCGTGTTAGTGGTAATGGTAGTGGTGTGTTAGTGGTAATGGTAGTGGTGTGTTCGTGGTAATGGTAGTGGTGTGTAAGTGGTAATGGTAGTGGTGTGACAGTGGTAATGGCAGTGGCGTGTTAGTGGTAACGGTAGTTGTGTGTTAGTGGTAATGGTAGTTGTGTGTTAGTGGTAATGGTAGTGGTGTGTTAGTGGTAATGGTAGTGGTGTGTTCGTGGTAATGGTAGTGGTGTGTAAGTGGTAATGGTAGTGGTGTGATAGTGGTAATGGTAGTTGTGTGTTAATGGTAATGGTAGTGGTGTGTTAGTGGTAATGGTAGTGGTGTGTTAGTGGTAATGGTAGTGGTGTGTTAGTGGTAATGGTAGTTGTGAGTTAGTGGTAATGGCAGTGGCGTGTTAGTGGTAATGGTAGTGGTGTGTTAGTGGTAATGGTAGTGGTGTGTTAGTGGTAATGGTAGTGGTGTGTTAGTGGTAATGGTAGTGGTGTGTTAGTGGTAATGGTAGTTGTGAGTTAGTGGTAATGGCAGTGGCGTGTTAGTGGTAATGGTAGTTGTGTGTTAATGGTAATGGTAGTGGTGTGTTAGTGGTAATGGTAGTGGTGTGTTAGTGGTAATGGTAGTTGTGAGTTAGTGGTAATGGCAGTGGCGTGTTAGTGGTAATGGTAGTTGTGTGTTAATGGTAATGGTAGTGGTGTGTTAGTGGTAATGGTAGTGGTGTGTTAGTGGTAATGGTAGTTGTGAGTTAGTGGTAATGGTAGTGGCGTGTTAGTGGTAATGGTAGTTGTGTGTTAGTGGTTATGGTAGTGGTGTATTAGTGGTAATGGTAGTTGTGTGTTAGTGGTAATGGTAGTGGTGTGTTAGTGGTAATGGTAGTTGTGTGTTAGTGGTTATGGTAGTGGTGTGTTAGTGGTAATGGTAGTTGTGTGTTAGTGGTAATGGTAGTGGTGTGTTAGTGGTAATGGTAGTTGTGTGTTAGTGGTTATGGTAGTGGTGTATTAGTGGTAATGGTAGTTGTGTGTTAGTGGTAGTGGTAGTGGTGTGTTAGTGGTAATGGTAGTTGTGAGTTAGTGGTAATGGTAGTGGCGTGTTAGTGGTAATGGTAGTTGTGAGTTAGTGGTAATGGTAGTGGCGTGTTAGTGGTAATGGTAGTTGTGTGTTAGTGGTAATGGTAGTTGTGTGTTAGCGGTAATTGTAGTGGTGTGTTAGTGGTAATGGTAGTGGCGTGTTAGTGGTAATGGTAGTGGTGTGTTAGTGGTAATGGTAGTTGTGTGTTAGTGGTAATGGTAGTTGTGTGTTAGTGGTAATGGTAGTGGTGTGTTAGTGGTAATGGTAGTTGTGAGTTAGTGGTAATGGTAGTGGCGTGTTAGTGGTAATGGTAGTGGCGTGTTAGTGGTAATGGTAGTGGTGTGTTAGTGGTAATGGTAGTTGTGTGTTAGTGGTAATGGTAGTTGTGTGTTAGTGGTAATGGTAGTGGTGTGTTAATGGTAATGGTAGTTGTGTGTTAGAGGTAATGGTAGTGGTGTGTTAGTGGTAATGGTAGTTGTGAGTTAGTGGTAATGGTAGTGGTGTGTTAGTGGTAATGGTAGTTGTGTGTTAGTGGTAATGGCAGTGGTGTGTTAGTGGTAATGGTAGTGGTGTGTTAGTGGTGTGTTAGTGGTAATGGTAGTTGTGTGTTAGAGGTAATGGTACTTGTGAATTAGTGGTAATGGTAGTTGTGTGTTAGTGGTAATGGTAGTGGTGTGTTAGTGGTAATGGTAGTGGTGTGTTCGTGGTAATGGTAGTGGTGTGTTAGTGGTAATGGTAGTTGTGTGTTAGTGGTTATGGTAGTGGTGTATTAGTGGTAATGGTAGTTGTGTGTTAGCGGTAATGGTAGTGGTGTGTTAGTGGTAATGGTAGTGGTGTGTTAGTGGTAATGGTAGTTGTGTGTTAGTGGTAATGGTAGTGGTGTGTTAGTGGTAATGGTAGTGGTGTGTTAGTGGTAATGGTAGTGGTGTGTTCGTGGTAATGGTAGTTGCGTGTTAGTGGTAATGGTAGTGGTGTGTTAGTGGTAATGGTAGTTGTGAGTTAGTGGTAATGGTAGTGGTGTGTTAGTGGTAATGGTAGTGGTGTGTTAGTGGTAACGGTAGTGGTGTGTTAGTGGTGTGTTAGTGGTAATGGTAGTGGTGTGTTAATGGTAATGGTAGTTGTGTGTTAGAGGTAATGGT
>OZ024745.1:11578305-11620805 GCA_964016885.1 Eledone cirrhosa
TAAAAAAGAACTGAAGAAGGTATATAATCGTGTAAGAGGTTGTTAGTAGCTTATTAGGTCTACTTTGCCTGTCATGTACTCTTTTTATTTAGGATTAAGTTCCTTAAACCCACTCTCTAACCTACAGAAGCAAATGGTTTTAACTTATTAAACAGAGAAGAAAGTAGTTTAGTAAGCTAGTTATATTCTATAATTTAGTTGTTGTGATGGTACGTACCATTTACTAAATATTATGTTGGTAGTATCAGTAGAAGGTCGGACGCCATGCTTTGCAGCATAGAGTTACGGCCCTTTATGGTGTGAGTTCAAATCCCACCGAGGTTCACTTTGCCTTTCATCCTTACGGGGTCGATAAAATAAAGTACCAGTAATGTACTGGTATAATTGCTGGCCTTGTGCCAATAGTAGAAACAATTATGTATAACCTTTCTGTTTTTATGATCTATCGCCACGAGTAATGAAGTGCCGAGAGCACTAACACAGCGTAATTCAGTAAAACGGCGTACAATATATTTATGTATAATGGTTTCTGATTTAGTTACAAGGCCAACAATTTTTTTGGTGGGGAAGTCGATTGAATTGACCCCAGTGCATTACTGGTACTTTATTTTATCGACCCCGTAAGGATGAAAGGCAAAGCTAACCTCGACGGGATTTGAACTCAGAACGTAAAGGGCCGTAACCATATGCTGCAAAGCATGTTGTCGAACGCTCTACTGATCCTACTGACACCCCCCCCCTTATGTATGTATAATAAACATACATTTAATTTTACTGTATTCTGACTGGTACTTTATTTATCTACCTCGGAAGGCAAAATCAACCACGGCGAGATTTGAGAGAGAGAGTGAGAGATGTAAATATATAGGCACATGTAGTGAGAGAGAGAGAGAGAGAGCAGAGAGCTTGTTCGGATACTGCAAAGTATTCTATCCGACGTTTTAACGACTCTACCAATTCGCCGCCTTACGTTTGAAATACACACAAATGCAAATGGAGATATCTTCACTGATAAGACTTCCTCGTCAACAACGCACTGAAACGAAAGCTGCTCTAATAAGGATAAAGACAGAGTAATAACAAACACGTGACAGAGCAATAACAAGCACGTGACAGTTGCTTATTCTACAAACTAAATAACTGAAGTTGTTGCAGTAATTTTGACAATTCAAGTGAAGGTAACTTAAAGTGAGGCATGCTGAAAGCTTCCGGTCTTTCCGCTCTTCCGGTCTGTTGGTTCTTAACAGATAAATTCGATTGGATTAGGGTGGTTGATTGTGATAGCTCTTGCAGTTGTTTAGCTGTACACGCACGCACGCGTGTAGTGATTACAATGCACAGGAGAATACACAAAAGAATGGCTGCTCAACAGGTGAGACGCTTTGGAATAGGGGTTTACAACAGAAACACTAGTAGCAGGAGCAGCGGCAATAGCAACAGCGGCAACAAAATCATTAACAGCAGCAGTAACAGCAACAACAGCAGCAATAGCGGCAACATCAATAACATCAATAACAACATCAATAGCAGAATGAAAATCAGCAGCAATAGCAACACCAGCCTTAACAACAGCAAAAAAACAGCAGCAACAACGGCAGCAGCATTAAGAGCGGAATGAAAAGCAACTGTCACAACAAGAGCAGCACAACAGCAATAGCAACAACAGCAGCAGCAGCAACAACAATAACAACAACATCAATAGCAACAACAGCAGCAGCAACAACAACAATAACAACAACAGCAATAGCAACAACAGAAATAGCAACAACAGCAGCAGTAACAACAATAACAACAACAGCAATAGCAACAACAACAGCAGCAACAACAACAATAACAACAACAGCAATAGCAACAACACCAATAGCAACAACAGCAGCAGTAACAACGGTGGCAATAGCAATAAACACAGTAGCAACATTGTGTTTATTGCTATTGCCACCGTTGCTATTGCTGTTGTTGTTATTGCTGTTGTTGCTATGGCTGTTGTTGCTATTGCTGTTGTTGCTATTGCTGTGGCAACAACAGCAATAGCAATAAACACAGTAGCAACATTGGTAACAACAGCAATGGCAATAAACACAGTAGCAACATTGGCAACAACATCAATGGCAATAAACACAATAGCAACATTGGCAACAACAGCAATGGCAATAAACACAGTAGCAACATTGGCAACAACAGCAATGGCAATAAACACAGTAGCAACATTGGCAACAACAGCAATGGCAATAAACACAGTAGCAACATTGGCAACAGCAGCAATAGCAATAAACAGAGTAGCAACATTGGCAACAACAGCAATAGCAATAAACACAGTAGCAACATTGGCAACAGCAGCAATAGCAATAAACACAGTAGCAACATTGGCAACATTGGCAACAACAGCAATAGCAATAAACACAGTAGCAATATTGGCAACAACAGCAATGGCAATAAACACAGTAGCAACATTGGCAACAACAGCAATAGCAATAAACACAGTAGCAATATTGGCAACAACAGCAATGGCAATAAACACAGTAGCAACATTGGTAACAACAGCAATTGCAATAAACATAGTAGCAACATTGGCAACAACAGCAATAGCAATAAACACAGTAGCAACATTGGCAACAACAGCAATAGCAATAAATACAGTAGCAACATTGGCAACAGCAGCAATAGCAATAAACACAGTAGCAACATTGGCAACAACAGCAATTGCAATAAACACAGTAGCAACATTGGCAACAACAGCAATAGCAATAAACACAGTAGCAACATTGGCAACAACAGCAATAGCAATAAACACAGTAGCAATATTGGCAACAACAGAAATAGCAATAAACACAGTAGCAACATTGGCAACAGCAGCAATAGCAATAAACACAGTAGCAACATTGGCAACAACAGCAATGGCAATAAACACAGTAGCAACATTGGCAACAACAGCAATAGCAATAAATACAGTAGCAATATTGGTAACAACAGAAATAGCAATAAACACAGTAGCAACATTGGCAACAACAGCAATAGCAATAAACACAGTAGCAACATTGGCAACAACAGCAATAGCAATAAACACAGTAGCAACATTGGCAACAGCAGCAATAGCAATAAACACAGTAGCAACATTGGCAACAACAGCAATTGCAATAAACACAGTAGCAACATTGGCAACAACAGCAATAGCAATAAACACAGTAGCAACATTGGCAACAACAGCAATAGCAATAAACACAGTAGCAACAATGGCAACAACAGCAGCAACAGTCACAGCAACCACAGCAGCAACAATGCCCTCATTAAAAACTGCTACTATGTTTTTACATCGCTCCAAAACCTGATATTTAAAAGCGATTCCATAATTAAATTGGAATTAAATAAACGAGGAATTAAAACTGAATATTGCAAATTCGTCTCGGGAGAGATCTTACTTCGGTGTCTCAAAAATATATTGGTTGCATTTGACATAACGTTGATAATTATTGGCGAGAAAGATTTCTAGTTGAATAAATCCTCAGCGTATTATAAATATTACTTATTTTATAAAAAAAAAAAATGAGAACACAGGGAGAGGCGCTACTTCTCCGAACTGAGAGATCACAGCTCCAATACTATGGATATGTGGTTAGAATGTCTCAGGAAAGAATTGCTGGACAGACTTTACGGGGAAAACCAACAGGCAGGAGACCCAAGGGTAGACCCCGAGCAAGATAACATCTATGAGCTTGGCTGGTCACGCTTGGGGATTCAGCCGGATCAGTTGGAGACGGTTGTTTCTAACAGGACCCACTGGAGGGAGTGTTTGAGGACTCTACCCCACACAACCCTCTCAGGAATTAGAATAATAATAATAATAAGAAGAAGAAGGCTTAATTTATTTAATCGATCTTGGAGGAATTTCAAGAGTGAAGTTCCAACGATCTGAGTAACAGCCAACTAATAGATAAAAAAGATAAAGATTTCGTACGTGTAAACTAGAACACATATTTGTAAGGAAAATTGCTCGGTGGAGTGGCAGAATCAGAATCGGTAGCGCAACGAATAAAATGTTTTGCGGTATTTAGTTACAGCTCTTCAAGTTCTGAGATCAAATCCCGCCGAGGTCAACTTTACCATTCCTCGCTCCTGGGTCAACAAAATAAAGTACCAATAAAGTACTAGAAGTCTGTCTCAAGCCTGGACACTCATCAGACCGGTGCTTATCCCGGTTTCCATGGCGTTGAGAGACGGAAAGTACAATACTCCCCCTGGACAAGACACTAGTCCATAGTAGGGTTAAACGCCCAGCTATAACTGGTACCCATTTTCAGCTAATTATACTGGAACAACGTGAAATGAAGTGTTTTGCTCAAGAACACAGCACACAACCCAGTCCATGAGTGAAACCCACGACATTATCATCCTAAGTCCAACACTCTTACCACTAGGCCACGGACCAAAGAAGTACTGTAATCGATATAATCGATATCTTCCCTCTCCCAAACTGCTGGCCTTCTACCAATACGAGAAAGAATATTTAAAAATAAAAATATCAGAATGGGTAACATCCACCCCTCTACCAAGGAAGGGGTAACATCCACACCCTCTACCAAGGAAGGGGTAACATCCACCCCTCTACCAAGGAAGGGGTAACATCCACCCCTCTACCAAGGAAGGGGTAACATCCACCCCTCTACCAAGGAATGGGTAACATCCACCCCTCTACCAAGGAATGGGTAACATCCACCCCTCTACCAAGGAAGGGGTAACATCCACCCCTCTACCAAGGAAGGGGTAACATCCACCCCTGTACCAAGGAATGGGTAACATCCACCCCTCTACCAAGGAATGGGTAACATCCACCCCTCTACCAAGGAAGGGGTAACATACACCCCTGTACCAAGGAAGGGGTAACATCCACCCCTCTACCAAGGAAGGGGTAACATCCACCCCTGTACCAAGGAAGGGGTAACATCCACCCCCCTACCAAGGAAGGGGTACCATCCATGTCTCTTGACTTCTATCTACAGTAACCTCCAATTAGTTTCTTATCAGTTAATATAAGGCGCTATATATTTTAGAAGAGAAAATGTGATGTTGTGATGTTCATGTATTTCTCTACGTCATTAATGACATAAATTTACTTCAACCGAGTCTTTTGTGTCTTTGTATATCGTCTGCTTCTCTTTAAGGAAGTATTAAAAGACGACAGTCAACATTTTTATTATCAGTACAGACACACACACACACACACGCACACACACACACACACACACACACACACACACACACACACACACACGCGGGCACGCACACACGCAATGCACACATAGACATAATGCATGCACACTCACACACATACACATAATGCACACACACACGTAATGTACACGCACACACACATACACAATGCAGACAGACAATAATAAACATACACACACAAACATACAGGCACGCCCAACGCATATATTCATACCCATATATATATATATATATGCGTATATATGTATATATATGTATGTATGTATGTATATATGTATGTATATGTATATATAATTGTATATGTATATTTATATGTATGACTATTTATAGATATATATATGTGTGTGTGTATATGTATGTGTGTATATATATGTGTGTATGTGTATATATATATATATATGTGTGTGTATATATATATATATGTGTGTGTATATATATATATATGTGTGTGTGTGTGTATATATAGACACACAAATTGATTACAATTTCTGTACACTATTGACGAGCTGTTATCATAGTTTGAAGGTATTGAGTTCTCTGTTCTACAGAGAACAATAACTGGCTGATTTAACACAGTTAACCTTTGGTCTTCGTCGAAATTGCTTCGCCTTCGGATCTTAAAACAATAACACTACAACAACAACAAACAAAGCAAAAGAAATGACAATAATGTTGTCATAATATAAAATCAAATAAATACAAATTAAATACAAAATAAATATAAAAGAAATAGACTTTCTTAAATAAACAGATCAGCGTTAAGAATTGTAGTTTCTTCTTCTTCTTCTTCTTCTTCTTCTTCTTCTTCTTCTTCTTCTTCTTCTTCTTCTTCTTCTTCTTCTTCTTCTTCTTCTTCTTCTTCTTCTTCTTCTTCTTCTTCTTCTTCTTCTCAAAAGAGGAGAGTAATGGTGGCAAACATCGTATAATTGAAAGGGTCTCCTCTTAAGATCTGGCAGGCAATATAGAGCTGAGAGAGGCCCCTTACTTTTGGTGTTTAGTATAACTCTGCTGGCTTCGTTGGTCGCTAAACATGTAACTATACTAACAACAATAGGAAAACATAACAACAATAACTACTACGTCAATATATATATATATATCATCCACATATATAAGTCCAGAATTAGCCGTCGAAACGGCTTGAGCTCAGCTGTCGGGGTCTTACTGGTTCCTATTACCCACTCTACTACCTCAAGTATTGAGTACTTTGGTGCGTTATGGTCCACCTGGTTCCTTACCACATTTCCTTCGTTATCATCCACATATATATATATATATATATATATATATCATCCATATATATATATATATATATATATATATATATATATATATATATATATATATATATATATATATATATATATATATATATATTTATATATATATATATATATATATATATATTATAATAAAATAACAGGAGGCTGGACTGGTGTAAATCCTTGAAAGGTTTATTATACTATGATCAGTTCAATGACCGCGTTCCGTATGAATCCGGTGATATCATCAGGTATTCGAAATATAATAAATGCATGTAACAGATAAAATCCATGGGGCTGAAAATCATAGACCCGAGAACGACCGACCAGCTCTATCCAGTGGTGAACCTTCAAACCTAAATAAATAAATAAATAAATAAATAAATATATATATATATATATATATATATATATATATATATATATATATATATATATATATAAATTAATAAAATAATGAATAAACAAAGAAGCAGTTCCTTATATTAAAAAAATTCATCATTTTACGATCGTTTCTAGGATATATATGTGTTAGTGTTGGTATGCATATTCTATAGATCTATGTACAATATTTATACAAACTATCAGAGGGAATATACATATCTACACATATATATGCTGTCTTCAGAAATAATGATATTTGTTTATTGAAAAAAACAAAGATTCAATACAATAGTTCTGTTTGGGAACAGGTTTTGAATTGACCAATAGAGAGATAGTGAGGGTCAAGATAGTAATATAGTAGTAGAAGAACCTTAAATTATGGGTAGAGGAAGGTAGATTTCAGTTTTGGATGGAAAAGAATATTATGAATGAAGGATTATTTTAGGGAAGAAATAGTTCATATGCTGACCTCAGAAATAATTTTATTTGTTCATTGAATAAAACCAACAAAGATCTAATATATTCTGTATGTTTGGTAAGAGGTTTAGAATTAACCAATAGAAAGTTAATAATTGGCCAAATGGTAAAATAGTAGTAATTGAAGCTTATTTTAGGGGTGAAAATAGGTCAGGTGGTCAGTAAAAGGTATACAAGCAGTTGCTGTTATAAAATAGTAATGCCAATACAAATATCTAAGGTGACTAAAGTTTTACGATAAGAATGTTAGTGAAAAAAATACATCTATGAAAAGAATATAAATTAATTTAATTGATGGGTATATTTATATTGATAAAAATTATACTAATACATATAGATATGATAAATAAGAGTTAGATGCAGTTGAAAAGTGCTGTTAAAGATGAGGGGAAATTAAAAGAATATAAAAATAATATATATATATACTTATATATATATATATATATATATATATATATATATATATATACATATATATACACATACACACACACATATACACACACACATATATATATATATATATATATATATATACATGCATATATACATACACACATATATATATACACACATACACACTTACATATACATATAATTATTGGGGGGGGGATTAAATTTATTAGTGAGAAATAATAAATATATATAGTTTTCAAGGAACATAGAGTCATAACCTGAAGTTAAAGCATTACATATGTTTACTTAATGGTATCAGTTTTAGGAAATGATAGTTGTAAGAAGGAAAGCAAAGTTATGTAGTTCATCAGTAGTAGAATATTAATTATAGGTTAACTAAATTAAAAATAGTTTATATATTAATTTCTAAAGTTTTTATTAATTAGGTTTATAATGTTTAAAGCAGAATTATGTAGTTCATCAGTAGTAGAATATTAATTATAGGTTAACTAAATTAAAAATAGTTTATATATTGATTTCTAAAGTGTATATTAATTAGGTTTATAATATTTAAAGGTTTTTCTCAGTTTATGATTACACGATATTATTAATTCCTGTCGCTTATTTAATAGGATATCCTTAGATTTCATTATTTCAAAAAGTTCTTGGGAACATAATCTACATTCATATCTACTATTTTGATAAGGGGTGGCCCTTTTAAGCACACTCCAGGTCAGGTCATAATCTATATTCCTCTTTCTATAACTATTAATTATTTCAGCTAGAGATGTTGTATTAGCTAGTGCGGCATTTTTAAAACTATGTTTGTGGGTATTAAATCTTACCTTAAATTTGTTAGAAGTAGCTCCTATATATGAATAAATTGAGTCCTTAGTGTTAACTTTACATTGAGTTCTTCATACGGATTGGACACTACCGTAAACTTTTGGTAGATTTATCTACATATATATATATATATATATATATATATATATATATATATATATATATAACGAAGGAAGGATGGTAAGGAACCAGGTGGACCATAACGCACCAGAGTACTCGATACTTTGGGTAGAGTGGGTAATAGGAGAAAGTTCAGGACCCCGGCGGCAGAGCTCAAGCCGTTTCGACGGCTATTTCTGGACAGATGATATATATATATATATCATCTCTCTCTCTCTCTCTCTCTGTCTCTCTCTCTCTCTCTCTCCTCTCTCTCTCTCTCTATATATATATATATATATATATATATATATATATATATATTAGTTTTGCGAGGTTTTTTATATGAAATCGTGTGTCGAAACAGATATTGTTATATTTGGGGAGGGTCATATTTGCGTAATATTGCCAGAATTAATAACAGAACACACTCACTGTTTGGTTGGTTTTCGCTTCTCGCTGTCTTTTATATATATATATCTGCGATCTAACTTACTCGGTCCTCAATGTTGCCATTGACTGACCGGCGGTCAAAAATAATACAGATACAATATAGACACAAACACATATATATAGTTTACATAATTTACATAAATCTTTCGTTGCACATCTGCAACATCGTCAGTGGTGTTATATTCATTGTTCCTCCTGTTGTGTTGTATGTCTACGCCATTTTTTTTTTTGTTCAGTCTGTCTATATATTTATTTATTTATTTGCTTGTTTGTTTATCTTATTTTATTTTGTCTTCTTTGCGCATGCGTTTGCGTGTGTGTATAGTGTGATGTGTGACTAGTGTGTATAGTGTTGTGTCTGCTGGGTGACTAGTGTGTGTTTATGTGCTTGTGTATGTATTTATTTATCTTATTTTATTTAATTTTATTTACTTATTTATACTTCTCTTAGGTCAGTGTTGTTTGTTTGGGTGTTGTTGTTGTTCCACTCATTCTTTCTGTTTAGCTTTGGTCTTCTAATTTCTATTTCACTGGCCTCTCTGATTTGCCTATCTGCTGGGTCATTCCTATGTTTAGATATTATTCTAATTTCTATGTTGTCTATGTTACCGTCATGTTGTTGTCTAGCATGTTCGTATAGTACTGACCCGCTTTTTCGTCCTTTTAGTTCCCCCCAGTGTTGGTCTATCCTTTCACCTATGCTACGAGCTGTCTCACCTATGAATATAACACCACTGACGATGTTGCAGATGTGCAACGAAAGATTTATGTAAATTATGTAAACTATATATATGTGTTTGTGTCTATATTGTATCTGTATTATTTTTGACCGCCGGTCAGTCAATGGCAACATTGAGGACCGAGTAAGTTAGATCGCAGATATATATATATAAAAGACAGCGAGAAGCGAAAACCAACCAAACAGTGAGTGTGTTCTGTTATTAATTCTGGCAATATTACGCAAATATGACCCTCCCCAAATATAACAATATATATATATATATATATATATATATATATATATATATATATATATATATATATATATATATATATTCAATAGTTAAGCAAAACAAGACCACAAATTTTACAAGGAAGACATTATAGTTGTAGTCTAATGTAAGGAATAATAATAATACTAATAATGTCCGTTTACAATTGTTTCGCTACTCCATATAATGTTTCTGGATCAAATGATTATAGATCATTATTGATTTTCCGCCGAGGTTAACTTTGCCTTTCATCCTTACGGGGTCGATAAAATAAAGTACCAGTAATGCACTGGGTAATTGCTGGCCTCGTGCCTAAAGTAGAAACAATTATTGATCTGGTTCAGATGAAGATAATTAACTTAGGTAAAAATGGAGCAGTTCTTCAGAACTTCAAAAGAGATAATGAAATATTGATAAAGGTACGATGGAATAAGGAATATAAAGTAAGGTAAAGAAAGATGGTTACATGAATGTAATGTTCCATATATCGGTATTTCACTATGGTGTCCTGGGTCTATCTATTGTCTGCCATAGGCGAGCAATATTCTTCTGTCGAGGCTGCATAATGCATAATGCAGCATCCTCATTCCTTACATTAAACTGCAACTATGTTGACACTCTTTAAATAACGTCTTCCTTGTGAAATTTGCGGTCTTGCTTAACTAATGAATATTTCCAGCTCTGTGCACCTAACCTCTGCATGAACCCAGCCACCTAGCTGCCTTCCACTGCATATTGCACATTGAGCACATGCCTTTACGCTTTTGGCTTCTAACTAATCCACCAATCTCTCTTCTCCTCTCCTATCTCCATCTCTCACTTTAAGATTGGTTTACTCTTGAACTGTATATATATATATATATATATATATATATAATCTATCTATCTGTCTCTCTCTCTCTCTCTCTCTCTATATATATATATATATATATATATATATATATATATATATATATATATAATCTATCTATCTGTCTCTATATATATATCATCTACTATCTATCTCTCTCTCTCTATATATATCATCTATATATTATATATATATATATCATCAATATATAAATATATATATATATATATATATATATATATAAATATATATATATATATATATATATATATACAGTGGCGGCCTGGGTCTAAAAATATTGGTTGCCAGGAGATGAAGGGGGCCCACCTAGATATAGAATGCTATCTTTTAATTTTTATAATGAATAAATAACATTTTCGAAAAATACATAAGTGAAAACAAAACAGTGCAATAAATATATGATGTATTTTGCGAAACCCAGAGACTTTCAATAATGACCACAAATCGACCCTAGATATTACTAATAGCTCTAGGAAACCCTTGATTTTGAAAGTAGGTTTATAATTATCAATTAACATTATACTTTTGTAGCTGCCTCAGTGGCGTAGTTGGAGGAATCATAGACGGTCGTGATTCTGGTCTGAAGTTCGATCCTGGTCGGGAGTAGGGTTCTCAGTAAACCTACTCAGTTTTTTCTATTGGTTGTAAAATAAAAACTGAAAAAGGTTACATGTACCTCTTGACCAGGATTGAACACAAGACCAGGATATCCACCGTCTCTAGTACCTACCACAGAGACAACTATGAAAATTCATATATATATATATATATATATATATATATAAGATCAAAAGATGGTTAAAAGAGTTCCAAGTATTTTATTATGCGCATTTCAAAAACAAATATCATCATGGGATGATATCTGCGTTTTCATCAGATAAAATAGGGATACATGATATGAAGCTTAAAAAACACCTATGAATAGTGAAGTTTTAAATCAACATATGTTGATTTAAAACTTCACTATTCACAAGTATTCATGTATCCCTATTTTATCTGATGAAAACGCAGATATCATCCCATGATGATATTTGTTTTTGAAATGCGCATTATAAAATACTTGGAACTCTTTTAACCATCTTTTGATCTTATATTATTTATACTCCAGTCCTACAAACTGTAGAGTGCTACTTATCCGATATTTGCATTGCTTTATTGTGCTACAATAAAACTCACCTCCTACATATATATATATATATATATATATATATATATATATACACTCATCAGGGTACATGTATCATCTGATATTAGTTTTACGTACTCTATTGACCGTTCTTTCAAATTCCAATCATGTATTTCCTTTTCAACTTTTGACTGAGAGCCATCAGGGAGGTCTTCAATGCGCATGGCCCAGAATGTTATCAGTTCTCTGTCCAATTCCAAATTCTTTTCAAGTCCCCGCCTCTTTGATTTCTTTACTGTATAATTGGGAATGGAAGAGCAGTTCTGCTGGTCCCGAGACTTTTGGAAGGTATCTTTGGAATGGGGATCTGGCCCGAATATTTCCAACAGCATGGACTCCGCTAAAGGGGGTGGTCATGTAGTAGTGTTAAACAGGGTAAAGGATTATATCTTCCATCCAAATAGGCCACAACAGGATTTGAACTTAGGATTCAAAGAGTCGGAAACTAAAATATCTATCGTCGGATACTGGAATAATTCCGCCTTTCAGTTGGTAGTATATTTAGTATATGTTACCGCTCATGAACGGCAAACATGACAGACCCTAGAAGAATTTGAACTGAGCGGGAAGGGAGCCGGATCAAATACCACACGGTAACTATTTTGATAATTTTCCTATTACAAACCGGTTACAGGTTTGCTCTGACTTTGCTATTCATATCACAAAATCTTACATAGTTTGCTTATTTCCCCTTCGGATCACATCTGAACTCGGTGCTTCTATAATATAATGAGTTTTCTAAGAGAATATTTACAGGATCTTAAAACAGTCATTTTAATAATAGATTTTGATAAGCTTCTTGGTTGGTAGAGTAGCTTGAGCATCATATTTTGTAACGTTTAGTAATGACCTTGCCCTTGACGTTCTGAGTTCAAATACTGTCGGTGTCTGCTTTTCTTTTCGACCTTCCAGGGTTAATAATGTAAAATACCAGTAAAATACTGTGATCGATTTAATGGAACTTTCCTTCCCACAAAATTACTGGCTTTGGCTTACTCTAGAATAAAAACGTCTTGCTTGTCATGTTACAATTTATTATAATTTGACTTTAGATTTTTCACCAACCTCACAACTTCCATCTACCTGTCACCCACCTCACAACTTCCATCTACCTGTCACACACCTCACAACTTTCATCTACCTGTCACCTACCTCAACTTCCATCTACCTCTCACACACCTCACAACTTTCATCTACCTGTCACACACCTCACAACTTTCATCTACCTGTCATCCATCTCACAACTTCCATCTACCTGTCACCCACCTCACAACTTTCATCTACCTGTCACCCACCTCACAACTTCCATCTACCTGTCACCCACCTCACAACATCCATCTACCTGTCACCCACCTCACAACTTCCATCTACCTGTCACGCACCTCACAACTTTCATCTACCTGTCACCCACCTCACAACTTCCATCTACCTGTCACCCACCTCACAACATCCATCTACCTGTCACCCACCTCACAACTTCCATCTACCTGTCACGCACCTCACAACTTTCATCTACCTGTCACCTACCTCAACTTCCATCTACCTCTCACACACCTCACAACTTTCATCTACCTGTCACACACCTCACAACTTTCATCTACCTGTCATCCATCTCACAACTTCCATCTACCTGTCACCCACCTCACAACTTTCATCTACCTGTCACCTACCTCACAACTTCCATCTACCTGTCACCCACCTCACAACTTTCATCTACCTGTCACCTACCTCACAACTTTCATCTACCTGTCACCTACCTCACAACTTCCATCTACCTGTCACCCATCTCACAACTTCCATCTACCTGTCACCTACCTCACAACTTTCATCTACCTGTCACCCACCTCACAACTTCCATCTACCTGTCACCCACCTCACAACATCCATCTACCTGTCACCCACCACACAACTTCCATCTACCTGTCACCCACCTCACAACTTTCATCTACCTGTCACCTACCTCACAACTTTCATCTACCTGTCACCTACCTCACAACTTTCATCTACCTGTCACCTACCTCACAACTTTCATCTACCTGTAACCCACATCACAACTTCCATCTACCTGTCACGCATCTCACAACTTCCATCTACCTGTCACCCACCTCACAACTTCCATCTACCTGTCACCCACCTCACAACTTCCATCTACCTGTCACCTACCTCACAACTTCCATCTACCTGTCACCCATCTCACAACTTCCATCTACCTGTCACCTACCTCACAACTTTCATCTACCTGTCACCCACCTCACAACTTTCATCTATCTGTCACCTACCTCACAACTTCCATCTACCTGTCACCTACCTCACAACTTTCATCTACCTGTCACCTACCTCACAACTTTCATCTACCTGTCACCCACCTCACAACTTTCATCTACCTGTCACCCACCTCACAACTTTCATCTACCTGTCACCTACCTCACAACTTCCATCTACCTGTCACCCACCTCACAACTTCCATCTACCTGTCACCTACCTCACAACTTCCATCTACCTGTCACACACCTCACAACTTCCATCTACCTGTCACACACCTCACAACTTCCATCTACCTGTCACCCACCTCACAACTTCCATCTACCTGTCACCCACCTCACAACTTCCATCTACCTGTCACCCACCTCACAACTTTCATCTACCTGTCACCTACCTCACAACTTTCATCTACCTGTCACCTACCTCACAACTTTCATCTACCTGTCACCTACCTCACAACTTTCATCTACCTGTCACCCACCTCACAACTTCCATCTACCTGTCACGCATCTCACAACTTCCATCTACCTGTCACCCACCTCACAACTTCCATCTACCTGTCACCCACCTCACAACTGCCATCTACCTGTCACCCATCTCACAACTTCCATCTACCTGTCACCTACCTCACAACTTTCATCTACCTGTCACCCACCTCACAACTTTCATCTATCTGTCACCTACCTCACAACTTCCATCTACCTGTCACCTACCTCACAACTTCCATCTACCTGTCACCCACCTCACAACTTCCATCTACCTGTCACACACCTCACAACTTCCATCTACCTGTCACACACCTCACAACTTCCATCTACCTGTCACCCACCTCACAACTTCCATCTACCTGTCACCCACCTCACAACTTCCATCTACCTGTCACCAACCTCACAACTTCCATCTACCTGTCACCCACCTCACAACTTTCGTTCTGCCTGTCACCCACCTCACAACTTGCATCTACCTGTCACACACCTCACAACTTTCATCTACCTGTCACACACCTCACAACTTTCATCTACCTGTCACCTACCTCACAACTTCCATCTACCTGTCACACACCTCACAACTTTCATCTACCTGTCACACACCTCACAACTTCCATCTACCTGTCACACACCTCACAACTTTCATCTACCTGTCACACACCTCACAACTTCCATCTACCTGTCACACACCTCACAACTTTCATCTACCTGTCACACACCTCACAACTTCCATCTACCTGTCACCCACCTCACAACTGCCATCTACCTGTCACACACCTCACAACTTTGATCTACCTGTCACCCACCTCACAACTTCCATCTACCTGTCACCCACCTCACAACTTCCATCTACCTGTCACCTACCTCACAACTTCCATCTACCTGTCGCACCCCTCACAACTTCCATCTACCTGTCACCTACCTCACAACTTCCATCTACCTGTCACCTACCTCACAACTTTCATCTACCTGTCACACACCTCACAACTTCCATCTACCTGTCACCTACCTCACAACTTCCATCTACCTGTCACCCACCTCACAACTTTCATCTACCTGTCACCTACCTCACAACTTCCATCTACCTGTCACCCACCTCACAACTTCCATCTACCTGTTACACACCTCACAACTTTCATCTACCTGCCACCCACCTCACAACATCCATCTACCTGTCACCTATCTCACAATATCCATCTACCTGTCACCCACCTCACAACTTCCATCTACCTGCCACCTACCTCACAACTTCCATCTACCTGTCACCTACCTCACAACTTCCATCTACCTGTCACCTACCTCACAACTTTCATCTACCTGTCACACACCTCACAACTTCCATCTACCTGTCACCTACCTCACAACTTTCATCTACCTGTCACCCACCTCACAACTTTCATCTACCTGTCACCTACCTCACAACTTCCATCTACCTGTCACCCACCTCACAACTTCCATCTACCTGTTACACACCTCACAACTTTCATCTACCTGTCACCCACCTCACAACATCCATCTACCTGTCACCTATCTCACAATATCCATCTACCTGTCACCCACCTCACAACTTCCATCTACCTGCCACCTACCTCACAACTTCCATCTACCTGTCATCTACCTCACAACTTCCATCTACCTGTCATCCACCTCACAACTTCCATCTACCTGTCACACACCTCACAACTTTACTGACCACTGGTCACTGATTTATGTCCTTGGAGGTATTATTATCTCATTAGCAGTATTGGGAGAGGGTCTGACGCCATGCTTTGCAACAAAAAGTTTCGGCCCTTTGAGTTCTGAGTTCAAATTCGGCCTAGGCTAATTTTGCCTTTCATCATTACGGGGTCGATAAAATAATGTACCAGTAATGCACTGGGATAATTGCTGGCCTTGTGTCTAAAGTAGAAACAATTAATATCTCACTGTTGTCATTGATGGCATTTGGCTGTTTTAACATCCATTTAAACAATTCTGCTGGAAAAGGAGTTTTCCACAGATGATGCCAACCGTCTTAACAAAAGACACACCAGATATTGATTTCAATAATCATTCGTTAGCTTTCCACCCGTACGGGGTCGATAAAATAAAGTACCAGTAACGTACTGGGGTAGATTTAGTCAACTTTACCCTTCTCTTGAAATTTCTGGCCTTGTGCCAAAATTAGAATTAAATGTTCATTGGTTATTGTTTGAAGCGCGAAACAACAACATCAACAAAAACAACATGGAAAATATAAACAAGGAAGCTATTTACTCGAGAAAACTAAATATATTAAACAACATAAGTTGTAAAAGAAACATAAAATAATATATAAAAAAGTATGTAATGATATATGTCCTAATAATATATAGAAAAGTATGTAATAATATATGTCCTAATAATATATAGAAAACTATGTAATAATATATGTCCTAATATATAGAAAAGTATGTAATAATATATGTCCTAATAATATATGTCCTAATAATATATAGAAAAGTATGTAATAATATATGTCCTAATATATAGAAAAGTATGTAATAATATATGTCCTAATATATAGAAAAGTATGTAATAATATATGTCCTAATAATATATAGAAAAGTATGTAATAATATATGTCCTAATATATAGAAAAGTATGTAATAATATATGTCCTAATATATAGAAAAGTATGTAATAATATATGTCCTAATATATAGAAAAGTATGTAATAATATATGTCCTAATATATAGAAAAGTATGTAATAATATATGTCCTAATAATATATAGAAAAGTATGTAATAATATATGTCCTAATATATAGAAAAGTATGTAATAATATATGTCCTAATATATAGAAAAGTATGTAATAATATATGTCCTAATAATATATAGAAAAGTATGTAATAATATATGTCCTAATAATAACGAAATAAAATCTATTGGAGAGTTCTCTAGTTTCGGGTGTCGAGAACTGAGAAAACACAGAGAACTATTGTATTTCAATATCTTCCTACACTCAATAGTAGTAGTAGTAGTAGTGATGGTAGTAGTAGTAGTAGTTGTTGTTGTTGTTGTCGGTGGTGGTGTTGTTGGTTCAGTGTCATTGTCCTCTTAGTTGCTGTTGTTACCAATCTATGTGTGTGTATATGTATATATATGTATGTGTATATAAATATATATATATATATGAGTGTGTGTGTATGTGTGTATGTATATATATACATACATATATATATATACATTTATATATATATATATATATGTGTGTGTGTGTGTGTTTGTATGTGTGTGTTTGTGTGTGTATATCTCTCTTTTTGCACTGATTAATGTTGAAGAAAAATCGATAATTGTCAGAAATGCTTTACCAAATGTTCTAAAATATTCTTGTTGTTATTGTTATTTCACTCTCAGATGTTTCATACTTTCTTATCTTGAAAACCTTATACTTCTTCTTTTTCTTTGTCTTCTTCTTCGCCCACTTATTCCTGAGAGGGTCGTGGGGGCAGAGTCATCAAGCACTCCTTCCACCGGAAGTAACCATCTCCAACTGACTGATCCAGCTGGATCCCAAGCGAGACCAGCCAAGCTCATAGATGTTATCCAACCATCTTGTTCGGAGTTTACCCCTGGGTCTCCTGCCAGTTGGTTTTCTCCATACAAATCTGTCCACTCCACTTTCCTGAGACATTCTAACCCCATGTCCATAGTATCAGAGCTGTGATCTCTCAATTTGGAGAAGTAGAGACTCTACCTGGAGTGACTCTCTGATCTCAGAGCTACACACTCTATCGAGTAACGTTACTCAACAGGGAAGTAGAGACTCTACCTGGAGTGACTCTCTGATCTCCAAGCCACACACTCTATCGAGTAACGTTACTCCAAACACCCTTCAGAGAAACCTCATTTCGGCCGCTTGTATTCGCAATCGAATTGTTTCGGTCATTACCCAAGATTCATGACTTAGGTAAGGGTTGGCACGAATACCGAATTGAAGACATTTATTTATATATTTATTTATGGTGGCGGGTTTCCATTGGTTACGACGATGAGGGTACTAATTGTTCGAAACAGCCTGTCTATGAAATTAACGAGTAAAAATGGCTGAGCATTCCACAGACACGTGTACCCTCAAAGTAATTCTCAAGTAGATTCAGAGGGACATAGTGTGTAACAAGACCGGCCCTTTAAAATACAGGAACATCTCAGGTTCTCCAGGCCACTGGAGTAGCGTGAAGTAAATTGTCTTGTTGAAAGACACAACGTACGGCCGATGTGGGAACCGAACTCTTGACCTAACTACTAAGACTTTATATTAAAACATATAACATTACAGATGTTCTAATGTGTTCACTGTTGTCTAGTTGCTCTGATGAAATGTACTTCAGTATTTCGTTCAGGTCCTCTATGTTCTCGTTTCAAATCCCACCGAGGTCAGTTTTTCATCCTTTCAGTCTCGATAACATAAATTACCAGTCAAATAACTGGCTCGATTTAAAGGATTTACCCCTTCCATAAAATTGTTGGCCCTGTGTTAAAATTAGAAAGCATTAGCATTTGATTTTGTTTTTCTTTTACATTGGACAATATAATTAATGATCTTCATTTTCTTTCTCTATAATCATATTTTGTTGTTCTACCACGTGATGCTATCATCTGAAAGATTTGTCACGTGTCCGTGTGTTTATGAAACCCTAGGTAGTAAATGACTTTTCACGTTTGGATGGGGAATATTGACGAACTGTGGTTCTTTAATCTCAGCCTGGAGAAAGTGAAACCTTTAGAATTATGGAAGGTGGTTCAACAAAGGAAGGTGTTTAGCCGAAGTTTATGGATTTGAGAGATCCATAGGGTTAGTGGTTAGGGTTAGTGGTTATCGCCAATTTCTTAATATTAAATGAACAGAAAACATATTTCCCGCTTCATCAGATTGGGTTCTTATCTATAGCCTTTCACTTTCTCAAAGTTGCATTCAGGTTCATTATTGAGATCCAATGAAACACCGCCCAATGATATAGAGCCTTTACTGTTCACAATGAGATTGTTTTACTATGGTTCCTATATAATATACGAGAACACCAGGTGTAATGTATAGATCTCGGTCCTTTTAGCCATTACTTTCACGCCATGTCGATCAGCTCAACTGTAAATCCATTAGACGATAATTTCTATCAAACTTTCCATTTATAATCTCCCCTTATATTTTATTTTTGTCAAGCCACAACCAGTCAAGCTTTCCGTGTGTTTTAACCGTCACCATTTTGATTGTATTTTTATTCACACATCTCTCTTCTCTCACCCACCCTGAATACATATTAATAATTACTTTATCACACATATGAGATGTGCTAGTATTTCAATGTAACATTTTTATTTTCCTCTATTATGTTTTTTCCCAAAGCAACACACTATCAACGAATTCTAGAAGTATGTTTTGAGCAGGTAATTTGTGTTTTGAGACAGTAAAGGTAGTGTATTGACACTAATAATGAATTAATAGCATGTGAAGGTTAAGTTGAAATGGAAGGATTTCTATAATATCTTCTTTAGGCTCCACTAAATATTTGTAAACAACCTGTTAATTCCTATAGAATGATGTTGGTGTATCTAGCTATGAAAACCTTTCTATGGTAGAATTTATGTCAATAGATTGTGCATGATTTGCGTGAATAACAGGACTATATCATGATGCAAAGATTCCTGTAATTAGCATGTCACTTGAAGCGTTTTTCAGATAACAATATAACTAACTATAGGTGAAATATTGATTCCTAACATAGTGAAAAATGAAACTAATATGCAGGCTAGAATGATGATGGCTTCCATAAAGTATACGGTTGTTTGGAGTCCACAGAAAGGTATCTGCAGCCATCCATCACCATCTACTTTAAACTATAATTACCGGAGGACTGAACACTTCGCACTAACGAAATACTCGTTAACTGTAATCATAATAGGTATCCTAATATACTAATATATATATATATATATATATATATATATATATATATATATATATATATATATATATATATATATATGAAAAAGTATGACCCCGACGGCGGAGATCAAGCCGTTTCGACAGCTATCTAGTCCAGAAATAGCCGTCGAAACGGCTTGAGCTCCGCCGTCGGGGTCATAATTTTTCCTATTTCCCACTCTACTACCCTAAGTATTGAGTACTTTGGTGCGTTATGGTCCATTTGGTTCCTTACCACAATTCCTTCGTTATATATATATATGCATGTATATATGTGAGTGTGTGTGTGACATGTATATATATATATATATATATATATATATATATATATATATATACAAAAATCGGAATTAAGAGTATTCCGCAGTTCACTGTAATAATAATAATAATAGTATTATTAGCTCAAAGAAAATAGGGAATTTCCTTCCGAGCTCAAATGTAAGTATATATTACACAAAGAGAAATGTGTTAAACAGTGAGAAGTGTGTAAAGAATTATTACAAGTGATTTCACCGTTACTGTATAGGGAACAATATCTACAGGTAAGCAATTAAATAGAAAAAAACCAGATCAGAATCAAATCTCTGGATTGGAATTTTAAATCACAAACCTTATAACTATATTTTGCTGATACGAACCTAGTTTTTCGTTTCACCACTTATATGTGTCACCACCTATATGTGTAGAATAACAGTCCAAAATGGATCATCAGTCAGCAAACTGCGAGACTGAATCCTGCACATCTAACCTTCGTAGCTAGAGAGATTGCAAATAGACATGCGGGCCAGAGTGGGCGAAATCACGTGTTATTCGAATCAAATAACGGCTCTCTTTGTGTAATATATACTTACATTTGAGCTCGGAAGGAAATTCTATATTCTTGTTTGAGCTAATAATACTATTATTATTATTATTACAGTGAACTGCGGAATACTCTTAATTCCGATTTTTGTATAATTAATGAGCTCCAAATTGTTGAGCTAATAATTCGCATGGTTGGGCTGCACTTTCTAGCATCTTCCCCAATCCATGAGAGCCGTTATTTGATTCGAATAACACGTGATTTCGCCCACTCTGGCCCACCTGTCCCTTGTATATGTGCAACCCCGAAGAACTAGAGAGACACATACAACACTTCATCCACCGTATGCAGTTCTCTGGTTACAATCAGAGAGATAAAATCAGAGTGTATAGAGGACCCAGAACCAAATGGGAAAAAATGGTAAATAATGACACAAATGGGACCTGCCCCTTGTATAGGAGCAACTTTTGGAATAGAATAGAAAGAACTAGGAATAAGGCTAATAGAATAAACTCATGGTATGATAGCAGTAAATACCAGAGTGTAATGTTTATCGATACAACCCCTAGAGGTGAATTAGCTTACAAATTTAGAAGGGCCCTAGATAAACATAAACTCAATATTAAGATAGTAGAAAGACCAGGTACCTCCATTAAAACACTTATTAGCAAGACATACCCTTTTCAAAGACCTCCCTGTATAGATAAGAAATGTATAATCTGTAAATTAAGTCCCCATATTAACTGTAAAACTAGAAATGTAGTATATAGCATAAGATGTACTGAAGGACAATGTAGAGGTAAAAATATAGTGTACATAGGTGAGACAGCTCGTAGTATAGGGGAACGGATAAATGAACACTGGCGGGACCTTCAAGATAGTAAAGAATCATCTGTACTCTACCAACATGCTAAAATAGAACATAAGGGTAAATTAGAGAACATAGAAATAAAAATAGTATCTACACACAGAAAAGACGTAATGTTTAGACAAATCACAGAGGCAAAAAACATAAATGAATTACAACCAAAATTAAATAGAAAACATGAGTGGAACAGCAACATCACAACTTACAATTAAGGAGAAAATGAAAACACACACGCTCATAGAACAAACAACCAACCAGTAACATGTAAATAAACAAATAAATAAACGAATATAAACACACACAGACACCCTGATGTAACACATGCGCAAACTAAGCACACAACACACACACAAAAACAATATGGCCTAGAACAGAACAAAGGAGAAGCACAAAAAACAAAGAAAAGAATCTCCAGTCACTGAAGAGGACACATATTCTGTGACGAAAGAACTTTGACAATATATAAACAACCATCTGGTTGTGGAACCAACCAACCAACCGGATATTTATAAATTCCTAAATTTATAAATTTATTATAATAAATTGAAGTGAAATCATATGGTGCGTGTGTTTCTTATTGGCAACATGACCCTCCCAAAGTATAACAATGTATATATATATATGTGCGTATATATATATATTTTTTTTTTTCACCTCAGAGCCAAAGGCCCTCAGTTGTTGTCACGACATCTTTCTAGGAGAGGGAAAAATAACCTGTGGCTTCGGAAGCATCCGATGATGTTGACCAGTTCTCCTTTTCGGGTAGTCTATTTGATGCTCAGTGAGTGGCCTTTCCCCACTTAAAAAACCTTCAAAGCACAGGCATTGCTTGTTCGGGGTATATTACTGGTTCGTGTTGCTGACCGTAGCCTAAAAGTGCACCAAACTCTATAATCTGACAAGCGGTTGCAGTACTCTTTGCAGAGTTTTCAGCCATCACATATATATATACACACACATATATATATATATATATATATATATATATATATATATATATATATATATATATTATATTATATTATATATATATATACAATTGGTGTTGGATGCTTAAAGCGTCCGCATGCGGTAGGCCGTTTGAGCACTCGATATGTATCAGTTTTGCAAGAGATGTCACCATCAATGGACGTGTTATTTTTATCTCAAGACTTTTTTTCCAATTCCATCCCGCCCGTTCCCTTAATCTATTTTATTTCTCATTCTTTCTTCTGATGAAGGACTAGCGTCCGAAACGTTAAGACCCTCTTCCTGCTATATCAAGCGTTAACCTAATATATACCTACCATATACTGTACTGATTGTGTTGTTATTTCTGTTTACCTTTTACATACATACATACATACATACATACATATATATATATATATATATATATATATATATATAATCAAGGTAGAGGTGAATGTAACAGTGTATATATATTCAGGTGTGAATGTAACAGTGTATATATATTCAGGTGTGTATATAACAGTGTATATATACATTAATGGTTACGGTGACTCTACTACGATACAATTGTTTAACATTCCCAACATACGATGTCAGATCAAAGGACTTGTAAGAACACATATACACATACATACATATACACACACATATACACAAATACATACATATACACACACATATACATATACACACACACATACATATACACACATACATACATGCACACATACATTCACACACACATAAACACATAAATACATACATACATACACATACACACATACATACATACATACATACATACATACATACACATATACATACACATACATACATAAATACACATACATACACATACATAAATACATATATACATACATACATATATGCATACACATACACATACATACATACATACATACATACACACAGACATACATACATACATACACACATAAACATACATATATATATACACACACACACAAACACACATACATGCATACATACATACACACACATAAATACATACACACAAGCACACATACATGCATACACATACATACACATACACACACCACACACGACACACACCACACAACACACACACACCACACACACATACACACACACCACACACACCACATACTCCATACACACACCACACACACCATACACACCACACACACCGCACACACACCACACACACACCATACACACCACACATACCACACACGCCATACACACACACCACACCCACCACACACACCCACCACACACGCACAGACACACACACACACCATACACACCACACACCACACACTACACACACACCACACACCACACAACACACACCACACCACACAACACACACCACACCACACACACACACCATACATCCCCCACACACATATCACCCCCCACACCTGACACCAGACCATACACACACCATACACCACACACACCACACACCACACACCACACACACACCACATACCACACACACACACACACAACATACACCACGCACCACACACACCACACACCACACACACACCACACACACACCACACACAACACACACCACACGGCACACATCACCCACCCCCACCCCCACACCAGATACCACACCACACACCACACACCACACACACCACACACACACCACACACACACCACACACAACACACACCACACGGCACACATCACCCACCCCCACCCCCACACCAGATACCACACCACACACCACACACCACACACACCACACACACACCACACACCACACCACACACCACACACACCACACACACACCACACACCACACACACCACACACCACACATACACCACACACCACACACAATACACACACACATCACCCCCACCCCACCCCCATACACCCACCACACATACATACACCACACACCACACCACAACCACACACCACACACACACCACACACGCCACACACACATACACCACACACCACACACCACACACCACACCACACACCACACACCACACACACCACACACACACACACACCACACAAACACCACACCACACACCACACACACCACACACCACACATACACCACACACCACACACACCACACACCACACACACACCACCCCCACCTCATGCCCCCACCCCCATACACATCACACCACACACACACACCACACACCACACACACACACGAAGATGAAGTTGTGAGGCATGGTCCAATGATTTAAATTGTTATGAGGATCAAAAGTATCAAATATATTTTATGAATAATGTATCGTAGAAGAGATTGTATGGAGGTACCTTTAGAGCGTGGCCTCACTGTACGCCCTCTAATATATATTCTCAGATTGCAACCATATTTTTTCAGGCTTAATGCAAAATATATAAATCAATAAAGCAATTATCTTGTGTTCCGATCACTATGTTGACCCAAGCTACATTGATTATAAAGCATGTGATAAGTCGGAGAGAATACTTTCAGCATTCACTGATTCTGTTTGTATGTTTCAGATGGTAGAGCGATGAGAGGCGTGCTATATGTAAAGTTATATATGCAACAACACAGAAGGAAAGAGGAAGAAAATAAAGAATGAGAGAGAGAGAGAGAGAGAGAGAGAGGGAGAGAGAGAGAGAGAGAGAGAGAGAGAGAGAGAGAGGGGGGGGGGGAGAAAGAGGAGGTAGAGAGAGATTGGGGGGAGAAAGAGAGAGATGAAGTAGAGAGAGAGAGAGAGAGAGAGAGAGAGAGAGAGAGAGAGAGAGAGAGAGAGAGAGAGAGAGATTGAAGGGAAGAGAGAGAGAGAGGGAGTAGAGAGAATTTGAGGGGAGAGAGAGAGGAAATACATATTTTAAGGACATCACTAATCAGAATCTCATCAACCCATACAACAACTTTATTCTTTGAAGGTTTTTTTCTATACTTTACTTTACAATTGTTTGATATTAACTGTTTTGTGTGAAGGGCAATTATGAAAATAATAATCTATGGTTGGTATCTGGTCACCAGTTGGTATCTGGTCACCAGTTGGTATCTGGTCACCAGTTGGTATCTGGTCACCAGTTGGTATCTGGTCACCAGTTGGTATCTGGTCACCAGTTGGTATCTGGTCACCAGTTGGTATCTGGTCACCAGTTGGTATCTGGTCACCAGTTGGTATCTGCTCTAATACCTTTGGTAAAGCACATAAAACGCTACACTTCAATTGGTATGTATGAACCTGCAACTCCTAATGGAAATACCGGTCGCTCTCCGACAGCTTTGCGGTTGTACCCTTGGCAGTGGAGACTTCTGGTCTCCTCCGCCCTAGGGCTACTTCCCTACTCACCACCATAGGCGCTGAGCTGGCCAGCCGCAGGTGTGAGCCTCGAGAGCTGGAATGGCCTTTCCAGCGCGTCTCCCTTGCCGTCCTCCGGGGAAACGCCTTCTCCATTCTGTCCGCCGGGGCTGTGGGGAGGCCACCAATATGATTGACTGACTTGTCCTTTTATCAGTCAGATGTTCCAGTGATTCTATATATATATATATATATATATATATATATATATATATATATGAAAAAGTATGACCCCGACGGCAGAGCTCAAGCCGTTTCGACGGCTATTTCTGGACTAAATTAGAATTTTTAGCCTGGTGAATACATAGCCGAACTTTTCAAGGTGATATATATATATGTAAAAGAAATCAAAGAACGCCTACGTACTCATACAATTTTTATTTGCTAACAATGTTACATCCATACCATTGGGCAGGAATCATCAGAGCTTTAAAAATAAAATTACAATGCTGAGTATAGGCTCTACCGAGCTTCGTCACATGAACATTAGAAATACAATAGAGGGCAACCAGAGGGAGATCGGAAATGGCGAGTATTGAGAGAGCGCATAGTGGGGTTGTTATTCAGCACTACAGCTAAATGCAATGGTACAGGCAGATTTTTTTTCAAGATGCAGAAGCACGCGAGGGCACACAAAAGCAAAAAATATAAGCAATAGCTAAAATATATAATAATAAAGTAAAAGGAAAGTAATAATATAAAGAGATAAAAAAAATTTTAAAAAAGAAAAAAGAAAAACTTTTTTAAGGCACACAAAAAACAGAAGATATGCGTTGGTCACTATATATAACAGGTGATTTAGTTCTCCATAACTTAGAGTTATAAAAATACTAAAAGGCTCCCAAGGTACCTTCAGAAATCCCAATTGGGATTTTATTCCCCTATAGTATACATAATCAAGGTATACTAGTAGGTTACGGAATTATGTGGACCATGGGTGCTATACCTGTATATATACATGCACCACATAAATAAATACAGACCAAACACAAGCAAAGCAGGGTTATTGCATGATCAGGCAAAAATGGTTAAGTCGCTAAAAAACACACCTCTGGCGAGGAGTCACAACATATTCATATCTACCGAAGAGGTTATAAAGATAGTGGATTATCAGTAGATAGTAATCCGGTCCAGGGTTTACAACATATGTAGATGGTCCTTAAAGTTCAAACCAGTCGGATTTAAACGATCACCAAAACAAAACATCACATATAGTAACATGCGATACAGGTTGAATACATGCATCTAAAAAATCCCCACGTGTTCAAAATCCCAATCGTGAGGCACAATGTATCCGAGTCGCAGCTCCGGATTCTGTACAACCAAATTCACCACACCCAATCCAGCCGCAATACATCAAGATAATGCCAGGTTAAGCGTAGCAGTAATACACTGTTGGCCAATACAGCACGTGGACTAACAATCTATACAAAATAGAAAATAACACAAAGTGCTCAAATCAGTAAATCTACCAGGTACCCCAATATGTCCATTAGGTGGGGTCATACCCAAATAGGTATATAAAAATTATCTAAGACAGCTTACATACCAAGCGGAGATTTAGGAATTCTGCTCCATCAAAAATAAACACACGCTACTTCATTCTTCACCACTATGTGCAAAACACATCAATAAATGACGTAAAAGGCAGACACAGGTCACGTCTTCCTCACCGCTACGGGTATATACACATCATTTCATGACGTAGCATTTACATACGGAGTGTTACTCCCTCCAATCACCAAGTTACGACGTTACAGTGGTAAAGAAAGGGGGGGGGGGACTAATCTAACGTGTTAACTATAAGGCTATTTAATTCGAACAGTCACCAGAAATTTAAATTTTAATCACCAACTAAATAATCGTACTAATTCAACAATATTTGTACAAAAAAAACTATATTAATATTAATTATTAATGGACCTCCAGGATATTCAAGTGTTATTGAATCGTTGTTATCTTATGATATGACAATAAGCCCAGGGATAGCTATACTAATTCTAATATAGGGAGTGTAGTTAAACAGATAGTATAAAAAATAGTATAAAAATAGGTTCTATGGTAAAGGGAACTCTAATTATCCTAAGGTGCAAGCACCGTGTCTCCAACCCCGGTACGAGCCACATAATTGCCAATATGGGGAGCGGGCAGTGTACTTAAGTCCCGTAATAGGGAGGGCCAAACTATAGAACTAGATACACCTAAATGGGTCTGTAGGTCTAATCCAATGGGGTTAGTAGTAGAATTACCCTCTTCGTAATGGCAATGTGCTGCCATATATGATACAGTATCATTCACCATCAAGTAGGGACAATATTTAGGACGTTATGCCAACGATCAGGGACCAGAAGCTAAACGAAATAAAAAATAAACACAAAAGAATCCAAAGCCCAAGTTTGGGCAAGGCGTATACTCATACATAACAGACCTTCGAGTTGGGGGCTGATGGGTTGTGTCATTACCCGACCACGGTGGCTGGTGGCTATAGGGAAGCCACGAAATGAACGTCCCATGGTGGTCACCCCTGGGAATCTAGACTTTCACACCTTGGGTCGGGAAAACCGGAGATCAACCGATCATCATGCAACATGCAAATGCAATGGAACAGAAGGCCCCAATTTTCCTACAAACCTACAAACTGAGGGAGGTCCACAGGAGGGGAAGGTAGTTGGTTAAGGAAATAGGAATAATGATGCGGAAAGTTAAGAAAGTGCTACAGGGGTACTTAATGAGGGGGCGAGTTAACCATCAGCAAATCTAAGTAATTGGCTTAAAGTGGTAGAAGGAATTAAGATTCCTTTGTATACAAGAAGAAAATATCTCAGATTTCCTATTAAGCAGGTTACATCTAGAGTATATTATGGCGTGAGACTCTAGAAGGCATAGGTTACAAGTTTTGCTCGGGGGGGGGGGGGGGGGCAGTAGGGCGTAGATTTAGTCACCAATCTTCAAAAAAGGGTATAATCGATATTATCATTTTTTTTATAAAATGAACATATTTAGCTAGGGAGGTGGCATTCTTGAGCCTATCGTATTTAAATGTATATTTGTGGGAGTTGTATCTAGTCTTAAACGAGGTGGAAATAGAGCCCACATATGTTTTGGTGGAGGTTGCAGTTACAACATCACATGCATAAAATATGTTTCTCACGAGGCATTTGCCCTTCAAAGGGCAATTTACATTCAGTCTACAATTACAATTTCGGTGTATGTTGCTGTTCGTGTCCCGGGAGGGCCTGTTGGTAAGACCTTCCCGATATGGTATATGTTCTTCAGAGGTGTTGCCACCAAACCCAGGCTCCTCATTTAATGTGTTAGGTTGTTGGTGGTCAATTATAGAATTGATTGTGTCGAAATCAGCTCTAATTTTCCTATTATTAGTGCGTGCTAGGTGGTAGGCCAAGTTTGGGGTAGTGGAGTAAGATAATTTAATCGTATTTTTATTAAATATACTATGGTATCTACTGCCAGGTGGGAAATTCCTTTCTAGGATTAAGAAGAAGGCTTTGGGTATGTTAGTTAAGACTTCCGACTTGTAGGGTGGGTTAAAGTATGTGTTCAGTCTTCTATTTTTTCTATATTTTCTATTATTCCCCACAGGAGTCAGGTGAAAGTTAGAAGTACCAATACCCCTACCGCCGTCAATATTATTTCCGCGATATACTTGCTGTGAAACTCTCGCATTACTTAGGTCACCACTCCCATACAAACTACGATGTTTATATACTCTAGATCTGATCATACCGCTATTATTGCCACCAGCAGGAATATGGGGAGGATGTACAACAGGGCCATTCCGTCTGGGTCGGGCCGAACCAATCACCGTATGGGTCCTATCCCTACTCCTATTACTATTACTATTATTATTCACAGATATATTGTGCGTAATTATATTATTAGGTCCAGCATGAGTGGATTGGGAGCTAATAGGTATGTAAAATAGTTTATTCATATATCCGGACCTTGCTAGTGCTTTATTTAATATTCAACATTTGAGTTTAAAATGTCTTCATTACAAGATAAGAGGCTAATTCTATTAGATACGCCTTTAATAATTGCATTTAATACTGATTGAGGATGGTTTGAATTGGCATTCACATATGTCAGTCTCTCATTAGGTTTATGATAAGGTGTGAAGATCTTATTTTCTAGGTCAAGTGTTACATCTAATAAATTCACTGTTCTATTATTCTTATCTATAGTGATGCTAAGGTTAAAACCTTTAAAGAATTTACGTACGTCATTCTTTGTCCTTTCAATGTTATATTTTTTATGCTCACGGGTGAGGCGGGCATCGTCATGGTATAAGCCACCGCGAAGATATGAAGTGCTTTGTGCAGCTCATGAAGTAGGTAAATTCCAACCAAATCGGTGACCTGTGCAGAGTCGCCGGATCCCATTGTGATATCAAAGTTGTTAGTCGTGTTCTTCCGGGTCCATAATTGCTCCTCAAATAGGATTAAAGTTTTACGTGCGGCAAGAACGATATCAATTTGGGATCTGGTTAGATCACTATTCTGCATGGCCAGGATTAGGACCTTGTTCAAAAGGATGGGGGATATAGATGTGTAATACGAATCAATATCAAATTGGACGAACATAAGGGATTTATGGTTACTAATGCTGGAGAACCATTGAATCATTCCTCCGTATTCCCCCACAGTTTAAGGTAAATTTTATTTCTAATTACTGGAATGACTCCATCTAGAATCTTCTTACTTATGATCCCAATGTCCGATTTAGATGGGAAAATCAATCTAACAGAGGGGTTGCTAATAAAGTCTTCCTTGTTATCTTTTAGTGTAAATCTAGTTTGCTTAGGGGTGAATGGTTGGGTATACTTATCTAGTTTTAATTTTCTAACAATATCGAGGCCCTCCTTATTTATTTCATCCAGGTTAGTGTAGGTTGTCTTTTTATAGTTCTTATTGTAATTTTATTTTTAAAGCTCTGATGATTCCTGCCCAATGGTATGGATGAAACATTGTTAGCAAATAAAAATTGTATGATTATGTAGGCGTTCTTTGATTTCTTTTACATATAACGGCTCTGTTCTTGTACAATACTGTCATAAATACGACACGGTGCAGGTGCGTTTATGCGCACACGCTCAGTGGTCTAAGTTTTTATATATAAATATATATATATATACATTTATGTTTAGGTTGTGCCTTGAAATCAATTAGTTTTAACCCGATATACATATACATCGTATAGGTATTGGCTGTAGTGACATACAGTGTGTTTGGACATTTTAAAAACCTGTTAGATCCGATTCCTTCTCCTAGTCTGAACACAGCCGATTTCTTCCAAAGAAAGAGGAGAGAGAGAGAGTGGGGGAGGGTGAAAGGAAGTGAGGAAGATATAGAAGAAGAATCGAATCCAATAGAGAACTGGTACATTTTTATCGATCTCGAAATTAGGAACGATCAAGTTTACCTTGGTGCAGGGGGTGGTGACTAAGAGCGAAAAGAACTGAAACAAATATCGCAAAACATTTAATCCTGTCTTCTAACGACTCTGCCAATTCGTCGCCGACACCCTACATTTTACTTAAGCTGTGATCTTAATTGCAACACCTACACCATAACGTCTAACACATAAAGCTGTAAAACTTCTATCTTTTATACCACCGTCACTACTAACGAGAACAATCTATGCAGCCACAGAAAATCAACAAAGGAACTTCTATGTAATCACTGGAATTGCTAGAAACATCTTCTGACAAAATGGCCGTTAAATCACACCATATAGTCTTCAAACAGAAGATATATGGAAGACTAAATAGGGTAAGATCAGATACACGATGTTTGATAAAATACATGATGTTTATAAGTTGAACATTTCTTATCATACATGTACTAAATCATGACTAGCCTAGGGCTATACAACACGGCATAATGGGTTGCATCCATTTTTTATTATGCTGGCTTGATAATTTTTTGTTGGCAGACACTGATCTTGTACTGATATAATCAGTCCTTCAGTCTCCGATTTCAGTCCAGAGGATGCCAACCACTGATGGGTTAAAGTTTTGTCAACATCAGGATTGTTAGCTCTTTCTGGGTATTTTCCATACAGAGGCTTTTCTTGCCATTTCTTAGCCAGTTTCTGTAGCAGTTCTTTCTTTGCAGTTACTTTTACCTGCTTTGCTTTTTCTGTTTTTCATTGCAGCAGTAAATAGAACTTCTGAAATTTGTAGTTCATTACTGTATCTTTGTGCATCTTTTGTAATGGAGTATGATCTTTTGATGCTCTCATGTTTCAAAACGAGTTCGATCATCCAATTATGTGATTCCCTTAGATATGTAGATAATCCAATTGCTGCAGTTTTCAAAGCAATATCTAACTGGATTAACCCACGTCCTCCTTCTTTCCTAGGGAGATATATGCTATCTGTATCTGCCTTAGGGTGATGCATTCTGTGCATGGTTAAGAATTTTCTAATATTTGTATCGAGCCTTTTTAAACGACATTCCTTGAAGTTTATTTAACTTATCCATAAATTTAGAAACTAAAATTTAAAATATAAATACCTAAAAACCATATTTCAACAATTTAAATATGGGATAAAATGATTGTTTCTACTTTTGGCACAAGGCCAGCAATTATCCCAGTGTATTACAGGCACTTTATTTTATCGGCCCCGTAAGGATGAACGGCAAAGTTAACCTCGGCGGGATTTGAACTCAGAATGGCAAGGGCCGTATCTCCATGCGTCAAAGCATGGCGCCTGACCCTCTACCGATACTGCCAATCCACCGTCCTTGATATAGGATTAAATAATGAAATCTGTGTTTAAATATACTTCTTCACATTCAGTTGTTCAATTTTCATCGACATTTGGGCTAATATGACAGGATATTGTTTAGCGTTGAGGGCTGTGAGGTGGTAGAATCAGTAGAGCATCGGAGAATATAATTTGTGGTAGTTCTTCTTTCTATGCCACATCATGTCTGATGGTTGGTAAATATGTAATGAGCAGTTATGACACATGTACGTATGTATGTGGGTATGTGTGTGTGTATGTATGTGGGTATGTGTGTAAGTATGTATGTAGTGTTTATATGTGTGTGTGTTTATGATTGCATGTATCGTCTGCGTCTGTGTATGTATGTGGGTATATGTGTAAGTATGTAGATATGTAGTGTTATTTTCCTACACGGAGCCTCGTTAGCATTATACCAAACACTATCCTGGGGTCCCCCACATGGGGTTGGTGGGTCCCCTTGCCGTATTTAATTACAACTTTCTAGGTTCAGGATTCAAATCCTGCCGAGGATAACTTTGCCTTTAATTCTTGAGGCTTTGATAAACTATCAGATAAATAAGATCGATATAATCTACTTTTACCTTTCCCACAAATTACTGGCCTGGTACCAATGTTAGAATTGATTTGGGATTTTAAAGAAAACTGATTCATTAAACTGATAGTGCTTTTGTTAGCAGTGGTGGGCTATAACTACTAAAAGGTTACTAGTATGACTAGGTAACATGTAGAGATATTTACCACAACACATGTAGTAGTATTGACTGTATTACAGGTAAAATGGTGATTAAAATAACTTTTCATAATAAGTGTTACATAATTCTGAAATTTCGATTAGAAATTTAGATATATATAGGGGATTATTGAGAGATTTTAACTCGACATTTTACTTGGGAAAAAAAGAAAGAAAATTTTTTTGATCAAATCAACGACCTTTAAATTTAGAATAAAAGAAATCTTCAAAAAACAGCATACTTAAACGGTTTTATAAAACTAATTTAGATTATTTCCAAGAATGTTATTTTTTCTACTTGCATTACTACATTTTGTATATTTAAATTTTGACTAAAAACAAGTCAAAGACTTCTTTTTACGAGTCTAGGAAAACATCGAAAAATGTGAAGAAATCTTTGATAGATTACATTTGACATGTTCGCTTTCGTTGTTTTATTTTAGTTCGTTCTATAAAACGTTGTTTTATTTGAACTCAGAACATAAAGGGTCGTAACTAAAAGCCGACACTCCACCGACTCTACTGTTAATCCACTGCCCCTAACACACCCTTGAAATAATGGTTTCTGATTTAAGCAATTTTTGGGGAGGGGCAAGTCGATAAATCGGCCCTAGTGCATTACTGGTACTATATATATATATATATATATATATATATATATATATATATATATAGACAACTTATTGTAACCCAAATTGATTTTTCATTACTTAAGGGCAATGGTTTAGCAGTAGAATCGGTCGGACAACACACACACATTATATATATATATATATATATATATATATGCGGAGTTACGATTTTAGGAATGTGATTGGGACTACATGGATGAGGAAACCACGATCCAGAGAGGAATGGACGTCGTGCTGTGACCAGCGGCGCCGAATGGACACCCGACAGACTGGTCGGTCAAGGTGATATATATATATATATATATATATATATATATATATATATATATATATATATATATATATATATATATATGTATGTGTGTGTGTGTGTTCTTCTGGTTTTATAATTTCACAAAGTTTTCCCAATAGAGAGAGAGTCAGTTTCTAACAAAGACACAAGACTCTTTTATTCAAATTTACACAACTTCAACTAGGTAGATATGTATGTCTGTCTGCATGTGTAGATATGGATGTTATTGTATGTGTGTATGTGTATGTTTTTAGTTGTATGTGTGCATGTGTATATGCTTTGTATCTGTACATGTGTATATGCAGTTATTAGATGCAAAAGTTTTGGAATGTTTTACATATTTTTACTGTTCCATTAATGGATTGTACTTGTAATTTCCTAACTAGTTGTGTTCTTTCTGTTCCTGTGAAGCCTAGCTTCTCAAGATTTGTATTGAGGCAGTTACTAACATACCCTAGTCCCCCAATAACCACAGGCATAAATCTGAAGGTGTAATCAGTTCTGCATAAATATTCTCCTTTTCGCTAATCTTTGATATTATATTGGCATCTGCTGGGCAGCTAATTTACACTACTGTGCATGCTTTCTTCTCCCTGTCCCATATCATAATATCTGGTCTGTTATGCCTGCATTTTATTGGGGTTTTTACTGGAACAATCCACCAGTACTCTTTCATATTATGTACGTGGATGTCTTCCACATTGCTGTAGCTTTTAATGTGTTTATTGTCGGGGCTATCTTTTTTACGGACTGTATTGTACAGTGTTTTGGCCACTACATCATGCCTAATAGGTAGATAGTACCGCGATGACATCTTTGGACAGCTGCTGATGACATGGGTGATATCCTCGTCTCTTTTGGGAATCAGGTATTTCGTGTTAATCTACTGTTCTTGGATGGCAAAAGAGTATCCTTCAAAGTGGGAGCCAATATAGCGGTTGTTGGTCCAAGATAGACTACTTATCTTATTATATCTATATTACTCTCATTCTGGAGCTCCCTGGCAACATATCCATGCATGATTTTTTGCTGATAAGCATGCAGTTTTTCATCCATGGATTCACTGCGATACTGCTGAGCGACTTCCCTGGTGAGATTTTGATTATCACACAGGGAATATCTCTCGAGGAGTTCCTTCCCAACTCTCATGATCTTATCTGTTTCATGCAGATAGACTTGATCGAGAGGCGGGCTCCTACGCTTCGAGGTTCGTAGATGTCGGAGGGATATGATGTGACATTCAAATGCTGTCTGAACTGATGTTAGGCCTCTGCCTCCCTGCTTACGTTTCAAGTAAAGGCGGTCTATGTCACTGTTGATGTGGAAGTTTCCGGTGTTGTTTAGTATTTTTCGAGTTCCAACATCAACTGCTCGGATTTTGTCTATTGTCCAATTGAGTATTCCAAACGTTGGTGTTAGGACAGACACAGCAAGCACATTGTGAGCCACTGTTTTGTTTTGCGCAGAGAGTTGAGAGAGTTCCGATGACCAAATCTTTCTTAATCGGGTGTAGTATTCCCTGGTTATGCGTTCCTTATTACAGATACCATTATAGGATATGTTCTCATCTATCCCCAGGTATCTGTAGTGGTCCTCATAAGATATCAGTGAAACAGTTAGGCCATTGATGAAAATGTTGCTAGATTGGGTTGTTGTTTTTTCCCGCTTTACAGTCATGTATGAGCATTTATCTTGGCCAAACTCCATTCCTATATCCTTTGAGAATGTTGTAACCAGGTCAAGATTTTTCTTCATCCCATCCATCTTCTTGGCATAGAGTTTCAGATCGTCCACAAAGAAATTATGGGTTAGGTTCGTATTTCTGTTCTCCTGCGAGCCAATAATGTATCCCTCACATTTCTTGAGCAGAAAGGACAAGGGGTTTAATGACAAGATGAATAATATCACAGAGAGACTGTCCCCCTGAAATATACCCCTGCGATATTTTATTTTATCAGTGAAAATAGAGTCCCCCCCCCTCTCTGTCTTTAACCTTATAATAGTAGCCCAAGAAGAAGACAGCTTCTCTATGACTCTGACAATAATGTCTGGGACTTTAGCAAGTTGGAGGGCCTCTATCATCCAAGAGTAGGGAACAGAATCGAAAGCTTTCCTGTAGTCCAGCCAGACTGTAGCCATATTCCTCCTAAGTTGTCACACCTCCGACATCGCAGTTTTGTTGGTTAGGAGTTGTTCAGCACATCCCAAACCCCTTTCTTTCCAGCTGCTTGTTCATCTGTGATGATGTTATTATTTTCACAGTGATCTTGGAGGAATAGGTTCAGGCAGGCTGTATACATCTTATACATCAGGTTCGGGCATGCAATGGGTCGATAGTTTTTTGCCAAGTGGGTTTCTTTGTTCTTGGGGACCAGTAATGTTTGTGCTAATGTCAACCATTCTGGTTGAAATTCTTCTTTTCACCCCATATTTTGCTCCAAAAGGAATCTATATCTTTCTGGGATGGGCCTCAGTGACACTTATTATTTTGTTCGTCATATCTCTATAGACTGATGTTTGGTTTCGTCTGAATGTTTTATTAAGCACTTTTCTCTCATCTACCTTCTTCAGGTATCGGCGTTTTTTGCTAACAGCTCTCAATTTTTGTTTGAGGATGATCAGCTTATATTGAAGAGTTCTGTTTCTACTGTTACCAAACATCGTCTCTATTTTATTTGTCACTCTTTGTTGGTGAGGAGTGAGGTTTTTTTGTGTTTGTTTGCATGTAAGGAGCATTGTCACATATCCTATGGTTTTTCGTAGGTCAGCAATCTTTTTTTCTATTTTAGTTATATACGATGGTATTTTTGGTGGTGCTTTGTTCTTGTTAATATCTCTGCTATCACCAAGATAATGCTTCACTGTCGTTGCTAAGGCATATAAACAGGCGTTGATTTGCCAAAATGTTGGGGTTTTTATCCGTCGTAAATATTCATCCCTATTTCGTCAATAACACGTAATATTTCATTATTTGTTTTTTTATTAAACATTGTCGTTTTAATACGTTCAGCAAGAGAGATATTTATACATGAGTTAATTTCTTTCTGGAAGATTTCGTTGAGGGAAAATTTCAATTGTTTATACTTTTGATTATTATCATTATCGATAGTATTTTCCACAACAGTCGAGGTAGACTCGGATGGTACACGTGGTGTCAAATTTCTTCGATTATTATTATTATTATTATTTCTTCGATTATTATTATTATGGATAGTGTTTTCCCCAGCATTCGAGGTAGACTTAGATGGTACAGGTGGTGTCAAGTTTCTTACAGGCATAGTTGTTTCAAGGCACTGTTCGACCTGGCTGCTAGGAAGTCTAGTAGCATGGCGACCTGTAGCACGTGTTGTTGATAACATGTTTGTTGTGGGGGACTTACATCTAATAATATTTATCTTATTTTTACGTTTAACAAATGTCGCTTGTTGGAGTAATTGTTTCGCTGTGAAATAATTTAGCTCTGGGTGCATTTCGTCCCAGTGTAGCTTCATTCTATTCATATAGCCAATGGAGGGATTGTTTTTTTGCCATTTTATAACAATTAAATAAATCATTATTAAGTTCGCAACTCCAAGAGAAATGCGATTTATAATTTCGGTTTCTTATGTAGCTACAACTGAATAAAGTTTGTTTACCTTTCTTGTTGTTTGTCTTCGATACTTCCTTAATTTTGTTCTTGATGTTGTGTTCAGCCATGCTGTTTGTAGCAAATCCTTGTAAAATGAATTATGTATTTAGTCGGATATCTCTACGAATTCGAATAAAAGGTGTCTTCAGAAGATATAGATAGAAGAATAACCAGTTATTCAACATGACTGTAGTCGTGGCATTACTGTCGGAGATTGTATTCATCTTAAATTTAATAAAGTCTCCCACGCCAAAATATGCGACTGATCGCCTTGACTGTATGTATGTTTGTATGTATGCGTGTGTGTTTGTTTTTTTCTCCCTTATATTGGAAGCCATTTCTTTGGCAGTTTGTGTGACGTGCGGAGTTTGTTTATTTGAAACTGTTATCCTGGTTAACTTTAGCAATTGTTGACTTAAACCTCAGCAGTTAAGATAAGCTTCAACGACAGACATTGTAGCTAATGTCATTGTAATACAGACGTCCTATTTAAGAAAGTATAAAAGAAAAGAAGAAATAAAATATGAAGGCGAGAAAATATATTAAAGAAAATATTTAAAATAAAATGAACAGTGAACAAATGTAAGCGAAACTAAAGGGGATAAGTAAAAGAAAGAAAGAGAGAGAGAGAGGGAGAGGGAGAGGGAGAGAGAGAGAGAGAGAGAGAGAGACAGAGAGAGAGAGAGAGAGAAAGAGGGGGGAGAGAGAGAGAGTGATGTATGACAGAAAATTAGAAAGAATTGTGTAAACTAGGAAAAGCAAATAAAGAGGGAAAAAAAGAAAAGAATGTAATTTAATGAGTAAAAGAAATGTAAGAGAAAGTTTCGATTGATAACAGAAAAGAAATAAAATTTATTGAATGCTAGAAAATATCCCAGGTCGAAGAGTTAATGTGATTTGGAGATAAATCAAAGTCGTTGAAGCAGTAGATATATATGTAGGGGATTTGATGAGAAAATCTGAGAATCGCCTGCGTTGTTCAGTAACAAAGTGGGTAGCTACCCACAGCATAGTTTTTCTCTCCAATATGATCACTACCGTCGTTCTATCACTGCAGAGGAATGTAATAGCCAAGGTTTAGCAGAGTGTGGCACATGACAATATATCTAGCTATCTACCCCCCTCTTTATATATATATAAATGTATGTATATATATATATGTATATATATATACATACATTTATATATATATATATATATATATATATATATATATATATATATGTATATATATATATATATATGTATGTATATATATATATATATATATATATATATGTATATATATATATATACATATATATATATATATATATATATATATATATATATATATATATATATATATATATACATATATATATATATATGTATGTATTTGTATGTGCAGAGAAATACAAAATAAAAACACAGATAATGGTTGAAGCGCAGTAAGAATGAACAAGTGTAAGATATATAAGAAGGATGAAAGGAAAACAGAGGAAGAAAAACAAAGGAATTAGAAGGAGGAAGTGAAATGTTAGGAGATAGTTTAGAGAGAGGCAAAGAGGGAAGATGTAAAGAGAAAGAGAGAAGTAAAGTGTAAAGCAGAAAATTTACTTATTTACCACCACACTATATTGAAAACAGATGGTGGCTTGTAGGTCACGTGACCGGGTGCCCTGTCTAATAAAATCAGAGATTTTGAAATTAGTGTATTCCTATGGAAACTGTTAGAAATCTTTATAAATAACAATCGTCTGCGTCTTTTGGAGGGAAAGGCGGGGAGAAAGAAAACAAAATGATTATGGCAAGAAAGAGAAAAATCTGAAGACATGAAAACCAAAGAAAAAGAAAATACAAGGAAAACAAAAACTGAGAAATAAAACTACAAAGACAAAAAAAAAAATAAAGATGAAGCCAAATGAAATCAATAAGTTAATAAATCAATCAGTTAGAAAAATATGCGTTAGGGCGTAGGTCAAATTTGATAAATATCAGTACAATATATTATTATTACATTACGTTACTTTTAAGCCAACTGGCTTGCTTGTTAACAAGCGTGACAAGTAAGTCAACGGGTCGATTTTTACAGATTTTGTATATACACATGATTATTTTCATGATTATATGGATGAATATTTGTGGATATATGCGTAAATATACGTTGATATACGAGGATATCTTGTCGGAATCGATTTTTTCCGCTTAGACGTTAAAATTAAAGGTTACTCTTACGAACAGATACATGCAGATAAAATATACTGTTGCACATACTAAACTTATGCAATTATGCAGAGAAGATATGTACGATGTAACATATATGTATTGATATTGTGTGCCAAGAATTGTCTGTGTGTGATTATGTGAGATTATTTGCATATATATTTACATAAGTAGCTGATATCTAGGTACGAAATGACAACTCTATACAATGTGTGTTCTTTGTTTTTTGTATTTATGAATATATATATATATATATATATGCACACAGACACACCCTCATACATACATTATAGATATGAATATATAATGAATCCAGAAGCTTACATATATTTTCTACGTATATATATATATATATATATGTGTGTGTGTATATGTTTGGGATACTGACAGGCACGCGTGTGTACACACACTCACGTGCAGATATACACACATTCACATGCAAATATACACACACACAACTTTGTATTTATTATTTTAGCTGAAAGCTAAATTATTTAGGAAAGATCGTTTCATCTCAGGAATAGTTGGAATAATGAGAAATGTAAAAAATATATGTTGGGGTGAAATGTGTGGTTAAATGGGGGGGGGGGGGGTAAATGGTGGGGAAGTGGTGGTGGTGGTGAATTGAGACTCTGAGAAGACTCTGGTATGGAGATGGAAAGATGAATTATACATTTTTTTAAAAAATATCATCAAGAAACCTGTCAACATGCTACGTGCCACGGTATATGATATTAAAATAGGAAAATATATAATATAAGGCGGTGCCCCAGCATGGCCTCAGCCAGATGACTGGAACAAGTAAAAGAGTAATACAATGTTAGAAAGAGAAATGTAATATAAAATGTTTTACTCAAGGATATAAAGTATCGCCCGGTCTGGGAATCGAACTCACAATCTCACGATCGTGAATCCGAATCTCTAATCACTAAGCCAGGTGTTATGATCGGTAGATAGTATCAGCAATGGAAAGACCACAGGAAACACTGCTTCCTTGGTTCATTTGACGAGCTCTACCCCTTTTGGTAAGTGAATGAGGTCTGAGATCTTGACAACGCCACTCCTTCCCTACATTGTTAGGAAACTAGCCTTGTGCCTAGATTTGAAATCGATACACTTTAAGGAAAGGCCTTTAATGAGAGTAAAATGTTTATTTTTTTTATATAGAGAAGTGATTTATTTCACCGGAAGTCTATAAACATCAGAAAAGGATGAATGTATTTCTGTTGATAGAAAGGTGTAAATTATGATGTGTTAGGAGTGTGAAGGGCAATTAAGGATGCAAATATTTAAAAATGACTACATTTAAAATTATTGGGTAGGATAGAATTTCGTTTTCACAGCATTGGTTTCTATTTATTATTTCGGTAGCAGCCAATTTACTGTAGAAAA
>OZ024745.1:11625805-11638305 GCA_964016885.1 Eledone cirrhosa
CGTATTGTGCTACAGAAACGACAGAACGGTGAAATAACCGTATTGTGCTACAGAAACGGCAGAACGGTGAAATAACCGTATTGTGCTACAGAAAGGGCAGAACGGTGAAATAACCGTATTGTGCTACAGAAACGGCAGAACGGTGAAATAACCGTATTGTGCTACAGAAACGATTGAACGGTGAAATAACCGTATTGTGCTACAGAAACGGCAGAACGGTGAAATAACCGTATTGTGCTACAGAAACGGCAGAACGGTGAAATAACCGTATTGTGCTACAGAAACGGCAGAAGGGTGAAATAACCGTATTGTGCTACAGAAACGGCAGAACGGTGAAATAACCGTATTGTGCTACAGAAACGGCAGAACGGTGAAATAACCGTATTGTGCTACAGAAACGGCAGAAGGGTGAAATAACCGTATTGTGCTACAGAAACGGCAGAACGGTGAAATAACCGTATTGTGCTACAGAAACGGCAGAACGGTGAAATAACCGTATTGTGCTACAGAAACGGCAGAACGGTGAAATAACCGTATTGTGCTACAGAAACGGCAGAACGGTGAAATAACCGTATTGTGCTACAGAAACGGCAGAACGGTGAAATAACCGTATTGTGCTACAGAAACGGCAGAAGGGTGAAATAACCGTATTGTGCTACAGAAACGGCAGAACGGTGAAATAACCGTATTGTGCTACAGAAACGGCAGAACGGTGAAATAACCGTATTGTGCTACAGAAACGGCAGAACGCTGAAATAACCGTATTGTGCTACAGAAACGGCAGAACGGTGAAATAACCGTATTGTGCTACAGAAACGGCAGAAGGGTGAAATAACCGTATTGTGCTACAGAAACGGCAGAACGGTGAAATAACCGTATTGTGCTACAGAAACGGCAGAACGGTGAAATAACCGTATTGTGCTACAGAAACGGCAGAACGGTGAAATAACCGTATTGTGCTACAGAAACGGCAGAACGGTGAAATAACCGTATTGTGCTACAGAAACGGCAGAAGGGTGAAATAACCGTATTGTGCTACAGAAACGGCAGAACGGTGAAATAACCGTATTGTGCTACAGAAACGGCAGAACGGTGAAATAACCGTATTGTGCTACAGAAACGGCAGAAGGGTGAAATAACCGTATTGTGCTACAGAAACGGCAGAAGGGTGAAATAACCGTATTGTGCTACAGAAACGGCAGAACGGTGAAATAACCGTATTGTGCTACAGAAACGGCAGAACGGTGAAATAACCGTATTGTGCTACAGAAACGGCAGAAGGGTGAAATAACCGTATTGTGCTACAGAAACGGCAGAACGGTGAAATAACCGTATTGTGCTACAGAAACGGCAGAACGGTGAAATAACCGTATTGTGCTACAGAAACGGCAGAAGGGTGAAATAACCGTATTGTGCTACAGAAACGGCAGAAGGGTGAAATAACCGTATTGTGCTACAGAAACGGCAGAAGGGTGAAATAACCGTATTGTGCTACAGAAACGGCAGAAGGGTGAAATAACCGTATTGTGCTACAGAAACGGCAGAACGGTGAAATAACCGTATTGTGCTACAGAAACGGCAGAACGGTGAAATAACCGTATTGTGCTACAGAAACGGCAGAACGGTGAAATAACCGTATTGTGCTACAGAAACGGCAGAAGGGTGAAATAACCGTATTGTGCTACAGAAACGGCAGAACGGTGAAATAACCGTATTGTGCTACAGAAACGGCAGAAGGGTGAAATAACCGTAATGTGCTACAGAAACGGCAGAACGCTGAAATAACCGTATTGTGCTACAGAAACGGCAGAACGGTGAAATAACCGCATTGTGCTACAGAAACGGCAGAAGGGTGAAATAACCGTATTGTGCTACAGAAACGGCAGAACGGTGAAATAACCGTATTGTGCTACAGAAACGGCAGAAGGGTGAAATAACCGTATTGTGCTACAGAAACGGCAGAACGCTGAAATAACCGTATTGTGCTACAGAAACGGCAGAAGGGTGAAATAACCGTATTGTGCTACAGAAACGGCAGAAGGGTGAAATAACCGTATTGTGCTACAGAAACGGCAGAAGGGTGAAATAACCGTATTGTGCTACAGAAACGGCAGAAGGGTGAAATAACCGTATTGTGCTACAGAAACGGCAGAACGGTGAAATAACCGTATTGTGCTACAGAAACGGCAGAACGGTGAAATAACCGTATTGTGCTACAGAAACGGCAGAAGGGTGAAATAACCGTGTTGTGCTACAGAAACGGCAGAAGGGTGAAATAACCGTATTGTGCTACAGAAACGCAGAACTGTGAAATAACCGTATTGTGCTACAGAAACGGCAGAAGGGTGAAATAACCATATTGTGCTACAGAAACGGCAGAAGGGTGAAATAACCGTATTGTGCTACAGAAACGGCAGAAGGGTGAAATAACCGTATTGTGCTACAGAAACGGCAGAACGCTGAAATAACCGTATTGTGCTACTGAAACGGCAGAACGGTGAAATAACCGTATTGTGCTACAGAAACGGCAGAACGGTGAAATAACCGTATTGTGCTACAGAAACGGCAGAAGGGTGAAATAACCGTATTGTGCTACAGAAACGGCAGAACGGTGAAATAACCGTATTGTGCTACAGAAACGGCAGAAGGGTGAAATAACCGTATTGTGCTACAGAAACGGCAGAACGGTGAAATAACCGTATTGTGCTACAGAAACGGCAGAACGGTGAAATAACCGTATTGTGCTACAGAAACGGCAGAAGGGTGAAATAACCGTATTGTGCTACAGAAACGGCATAAGGGTGAAATAACCGTATTGTGCTACAGAAACGGCAGAAGGGTGAAATAACCGTATTGTGCTACAGAAACGGCAGAAGGGTGAAATAACCGTATTGTGCTACAGAAACGGCAGAACGGTGAAGTAACCGTATTGTGCTACAGAAACGGCAGAACGGTGAAATAACCGTATTGTGCTACAGAAACGGCAGAACGGTGAAATAACCGTATTGTGCTCAGAAACGGCAGAACGGTGAAATAACCGTATTGTGCTACAGAAACGGCAGAAGGGTGAAATAACCGTATTGTGCTACAGAAACGGCAGAACGGTGAAATAACCGTATTGTGCTACAGAAACGGCAGAAGGGTGAAATAACCGTATTGTGCTACAGAAACGGCAGAACGGTGAAATAACCGTATTGTGCTACAGAAACGGCAGAAGGGTGAAATAACCGTATTGTGCTACAGAAACGGCAGAACGGTGAAATAACCGTATTGTGCTACAGAAACGGCAGAACGGTGAAATAACCGTATTGTGCTACAGAAACGGCAGAAGGGTGAAATAACCGTATTGTGCTACAGAAACGGCAGAAGGGTGAAATAACCGTATTGTGCTACAGAAACGGCAGAACGGTGAAATAACCGTATTGTGCTACAGAAACGGCAGAACGGTGAAATAACCGTATTGTGCTACAGAAACGGCAGAAGGGTGAAATAACCGTATTGTGCTACAGAAACGGCAGAACGGTGAAATAACCGTATTGTGCTACAGAAACGGCAGAACGGTGAAATAACCGTATTGTGCTACAGAAACGGCAGAACGGTGAAATAACCGTATTGTGCTACAGAAACGGCAGAAGGGTGAAATAACCGTATTGTGCTACAGAAACGGCAGAAGGGTGAAATAACCGTATTGTGCTACAGAAACGGCAGAAGGGTGAAATAACCGTATTGTGCTACAGAAACGGCAGAAGGGTGAAATAACCGTATTGTGCTACAGAAACGGCAGAACGGTGAAATAACCGTATTGTGCTACAGAAACGGCAGAAGGGTGAAATAACCGTATTGTGCTACAGAAACGGCAGAACGGTGAAATAACCGTATTGTGCTACAGAAACGGCAGAAGGGTGAAATAACCGTAATGTGCTACAGAAACGGCAGAACGCTGAAATAACCGTATTGTGCTACAGAAACGGCAGAACGGTGAAATAACCGCATTGTGCTACAGAAACGGCAGAAGGGTGAAATAACCGTATTGTGCTACAGAAACGGCAGAACGGTGAAATAACCGTATTGTGCTACAGAAACGGCAGAAGGGTGAAATAACCGTATTGTGCTACAGAAACGGCAGAACGCTGAAATAACCGTATTGTGCTACAGAAACGGCAGAAGGGTGAAATAACCGTATTGTGCTACAGAAACGGCAGAAGGGTGAAATAACCGTATTGTGCTACAGAAACGGCAGAAGGGTGAAATAACCGTATTGTGCTACAGAAACGGCAGAACGGTGAAATAACCGTATTGTGCTACAGAAACGGCAGAACGGTGAAATAACCGTATTGTGCTACAGAAACGGCAGAAGGGTGAAATAACCGTGTTGTGCTACAGAAACGGCAGAAGGGTGAAATAACCGTATTGTGCTACAGAAACGCAGAACGGTGAAATAACCGTATTGTGCTACAGAAACGGCAGAACGGTGAAATAACCGTATTGTGCTACAGAAACGGCAGAAGGGTGAAATAACCGTATTGTGCTACAGAAACGGCAGAAGGGTGAAATAACCGTATTGTGCTACAGAAACGGCAGAACGCTGAAATAACCGTATTGTGCTACAGAAACGGCAGAACGGTGAAATAACCGTATTGTGCTACAGAAACGGCAGAACGGTGAAATAACCGTATTGTGCTACAGAAACGGCAGAAGGGTGAAATAACCGTATTGTGCTACAGAAACGGCAGAAGGGTGAAATAACCGTATTGTGCTACAGAAACGGCAGAACGGTGAAATAACCGTATTGTGCTACAGAAACGGCAGAACGGTGAAATAACCGTATTGTGCTACAGAAACGGCAGAACGGTGAAATAACCGTATTGTGCTACAGAAACGGCAGAAGGGTGAAATAACCGTATTGTGCTACAGAAACGGCATAAGGGTGAAATAACCGTATTGTGCTACAGAAACGGCAGAAGGGTGAAATAACCGTATTGTGCTACAGAAACGGCAGAAGGGTGAAATAACCGTATTGTGCTACAGAAACGGCAGAACGGTGAAGTAACCGTATTGTGCTACAGAAACGGCAGAACGGTGAAATAACCGTATTGTGCTACAGAAACGGCAGAACGGTGAAATAACCGTATTGTGCTACAGAAACGGCAGAACGGTGAAATAACCGTATTGTGCTACAGAAACGGCAGAAGGGTGAAATAACCGTATTGTGCTACAGAAACGGCAGAACGGTGAAATAACCGTATTGTGCTACAGAAACGGCAGAAGGGTGAAATAACCGTATTGTGCTACAGAAATGGCAGAACGGTGAAATAACCGTATTGTGCTACAGAAACGGCAGAAGGGTGAAATAACCGTATTGTGCTACAGAAACGGCAGAACGCTGAAATAACCGTATTGTGCTACAGAAACGGCAGAAGGGTGAAATAACCGTATTGTGCTACAGAAACGGCAGAACGGTGAAATAACCGTATTGTGCTACAGAAACGGCAGAAGGGTGAAATAACCGTATTGTGCTACAGAAACGGCAGAACGCTGAAATAACCGTATTGTGCTACAGAAACGGCAGAAGGGTGAAATAACCGTATTGTGCTACAGAAACGGCAGAAGGGTGAAATAACCGTATTGTGCTACAGAAACGGCAGAACGGTGAAATAACCGTATTGTGCTACAGAAACGGCAGAAGGGTGAAATAACCGTATTGTGCTACAGAAACGGCAGAACGCTGAAATAACCGTATTGTGCTACAGAAACGGCAGAAGGGTGAAATAACCGTATTGTGCTACAGAAACGGCAGAACGCTGAAATAACCGTATTGTGCTACAGAAACGGCAGAAGGGTGAAATAACCGTATTGTGCTACAGAAACGGCAGAAGGGTGAAATAACCGTATTGTGCTACAGAAACGGCAGAACGGTGAAATAACCGTATTGTGCTACAGAAACGGCAGAACGGTGAAATAACCGTATTGTGCTACAGAAACGGCAGAAGGGTGAAATAACCGTATTGTGCTACAGAAACGGCAGAACGGTGAAATAACCGTATTGTGCTACAGAAACGGCAGAAGGGTGAAATAACCGTATTGTGCTACAGAAACGGCAGAAGGGTGAAATAACCGTATTGTGCTACAGAAACGGCAGAAGGGTGAAATAACCGTATTGTGCTACAGAAACGGCAGAACGCTGAAATAACCGTATTGTGCTACAGAAACGGCAGAAGGGTGAAATAACCGTATTGTGCTACAGAAACGGCAGAAGGGTGAAATAACCGTATTGTGCTACAGAAACGGCAGAACGGTGAAATAACCGTATTGTGCTACAGAAACGGCAGAACGGTGAAATAACCGTATTGTGCTACAGAAACGGCAGAAGGGTGAAATAACCGTATTGTGCTACAGAAACGGCAGAAGGGTGAAATAACCGTATTGTGCTACAGAAACGACAGAACGGTGAAATAACCGTATTGTGCTACAGAAACGGCAGAAGGGTGAAATAACCGTATTGTGCTACAGAAACGGCAGAAGGGTGAAATAACCGTATTGTGCTACAGAAACGGCAGAACGGTGAAATAACCGCATTGTGCTACAGAAACGGCAGAACGGTGAAATAACCGTATTGTGCTACAGAAACGGCAGAAGGGTGAACTAACCGTATTGTGCTACAGAAACGGCAGAAGGGTGAAATAACCGTATTGTGCTACAGAAACGGCAGAACGGTGAAATAACCGTATTGTGCTACAGAAACGGCAGAACGGTGAAATAACCGTATTGTGCTACAGAAACGGCAGAAGGGTGAAATAACCGTATTGTGCTACAGAAACGGCAGAACGGTGAAATAACCGTATTGTGCTACAGAAACGGCAGAACGGTGAAATAACCGTATTGTGCTACAGAAACGGCAGAAGGGTGAAATAACCGTATTGTGCTACAGAAACGGCAGAACGCTGAAATAACCGTATTGTGCTACAGAAAAGGCAGAAGGGTGAAATAACTGTATTGTGCTACAGAAACGGCAGAAGGGTGAAATAACCGTATTGTGCTACAGAAACGGCAGAAGGGTGAAATAACCGTATTGTGCTACAGAATCGGCAGAACGGTGAAATAACCGTATTGTGCTACAGAAACGGCAGAACGGTGAAATAACCGTATTGTGCTACAGAAACGGCAGAAGGGTGAAATAACCGTATTGTGCTACAGAAACGGCAGAAGGGTGAAATAACCGTATTGTGCTACAGAAACGGCAGAAGGGTGAAATAACCGTATTGTGCTACAGAAACGGCAGAACGCTGAAATAACCGTATTGTGCTACAGAAACGGCAGAACGGTGAAATAACCGTATTGTGCTACAGAAACGGCAGAAGGGTGAAATAACCGTATTGTGCTACAGAAACGGCAGAACGGTGAAATAACCGTATTGTGCTACAGAAACGGCAGAAGGGTGAAATAACCGTATTGTGCTACAGAAACGGCAGAACGCTGAAATAACCGTATTGTGCTACAGAAACGGCAGAAGGGTGAAATAACCGTATTGTGCTACAGAAACGGCAGAACGGTGAAATAACCGTATTGTGCTACAGAAACGGCAGAAGGGTGAAATAACCGTATTGTGCTACAGAAACGGCAGAAGGGTGAAATAACCGTATTGTGCTACAGAAACGGCAGAACGGTGAAATAACCGTATTGTGCTACAGAAACGGCAGAACGGTGAAATAACCGTATTGTGCTACAGAAACGGCAGAAGGGTGAAATAACCGTATTGTGCTACAGAAACGGCAGAAGGGTGAAATAACCGTATTGTGCTACAGAAACGGCAGAAGGGTGAAATAACCGTATTGTGCTACAGAAACGGCAGAAGGGTGAAATAACCGTATTGTGCTACAGAAACGGCAGAACGGTGAAATAACCGTATTGTGCTACAGAAACGGCAGAAGGGTGAAATAACCGTATTGTGCTACAGAAACGGCAGAACGGTGAAATAACCGTATTGTGCTACAGAAACGGCAGAACGGTGAAATAACCGTATTGTGCTACAGAAACGGCAGAAGGGTGAAATAACCGTATTGTGCTACAGAAACGGCAGAACGGTGAAATAACCGTATTGTGCTACAGAAACGGCAGAAGGGTGAAATAACCGTATTGTGCTACAGAAACGGCAGAACGGTGAAATAACCGCATTGTGCTACAGAAACGGCAGAAGGGTGAAATAACCGTATTGTGCTACAGAAACGGCAGAAGGGTGAAATAACCGTATTGTGCTACAGAAACGGCAGAACGGTGAAATAACCGTATTGTGCTACAGAAACGGCAGAACGGTGAAATAACCGTATTGTGCTACAGAAACGGCAGAACGGTGAAATAACCGTATTGTGCTACAGAAACGGCAGAACGGTGAAATAACCGTATTGTGCTACAGAAACGGCAGAACGGTGAAATAACCGTATTGTGCTACAGAAACGGCAGAACGGTGAAATAACCGTATTGTGCTACAGAAACGGCAGAACGGTGAAATAACCGTATTGTGCTACAGAAACGGCAGAACGGTGAAATAACCGTATTGTGCTACAGAAACGGCAGAACGGTGAAATAACCGTATTGTGCTACAGAAACGGCATAAGGGTGAAATAACCGTATTGTGCTACAGAAACGGCAGAACGGTGAAATAACCGTATTGTGCTACAGAAACGGCAGAACGGTGAAATAACCGTATTGTGCTACAGAAACGGCAGAACGGTGAAATAACCGTATTGTGCTACAGAAACGGCAGAAGGGTGAAATAACCGTATTGTGCTACAGAAACGGCAGAACGGTGAAATAACCGTATTGTGCTACAGAAACGGCAGAACGGTGAAATAACCGTATTGTGCTACAGAAACGGCAGAACGGTGAAATAACCGTATTGTGCTACAGAAACGGCAGAAGGGTGAAATAACCGTATTGTGCTACAGAAACGGCAGAACGGTGAAATAACCGTATTGTGCTACAGAAACGGCAGAACGGTGAAATAACCGTATTGTGCTACAGAAACGGCAGAACGGTGAAATAACCGTATTGTGCTACAGAAACGGCAGAACGGTGAAATAACCGTATTGTGCTACAGAAACGGCAGAAGGGTGAAATAACCGTATTGTGCTACAGAAACGGCAGAACGGTGAAATAACCGTATTGTGCTACAGAAACGGCATAAGGGTGAAATAACCGTATTGTGCTACAGAAACGGCAGAACGGTGAAATAACCGTATTGTGCTACAGAAACGGCAGAACGGTGAAATAACCGTATTGTGCTACAGAAACGGCAGAACGGTGAAATAACCGTATTGTGCTACAGAAACGGCAGAACGGTGAAATAACCGTATTGTGCTACAGAAACGGCAGAACGGTGAAATAACCGTATTGTGCTACAGAAACGGCAGAAGGGTGAAATAACCGTATTGTGCTACAGAAACGGCAGAACGGTGAAATAACCGTATTGTGCTACAGAAACGGCAGAACGGTGAAATAACCGTATTGTGCTACAGAAACGGCAGAACGGTGAAATAACCGTATTGTGCTACAGAAACGGCAGAAGGGTGAAATAACCGTATTGTGCTACAGAAACGGCAGAACGGTGAAATAACCGTATTGTGCTACAGAAACGGCAGAACGGTGAAATAACCGTATTGTGCTACAGAAACGGCAGAAGGGTGAAATAACCGTATTGTGCTACAGAAACGGCAGAAGGGTGAAATAACCGTATTGTGCTACAGAAACGGCAGAACGGTGAAATAACCGTATTGTGCTACAGAAACGGCAGAACGCTGAAATAACCGTATTGTGCTACAGAAACGGCAGAAGGGTGAAATAACCGTATTGTGCTACAGAAACGGCAGAACGGTGAAATAACCGTATTGTGCTACAGAAACGGCAGAAGGGTGAAATAACCGTATTGTGCTACAGAAACGGCAGAAGGGTGAAATAACCGTATTGTGCTACAGAAACGGCAGAAGGGTGAAATAACCGTATTGTGCTACAGAAACGGCAGAAGGGTGAAATAACCGTATTGTGCTACAGAAACGGCAGAACGGTGAAATAACCGTATTGTGCTACAGAAACGGCAGAAGGGTGAAATAACCGTATTGTGCTACAGAAACGGCAGAAGGGTGAAATAACCGTATTGTGCTACAGAAACGGCAGAAGGGTGAAATAACCGTATTGTGCTACAGAAACGGCAGAACGGTGAAATAACCGTATTGTGCTACAGAAACGGCAGAAGGGTGAAATAACCGTATTGTGCTACAGAAACGGCAGAAGGGTGAAATAACCGTATTGTGCTACAGAAACGGCAGAACGGTGAAATAACCGTATTGTGCTACAGAAACGGCAGAAGGGTGAAATAACCGTATTGTGCTACAGAAACGGCAGAAGGGTGAAATAACCGTATTGTGCTACAGAAACGGCAGAACGGTGAAATAACCGTATTGTGCTACAGAAACGGCAGAAGGGTGAAATAACCGTATTGTGCTACAGAAACGGCAGAAGGGTGAAATAACCGTATTGTGCTACAGAAACGGCAGAAGGGTGAAATAACCGTATTGTGCTACAGAAACGGCAGAACGGTGAAATAACCGTATTGTGCTACAGAAACGGCAGAACGCTGAAATAACCGTATTGTGCTACAGAAACGGCAGAAGGGTGAAATAACCGTATTGTGCTACAGAAACGGCAGAACGGTGAAATAACCGTATTGTGCTACAGAAACGGCAGAAGGGTGAAATAACCGTATTGTGCTACAGAAACGGCAGAAGGGTGAAATAACCGTATTGTGCTACAGAAACGGCAGAAGGGTGAAATAACCGTATTGTGCTACAGAAACGGCAGAAGGGTGAAATAACCGTATTGTGCTACAGAAACGGCAGAAGGGTGAAAGTTATAAATTTTAATCAATTTTATGGAGGTAAAAAAGCGATGGATGGCATAACTAGTAGAGCAGTATTGTGTTTGTTCTTCTGTATTGTCCAATCAAGTATTGGTGTCAATTTGTTCAACTACACCAATAACATTTGTGGGAGTATACCTTATCAGTAATAATAATTACGGGGGGTTGACACAATCGGTAGAGCGCCGGTTTAATTGTCTTACAGTATTTAGATATTTTTTAATGTTTTAAGACGAAATTCTACCAGAGTCAGATTTTTAATCCCCCGGGACTGATAAATCAACTACCTGTTATATACTGAAACAGACGTAATAATCGCTCAACATTTCGTACCTTTGCTGATGCTAGAAATGATAGTTATTCACTCAGTAAGTCGCACTGCTAGCACGGATTCCCTTGCTTCTCTCTCAGAATCCAATTCTATTGTTCATCAGAATCGACAGGTCAGGGGTAATGCAGTTTATGTTGTCACAAATCTACTTGATATGTGTCTTGGTTTGTCGTCCTCTGCTAGCTCTTCCTCGTGTAGGTCCCACAAAATAATTTCACTAACAATTTCTTCTTTAACTCTCCAATGCCCTGTGAATCTGACTCTACACTCTTTGATGATCTCTGACAGTTATTATTTAGTCCAATTGTCCAATTGACAGTTATTATTTAGTCCATGCTTTCCAGCATAGTTACGTCCCTTTGCGATCTGAGTTCAAATCCCGCCGAGGTTGACTTTGCCTTTCATCCTTACGGGGTCGATAAAATAAAGTACCAGTAATGTTCTGGGTAATTGCTGGCCTTGTGCCAATAGTAGAAATAATTATTTAGTCCAATTGGCAGTGGATTGGCAGTATCGGTAGAGGGTCGGACACCATGCTTTACAGCATAGTTACGTTCCTTTACGTTCTGAGTTCAAATCCCGCCTAGATTAACTTTACCTTTCATCCTTACGGGGTCGATAAAATAAAGTACCACTAGGATAATTGTGCCAAAAGTAGAAACAATTATTGAGTCCAATTGAGAAGATTCTGCAGTCAATCCACAATATCATTGGCAAAGACATTTCTAACTTGAAAGTCGAATGAAAGTCAAAGTTAACATCAGTTTAATTGAAAACCTGAATATAGTTGAGTGTTTGGAATGGTTCCGGTATTTTAAGATCCTCAGATCAGCCCTGATTAAGGGGACCTATTATCTAAACCATTCCAGTTGTGACCAATATTTTTTGTTTTAGATATAACTTGTTTGAAATAACCTCATCCAATATGTGTATACTATTTTCAGAGATTAGAAAGAAATGTAGTTGCTATTTCTAGAAGGGTTAGTAATCGTATAAAAGTTCCATCGCTGGTTTAAATATTTCGACGTCTCAATTAAAAGTAGGTTTGAAGAATCCCAATATTTCTGTTTTAACTATTTGATTTGATCCATTCTTAAAAGTTTCATCATTTCAATTGACACAGCTAAACATACTGGGGATGGAATTTCAAGCGAGTCATCCTTCATTGCAAAACATTGTAAAGGGGAGTGGATGGACGAGTAAAATCATATTTTGTGGGTTTGTACGCTATACTTTATTACTGAGACATATTATAAGCTA
>OZ024745.1:11643305-11655805 GCA_964016885.1 Eledone cirrhosa
TTAGTTACCGTCTTTTACGTTCTGAGTTCAAATCTCACAGAAGTTAACTTTGCTTTCATCCATCCGAAGTCAAACTGTCAGACAAATGCTGGGGTCAGACAGTTATACCCTCTCCAAAAGTGTTATGTTATTGTAGCAACATTAACATTCGATATTCGTTGAATGAAAGAATGGCAATAGATGATGGACACGATAGAACTCCACAAATATTTGGTAGTATTTAGGTCGCGTGTCCGTTTACATTCAGAGTTTAAATCCGTTCGATGTTTATCCTTCCGATGTTGATAGAATAAGTACCAGTCATGTAGTAGGGTTGATTTCATTAATTTTGCTCCTCACCCGCGTCCCATCAAAATGTTATCTTGTAGCCTTGTGTCAATATCGTAAATCAATATGGCGTTGTGTGGAAATAGTAGATTTGTAGAAATGGTAGACGTACAATATTTAGTTTTCTTTTTCTTTATTCTTAGCTAAAAGTTTCAGATTAAATGTTACTTTTCCCCCGCTCCTGCTAAAATAACATGTTCTAAGTTCGATGTAGTTTATAATATCTGTGATTTCTGTTGACTCATAGTCTTAATATTTTCACAGCTAATGATATTTAAAACGACCTAACTGAAACAAAATCTATTTTATCTTAACCATATAACTACATCTTCTAGCCAAATGAAGTCAATATTTATACACAATGTAAGCAGTCCAGAGGAAAAGATTTTCATGGGTGGAGTTTGCTAGGCAATGGAAAAGACAAATCTATTGTTGCTACGTCGTTTGAAGAAATTATGATTGTTATTTTCTTTTTGTTTCTCTATAAATTCATGGCCTTGAGTGGAATTGAGAAATCAATATTTATATATTGTATTGCATCTAGCTTGTTATTGCTACACATAGTAATTCCATATTGGTTCTGTTTGCGACAAGGTCTTTAATTGCCATTATTTAATGATTGGTTCCTAGTACTTAGACTTAGTTTCTCGTTTGTGTTCACGAACTCAATCTATTAGAATAAAGACAAAGTATAAATTGAAAATCAGTTGCTATTTCATTTGAATATATGTATATATATATTTCTAGTCTAGTCGAAGCCCACGAGAATCCATCTGTTAATACTCCGCGCTATTGGTATCCGTTATATAGTGTTAAATCATAAACCGCTTTGTAGTTTAGAATCTGGATTTATTCGAGATAATTGTTTATTAACGTTTATTCTACAGTATGGCTGTATAAATCAATTGTGAGAGGAAATCATTCAATTTTCTTACAAAACAAAACAAAGTGAAGAGTGAAGGAAGCAAAGAATTAGAGTTGGAGTTTATATCTGAGAAGTTCAGAAGAATAGAAAATGTAATGGTGCAAATATAACAGCGGAGTAAAGATCAGAAACCATTAAGGGAGATGAGGACGATGGACAGTAGAATCATTAGAGCGTCGGACAACATGTTTTTCGGGATATAGTTACGGCCCTTTACGTTCTGAGTTCAAATATCGTCGAAGTTAGCTTTGCCTTTCATCCTTACGGGATAATGTAATACCAGTAACGATCTGGAGGTCAATTTAATCGACCCCCCACCTACCACAAAAAAAAAATTGTTGACTTTTCCTAAATCAGAAACGATTATTAAGGAAGATAAAGTGGATTGGCCGTATCGGTAGAGCGTCGGACAACATTGCTTGTGGCGATTTAAATACGACTTTCTCCAGCTTTGTCTTTTATCCTTTCGGAGTCGACAAATAAAATACTATTCAAATACTGAGGTCTTTATAATCGAGCTTCTCTCCCCCACCCCCCAAATTGGTGGCTTTGTGCCCAAATTAGGAACAATTATTAAGAGAGATTAGAGTGATGTATTGACAGTAGAATAAGTAGAGCATCGTACAAAATGCTTTGCGGCATATAGTTACAACTTTCTACGTCCTGGGATCAAATCCTGCTGAGATAGACCTTTTTGATTTTCATTTTTCCAGGATCAATGAAATAAAATACTAGTCTAGTAATGAGGCTGAATACATCGATTTTCCCCTTCTCGTAAATTGCTGGCCTTGTGCCAAAATTAGAAATAATTATTGAGAAGGTAGTGATTTAGTGTGACTGACATGTTTGATATGTGAAGACAAATACCAGTTGACTTTACAGTGGTAACAACCCATTTCTAAAATATTTGAAACAAGGAAATGAAATACCAGACTTACTATTGCTGTAAATGTTGGACTTAAATACAAATACAATTTCAAAGGAGAATATCGGATGCAACCAAGATGTGACAAATTGTAATCTTTAATTCGGGAATTGTAAAGAATGGGATTAGCGCAATCTTTATTATGAAGACGTTAAAGTATACAAATAACAGCGCAAACGATAATTATGTTTAGATTTTGTTGTTAAAGGAAACTTGATTATCAAACTATCAGAGGAAAATGTCTAGAATTACTTCACTGAAGCAAATGCCGATATATTTCATTTGAAGTTGTGTGGTTGTTATAGAATAGATCTTCTGTTATAGAATAGATCAACTTGTGACAGTTCAATAGTTTACATTCTTTGGATATTTGACACTCTCTTTTAATGGTTAGTTGTATTATACTATAAAATGTAATATTCTAAACTTCCAGTTTCAAGGACAATATAACCCCGTAATTGGTGGGGGAGTCCTTGGGGTATCATATTGACATACGGCGTTTCTTGGGCATTTTAAAACATCTCCAGGTCTGAATACAACAGATTTCTTCCAGAGAAAATTAGAGAGTGAGAGAGAGGAAATGAGAAAGATTTATAAAGGAAGAAGCGACCCTATTACTTGAGTGGTTCTATTTTTTAGTTGAAAGGCAAAGTTGACCTCGGTGAGATTTGAACTGAGAGAGTAGAGAGCCAAACCGAATACCGCAAAGCATTCTAAACATTTTAACGACTCTGTCAATTTGTCGACTTATATAAGTGCCATATGTTTCAATCAAAATACTACCATGGGTCCCTGAGGGGCCCACATGCCACCAGGAAAGCTGACGGCCTGGCCTGTCCGCCACTGCTTGTAATGTATATAGTGCATTTTAGGCATATTTACAAAATAATTTCAGCCCTTTATATCTGGTTTCTAAAGTCATTCTAAATTAATGAAATTAATTTTAAAAACATAAAATAATATTTTAAAATATTTCTTGATCTTTTACTTTAGATTGATTAAAATTATTAGCCTATCAAAAGTATAATATTATATATATATATATATATATATATATATATTTATTAAAATAACAGATTAAAGTTTAAGCAAAGAATCGCTGCTTTCACCCTTAACGGGATCTTCTGAAACTAACAAAGTCAATCTGTAAACGCAGAACTGGATATTTCAAAAAACGTTGCAACCGGAGGAAGACAGGAAGACGATACTTTGGTTCGTGGAAACGTTCGCTGAACGTTTTGTGAAATATCCAGTTCTGCGTTTACAGATTGACTTTGGTAGTTTCAGAAGATCCCGTTAAGGGTGAAAGCAGCGATTCTTTGCTTAAACTTTAATCTGTTATTTTAATAAATATTTGCTCTACGGTTCTTATATATTTGATATATATTTATCTTTATCGAGCCCTCTTTGGATTTTAGTCTTCAAATTTATTATTATTACTATATATATATATATATATATATATATATATATAACGAATGAGATGTGGTAAGGAACCAGGTGGACCATAACGCACCAAAGTACTCAATACTTGAGGTAGTAGAGTGGGTAATAGGAACCAGTAAGACCCCGACAGCTGAGCTCAAGCCGTTTCGACGGCTAATTCTGGACTCATATATATATATATATATATATATATATATATATATATATATATATATATAAGGAAACACCTTTCCTCTATTCTCCAGAAAGCCAATACATATATATATATAACGGAGGAAATGTGGTAAGGAACCAGATAGACCATAACGCACCAGAGTACTCAATACTTGGGGTAGTAGAGTGGTTAATAGGAGAAAGTATGACCCCGACGGCAGAGCTCAAGCCGTTTCGACGGCTATTTCTGGACTAAATTAACATTTTTAGCCTGGTAAATAAATAGCCGAAGTTGTCAAGGGGTATTTCCTTATATGGGAAGATTGTATTTTCCCATATAAGGAAGTACCCCTTGACAAGCTACAATCTTCCCATATAAGGAAGTACCACTTGACAAGTTCGGCTATTTATTTACCAGGCTAAAAATTCTAATTTAGTCCAGAAATAGCCGTCGAAACGGCTTGAGCTCTGCCGTCGGGGTCATATATATATTTTTATGGTAGGGTTGTGTATAGAACGCTTTTGCTGATACCATTAAAAGAAAATATAGAAGAAATTCTGAGATATTGATTTCAATTTATATAGTTGGGCCAATATTATTATATGAGTTATGTAGACCATTATCAGTGATAATTGAATGGTTAAATACAATGTTTAAAAATTTGATCCTTCTAAAACGCAATCAATTTTTACAATTCCGAATCAATTAAATACCACAATTTATCTTCAACAAATTGAACATTTTCCTATCCAAAAAGGAAAAACTATATTAGGATAGTAAATATCTTCCGTAAAAAAACGAGTTTCATGAAATCGGATTACATTTTACTATTAGAAGAAACTATAGAATCTTAAATTGTTAAATGCTCAATATAAATAAGAAAAAAACATCTATAAGAATAGGAATTTATTTTATTAATAAATATCAAAATAATACAATAATATTATTGAAGCAGACTATATTAGCTGAGTTATTTTTACAGATATGACATATTCCTGTAATAGAGTATTGAGTCGCATAGAATTATCAACATAGGAATTAATGTGTCAGCTTAAAATGTCATCATCTTTTTACGATATATGAGACAGATCTCTGGAAGAATTGTAATATCTTTAAATTCTGTCAAAGAAATAAAATGGGAAAATATCTTTTACTAATATTTTATCGAACCAAAGAATTATTTCAATCAAGAAAAAGAGGCTGTATTAGAAAATTGAAAGTATAATCTTAAAAATAGATAATTATTTATTTGAAAAAAATTAAACAAACAGCAAGGATTTGTAAACCGATATCATAAAGATATTACGGGAAAGAAGATATCAGATTAATCAGCAAAATAAAGGAGTCTAAAAAGAAAGAAATACATTCCTAATCATCCGAAGTAAAATCATTTAGTGAAAACATAATCACCTCAGGCTGGAAAAAATATTGAAAAGAATCAATAGATAAACGATAAAACCTTAATACTTGATTAACTCAGATTTATCATTGGAAATAAAAAGGTTTTGTTGTTCACGTATGGGGCCCTCTAAATTATACCAGAACATATGGAATTACTCTAATGTGCGAAATATTGAGAAACTTCATCGTCACACACACACGTGTGTGTGTGTGTGTGTGTGTGTGTGTGTGTGTGTGTGTGTGTGTGTGTGTGCATATATATCCGAAAAGAAGTAAGTGACATGGTCACTACTTTAAAATTGATAGCGTATGGTCTTCTAAATGTTTTTAATTAAACATACGGTATATTGCCACATATACTATACATACATTCATATATATATATATATATATATATACATACACACACAGACACATATATATTGCCAAATATACTATACATACATTCATATATACATCGCTATTTCAGAGCACCAATCCTAATACCTATTTTTTGCTGGGCCGGCAATCTCTCTGTATAATCAGCTCCTGAATATTACTGGAATTCTATAATAATCCAGTTTCTATAATTTTCGGCGAAAGCGGGGAGTGCGTGGCTCTGACGAACTCCAACAGCGTGAAACAGACGGTTAGCTTCTCTCCCTTCTTTCGGCGGCGGAAAGAAGTAACTGACATGGTCACTACTTTAATAATGATAGCGTATGGTCTTCTAAATGTTTTTAATTAAACATACGGTATATTGCCAAATATACTATACATACATTCATATATATATATATATATATATATATATATATATATATATATATATATATATATACTGTATATATATATATATATATATATATATATATATATATATATATATATATATGGATGTATGTCCTCGTTGAGCCATATCTACAACTTTATAACCTTTCTTGTGTAATCTCTACTTAAGTGCAAAATACTGTTTCGTGACGCCATGCCAGCCTAACTTACAAGTAACAACGAACAGCTGGGGTGTATAACAATAAATTTAACTATGAAATTGCTGAAAAGTATTTTAACGTTTGTGTGTGTGTGTGTGTGTGTGGGGGGGTTTATTAGTGAATATCAGTAAGAACTAACATCTATAGCTAAAAAAAGTAGAATGTTGATATTATTATCATTATGAATATAATATATATATATATAGAGAGAGAGATTATATATATAGATTAGAGCAAAAATCACGAGCGCTCTATCTCAAAATTATTTTTGAAAAGCATTAGAAATGCGCAACCGGTAAAAACTTAAAACTAAAACTGAATACTAACTAATACTTATTACTAATTTATACTTATTCCTAATTAAACTATTTTGCACTGGGAACAATTTGTCACCATTTTCTTTTCCTTTTTACTAATATATATATATATATATATATATATATATATATATATATATAAATGTAATCTGAGTTTTTCGAATATTAATAATAACATTCGATTCGCTAGCAATTATGCAAACAAGCCTCATTTTTAAAGCCATGTCAGTAGAATAAACCTTTCATTCTTGGCATTGTGTTGGCTTTAAAAATGAGGGTTGTTTGCATAATTGCAAACGAATCGAATGTTATAATCAATATTCGAAAAACTCAGATTACATTTATTGTATTCAGTATGTAGAGCAAAATTTTTTCTTCTTTTTTGATTATATATATATATAGGAACGAGTAGGACCCCGACGGCTGAGCTCAAGCCGTTTCGACGGATAATTCTGGACTAAATGAAAATATATATATATATATATATATATTGCTGATTTGCTATCGAAACGGTAAACGCTTAACAGTAGGGAAGAGAATCCTTATCATATATATACGTACATATATATATATATATATATATATATATATATATATATATATATATATATATATATAGATATATATATATATATATATATATATATATATATATATATATATATAACGAAGGAAATGTGGTAAGGAACCAGGTGGACCATGACGCACCAAAGTACTCAATATATATATTCCAGAATTAGCCGTCGAAACGGCTTGAGCTCAGCTGTCGGGGTCTTACTGGTTCCTATATATATATATATATATATATATATATATATATATATATATATATAGGATGTTAATCAACTTTAGATTTTAATTCATTATCTAATATATTTTGCGCGCACAAAACGAGAGAGATTGCGTTGAAGCAACAGCAATCTGTTGGCTGAACACAAGCGATCTCCACCTAGGGAGCAATCTGTTGGCTGAACACAACCGATCTCCACCTAGGGAACCTAACTTCATATTTCTTCCTTTATTATAGCAAAAGAAGATCTGATGATATAATTGAAAATAAATAGTTTACGGTATATTAGTTAATTTGTAAATGAGCTAGCACAAAGCTTTAGCAAACATTGCTATATCACACCTATCACTTCTGTTTAACCATATAGAAATTCACAATTGAAACAGGCAGCTTCACAGGATGCCATTAATCGATAAATATACTTTCAATATTAAATAAACATAAATATTTATATTCTGATATATTTGTTAGTTTTTAATTCATATTTAATGTAAATCACGAGATTTTTACTACTATCACACACACACACATATATAAAAACATATACACATATACACACACACATATATACATACATATACACACACATACATACACACACATACACACACATATATATATGCATCAAACATAAAGTGTTTAATATCTGAATGTTTACGAGATGTATTTATTAATCAATTTAATCAACTTCAACATTCGTGTAGAGCTAGTAAGCCATGACAGATTAGTTGAGGAATCTGATTCTGTTTTACAATTAAGAAACAAAAAAAAAAAAGATATAAAGAGGGAGAAAAAGGAAAAGAAAGAGAAGGAAGAAAGAGTGAAAAGAAACAAAAATACAAAAAAACGAGGAAAACAAAGACGGCTATAAAGCTTATGAAGGTTTCTGACACACACACACACACACACACACACACATATATATAACGAAGGACGTGTGGTAGGGAACCAGGTGAACCATAACGCACCAGAGTACTCGATACTTAGGGTAGTAGAGTGGATAATAGGAAAATGTTTAAGACCCCGACGGCAGAGTTCAAGCCGTTTCTGGACTCCAGAAATAGCCGTCGAAACGGCTTGAGCTCTGCCGTCGGGGTCTTGAATATTTTCCTATATATATATATATATATGCATGGTCTCAGCCGGATTGATGGAACAGGTAAAAGAGTAATATATATATATATATATATATATATATTAGAAAGTGAGGTATTTTTTACAAAATGAAAAATAACCGAGGTGTCCTACACGAGTGAAAGTATAAAGAAAAAGAGATGAAATCGAAAATGCAACTGAAGTCTTATTTTTTTAAAAAATATATATATTTATTTGGTTCCTTTACCGGTTTCGCAGTTCTTCTGCTTTTCAAAAGGTGAGTTGAGATGGAGGGTCTGTGGTTTTTCTTTATATATATATATATATATATATATATATATATATATATACGATATATTAAAAAAAAACAAATAAAGATTCAACGAGAATCGTATTTCGGCGGCAGGAAAAGCGAAGCGAAACGCAAAAATCAGAAATGATACTGACAAAGTGGTCAATAGTTAAAAACCAGAGCTAAACAATGTGTTAAGAAGCCATACAAAACTGAAAAGGTGGTCAAGAAGGCATTAACCACCCAAGCCAAAAACCAAATCAAGCTAAACAGGTCAAAACAAAATAACTGATAAAAAATAAATGATAATATATATATATATGTATATATATATATATATATATAAATATATATATATATATATATATATCGGCCTGCCCACCCAGCCAGTGGGATGGCGTTATCTTATGGCTAAAACAGCACGACGTACTGTGACCAGCGGCGCCGAATGGACGTCCGACAGACTGGTCGATCAAGGTGATCAAGGTGATATATATATATATATATATGTATATATATATATATATATATATAAAGGGTAAAGACCCCCTTCGGCCACGAATGACCATGGAATTTGCACCTAGAAAGTTTTCCTCCAAGGCACAAGTCCAGGCAAGGTTGTTTGTGGAAGACCAGTAGTCCCCCATGCATACCAGTCTCCCTCTCCACGCCACCGATAAGGTCCAAGGGTAAGGCAATGGCCGATACAGCTTGGCACCAGTGACGTCGCAACTCATTTCTACAGCTGAGTAAACTGGAGCAACGTGAAATAAAGTGTCTTGCTCAAGGAAACAACACATCACCAGGTCCGAGAATTGAACTCACAACCTTTCGATTGCAAGCCCAATGCTCTAACCACTAAGCCATGTGTGAGTGTTCATCTGCCATGGTATATAGCATATGTTTATGTAGTGTTGATCAGTTAACTGAATATAATTATTAAAATCCTAATGTGTTTCAATACTGAGAGAGGCTTAGATTTCCGAAGAACTGCATGGAATAATTTATAGAATGATCCTACATTAATACGGGATTTAAAAAAATCTCTTATTGTAATTTCCGTTGTGTGTTTCTATATTTCATGTAACGCTTAGAAGGTAATCAAAGCTCAACTAAAGAATGGCTGAGTGAATGGTGGCAGTAGGAGAATTGTTTAATCTATCAAACATACTCTCACTATCATACACATATCTATGGATGTTTGTGTATGTATGTCTATGTATAAATGTATGTTTGTGTATGTATGTTTGTGTATGTCTGTCTATGTATATATGTATGTTTGTGTATGTATGTCTATGTATATATGTATGTTTATGTATATATATATATATATATGTTTATGTATATATATATATGTATGTTTATGTATATATATATGTATATATGTATGTTTATGTATATATATATATATATGTATGTTTATGTATATACATATATGTATGTTTATATATATATATATATATATATATATATATATATATATATATATATATATATATATATATATATGTATGTTTATGTATATATATATGTATGTTTATGTATATATGTGTGTATTTGTGTATGCATGTTTATGTATATATATATATCTATGTTTGTGTATGTATGTTTATGTATATATGTATGTTTGTATATTTATGTTTATGTATATATATATATATGTATGTTTGTGTATGTGCACTTGGTAGTGTTTCGCAATATATATAAAAGTATGACAATAACTACATCTATGACAACAGGATGTGTCAGCGACATATTAGGCAGGTCTATTTGATTTAATATTTGAGTACAATAAATATATTATCGTTATTCACAGATATACTAGTTAATATAATAATCACCATTCAATAAATTTTATATTAAGATGAATCATAGTTTCAGACTAAAAGATATATTCAGATTAGTTTTCATCTCTGCTATTAATTTTATTTTTTAACACAAGAGTCAACGAGTACATCTGTTATTATATTTAAATCCTATCTTTTTTATCAATACCGATATAAATATATTCTACACAGCACCTTCAGTTCGTGGGCTTCAAATTTCTCTGATTCAGATTTTCTTTCCAAGTTGTTTTTTTAAATTTTTTTTTTTTAAAGTTATTTTTCTAGGAAGTTACTTCAAATATATTCCGAACAGAAGATTTCTAGAACCTTGGTTGCTCAATACTTAAGCATTTAATTCTAAAAATTAAAAAATTAACTAATGAAAAAAAACAATATATATATATATATATATATATATATATATATATATATATATATACACAAAACGCCAGCGCCAACAGTTTTGCAAGAGATGTCAACATGAATGGACCTGTTATTTTTATCTAAAGACATTTTTTTCCAATTCCATCCCGCCCGTCCCCCCAATCTAACTTATTTCTCATTCTTTCTTCTGATGAAGGACTAGCGTCCGAAACGTTACGACCCTCTTCCTGCTATATCAAGCGTTACCTAATATATTCCTTCCATATACTGTACCGATTGTGTTGTTATTTCTGTTTACCTTTTATATATATAATCATCATCATCATCATCAGGTTTAGCGTCCGTGTTCCACGCTTGCATGGGTTTGGACGGGGGTTTTCCCACTTGAGGCAAGAGTGGTTGTCTTGCTCGCATAGGACTGTCTGGCGGGTTTTCTACAGTTGGATGCCCTTCCTAACACCAACCACATTTACAGTGTGGGGCTGGGAGGTTTTTACCGTGTTGCCTACACGGCCACATTTACAGCGTGGACTGTGTGTTTTTTGTCGTGACACCTACACGATCTCATTTGTTTCGGCCTGGATGGTGTGGCACCAACACAACTTTACATTGAAAGGGGCGGTGTGGATGGGGTGGAGGTGGTGGGACGGGGGAGTGTTTTGATAGAGATGCCTACTGACTGTAGTAGGTTTTTACTTTGCATTTAGGTAAGGCGGGTCTTCTCTATTACTGAGTACCGCCAAAGGTCTCGGTCCAGTGACATTGTCTTGGAGAGGTGTAAGTGTGTGAGGTCGGAGTTTATCAGCTCGTCCCATGTTTTTCTGGGTCTGCCTACTCCGTGGCTACCGTCTATCTTTATTGCCCTGCACTTTGTTATACAGCTGTCGTCTTTCATGCGCATCACGTGACCGTACCAACGTAGCCTTCTCTCGAGTAAACAATATCTGATCCCTCTTATTTCTAATGTTTTCCTTAGTTCGTTTATGCTTTGCCGTTCACGTATATTACTATTGCACATCCAGCGGAGCATGCAAGCTTCGTTCCTCTCTAGTCTGCGTATATCCTCTGCACACAATGGCCAGGTCTCACTGCCATGCAGCATTGCTGTTCGTATGCAGGCATCGTATAACCTGCCTTTCATTTTTAGGGAGAACCCTCTAGTGGCTAATAGTGGTATAAGCTCTCTGAACTTTTTCCATCCAGTTCTGACTCTAGCTACTGTACTTTCAGAGCACCCTCCCCCACTGCTGATTTTGTCACCCAGGTAACGGAAGCTGTCCACTATTTCTATAGAACCCTCTGCGCAGTTGAAGGAGCTAGTATTTTGGGGCACTTGCTGCTACTTATTGCACCAGAGCACCGGCCACATGTAAAATCTATGTTCTTAGTTAGCTTACCTGTGATCCCACTACATCTTTTATGCACCCATACTTTGCATTTGGGACATAAAATGGAGTTTCTACACACTTTCCTACACACTGAGCATGGCCATTTCCCAGATGGGACTGCCGCCTTATTTTCTTTCCTACAAACTAGAACTTTAGTCTTAGCCAGGTTAATTTTAAGGCCTTTTGATTCTAGGCCGTGCTTCCATGTTTGGAATTTCTTCTCTAGTTCGGTCATTGATTCAGCTATGAGCGTTAGATC
>OZ024745.1:11660805-11665805 GCA_964016885.1 Eledone cirrhosa
GTGCTGGGGGAAACACTGGCTACACTATTGCTCTTTCATGGTGTGCTGGGTGTAACACTGGCTACACTATTGCTCTTTCATGGTGTGCTGGGTGTAACACTGGCTACACTATTGCTCTTTCATGGTGTGCTGGGTGTAACACTGGCTACACTATTGCTCTTTCATGGTGTGCTGGGTGTAACACTGTCTACACTATTGCTCTTTCATGGTGTGCTGGGTGTAACACACACTATTGCTCTTTCATGGTGTGCTGGGTGTAACACTGGCTACACTATTGCTCTTTCATGGTGTGCTGGGTGTAACACTGGCTACACTATTGCTCTTTCATGGTGTGCTGGGTGTAACACTGGCTACACTATTGCTCTTTCATGGTGTGCTGGGGGAAACACTGGCTACACTATTGCTCTTTCATGGTGTGCTGGGTGTAACACTGGCTACACTATTGCTCTTTCATGGTGTGCTGGGTGTAACACTGGCTACACTATTGCTCTTTCATGGTGTGCTGGGTGTAACACTGGCTACACTATTGCTCTTTCATGGTGTGCTGGGTGTAACACTGGCTACACTATTGCTCTTTCATGGTGTGCTGGGTGTAACACTGGCTACACTATTGCTCTTTCATGGTGTGCTGGGGGAAACACTGGCTACACTATTGCTCTTTCATGGTGTGCTGGGTGTAACACTGGCTACACTATTGCTCTTTCATGGTGTGCTGGGTGTAACACTGGCTACACTATTGCTCTTTCATGGTGTGCTGGGTGTAACACTGGCTACACTATTGCTCTTTCATGGTGTGCTGGGTGTAACACTGGCTACACTATTGCTCTTTCATGGTGTGCTGGGTGTAACACTGGCTACACTATTGCTCTTTCATGGTGTGCTGGGGGAAACACTGGCTACACTATTGCTCTTTCATGGTGTGCTGGGTGTAACACTGGCTACACTATTGCTCTTTCATGGTGTGCTGGGTGTAACACTGGCTACACTATTGCTCTTTCATGGTGTGCTGGGGGAAACACTGGCTACACTATTGCTCTTTCATGGTGTGCTGGGTGTAACACTGGCTACACTATTGCTCTTTCATGGTGTGCTGGGGGAAACACTGGCTACACTATTGCTCTTTCATGGTGGGCTGGGTGTAACACTGGCTACACTATTGCTCTTTCATGGTGTGCTGGGTGTAACACTGGCTACACTATTGCTCTTTCATGGTGTGCTGGGTGTAACACTGGCTACACTATTGCTCTTTCATGGTGTGCTGGGTGTAACACTGGCTACACTATTGCTCTTTCATGGTGTGCTGGGTGTAACACTGGCTACACTATTGCTCTTTCATGGTGTGCTGGGGAAACACTGGCTACACTATTGCTCTTTCATGGTGTGCTGGGTGTAACACTGGCTACACTATTGCTCTTTCATGGTGTGCTGGGTGTAACACTGGCTACACTATTGCTCTTTCATGGTGTGCTGGTGTAACACTGGCTACACTATTGCTCTTTCATGGTGTGCTGGGTGTAACACTGGCTACACTATTGCTCTTTCATGGTGTGCTGGGTGTAACACTGGCTACACTATTGCTCTTTCATGGTGTGCTGGGTGTAACACTGGCTACACTATTGCTCTTTCATGGTGTGCTGGGTGTAACACTGGCTACACTATTGCTCTTTCATGGTGTGCTGGGTGTAACACTGGCTACACTATTGCTCTTTCATGGTGTGCTGGGTGTAACACTGGCTACACTATTGCTCTTTCATGGTGTGCTGGGTGTAACACTGGCTACACTACTGCTCTTTCATGGTGTGCTGGGTGTAACACTGGCTACACTACTGCTCTTTCATGGTGTGCTGGGTGTAACACTGGCTACACTATTGCTCTTTCATGGTGTGCTGGGTGTAACACTGGCTACACTATTGCTCTTTCATGTTGTGCTGGGGGAAACACTGGCTACACTATTGCTCTTTCATGGTGTGCTGGGTGTAACACTGGCTACACTATTGCTCTTTCATGGTGTGCTGGGTGTAACACTGGCTACACTATTGCTCTTTCATGGTGTGCTGGGTGTAACACTGGCTACACTATTGCTCTTTCATGGTGTGCTGGGGGAAACACTGGCTACACTATTGCTCTTTCATGGTGTGCTGGGTGTAACACTGGCTACACTATTGCTCTTTCATGGTGTGCTGGGTGTAACACTGGCTACACTATTGCTCTTTCATGGTGTGCTGGTGTAACACTGGCTACACTATTGCTCTTTCATGGTGTGCTGGGTGTAACACTGGCTACACTATTGCTCTTTCATGGTGTGCTGGGGGAAACACTGGCTACACTATTGCTCTTTCATGGTGTGCTGGGGGAAACACTGGCTACACTATTGCTCTTTCATGGTGTGCTGGGTGTAACACTGGCTACACTATTGCTCTTTCATGGTGTGCTGGGTGTAACACTGGCTACACTATTGCTCTTTCATGGTGTGCTGGGTGTAACACTGGCTACACTATTGCTCTTTCATGGTGTGCTGGGTGTAACACTGGCTACACTATTGCTCTTTCATGGTGTGCTGGGTGTAACACTGGCTACACTATTGCTCTTTCATGGTGTGCTGGGGGAAACACTGGCTACACTATTGCTCTTTCATGGTGTGCTGGGTGTAACACTGGCTACACTATTGCTCTTTCATGGTGTGCTGGGTGTAACACTGGCTACACTATTGCTCTTTCATGGTGTGCTGGGTGTAACACTGGCTACACTATTGCTCTTTCATGGTGTGCTGGGTGTAACACTGGCTACACTATTGCTCTTTCATGGTGTGCTGGGTGTAATACTGGCTACACTATTGCTCTTTCATGGTGTGCTGGGTGTAACACTGGCTACACTATTGCTCTTTCATGGTGTGCTGGGGGAAACACTGGCTACACTATTGCTCTTTCATGGTGTGCTGGGTGTAATACTGGCTACACTATTGCTCTTTCATGGTGTGCTGGGTGTAACACTCGCTACACTATTGCTCTTTCATGGTGTGCTGGGTGTAACACTGGCTACACTATTGCTCTTTCATGGTGTGCTGGGTGTAATACTGGCTACACTATTGCTCTTTCATGGTGTGCTGGGTGTAACACTGGCTACACTATTGCTCTTTCATGGTGTGCTGGGTGTAACACTGGCTACACTATTGCTCTTTCATGGTGTGCTGGGTGTAACACTGGCTACACTATTGCTCTTTCATGGTGTGCTGGGTGTAACACTGGCTACACTATTGCTCTTTCATGGTGTGCTGCGTGTAACACTGGCTACACTATTGCTCTTTCATGGTGTGCTGGGTGTAATACTGGCTACACTATTGCTCTTTCATGGTGTGCTGGGTGTAACACTGGCTACACTATTGCTCTTTCATGGTGTGCTGGGGGAAACACTGGCTACACTATTGCTCTTTCATGGTGTGCTGGGTGTAATACTGGCTACACTATTGCTCTTTCATGGTGTGCTGGGTGTAACACTGGCTACACTATTGCTCTTTCATGGTGTGCTGGGGGAAACACTGGCTACACTATTGCTCTTTCATGGTGTGCTGCGTGTAACACTGGCTACACTATTGCTCTTTCATGGTGTGCTGGGTGTAATACTGGCTACACTATTGCTCTTTCATGGTGTGCTGGGTGTAACACTGGCTACACTATTGCTCTTTCATGGTGTGCTGGGTGTAACACTGGCTACACTATTGCTCTTTCATGGTGTGCTGGGGGAAACACTGGCTACACTATTGCTCTTTCATGGTGTGCTGGGGGAAACACTGGCTACACTATTGCTCTTTCATGGTGTGCTGGGTGTAACACTGGCTACACTACTGCTCTTTCATGGTGTGCTGGGGGAAACACTGGCTACACTATTGCTCTTTCATGGTGTGCTGGGGGAAACACTGGCTACACTATTGCTCTTTCATGGTGTGCTGGGTGTAACACTGGCTACACTATTGCTCTTTCATGGTGTGCTGGGTGTAACACTGGCTACACTATTGCTCTTTCATGGTGTGCTGGGTGTAACACTGGCTACACTATTGCTCTTTCATGGTGTGCTGGGTGTAACACTGGCTACACTATTGCTCTTTCATGGTGTGCTGGGGGAAACACTGGCTACACTATTGCTCTTTCATGGTGTGCTGGGTGTAACACTGGCTACACTATTGCTCTTTGATGGTGTGCTGGGGGAAACACTGGCTACACTATTGCTCTTTCATGGTGTGCTGGGTGTAACACTGGCTACACTATTGCTCTTTCATGGTGTGCTGGGTGTAACACTGGCTACACTATTGCTCTTTCATGGTGTGCTGGGGGAAACACTGGCTACACTATTGCTCTTTCATGGTGTGCTGGGTGTAACACTGGCTACACTATTGCTCTTTCATGGTGTGCTGGGGGAAACACTGGCTACACTATTGCTCTCTCATGGTGTGCTGGGTGTAACACTGGCTACACTATTGCTCTTTCATGGTGTGCTGGGGGAAACACTGGCTACACTATTGCTCTTTCATGGTGTGCTGGGGGAAACACTGGCTACACTATTGCTCTTTCATGGTGTGCTGGGGGAAACACTGGCTACACTATTGCTCTTTCATGGTGTGCTGGGTGTAACACTGGCTACACTATTGCTCTTTCATGGTGTGCTGGGTGTAACACTGGCTACACTATTGCTCTTTCATGGTGTGCTGGGGGAAACACTGGCTACACTATTGCTCTTTCATGGTGTGCTGGGGGAAACACTGGCTACACTATTGCTCTTTCATGGTGTGCTGGGGGAAACACTGGCTACACTATTGCTCTTTCATGGTGTGCTGGGGGAAACACTGGCTACACTATTGCTCTTTCATGGTGTGCTGGGGGAAACACTGGCTACACTATTGCTCTTTCATGGTGTGCTGGGGGAAACACTGGCTACACTATTGCTCTTTCATGGTGTGCTGGGGGAAACACTGGCTACACTATTGCTCTCTCATGGTGTGCTGGGTG
>OZ024745.1:11670805-11678305 GCA_964016885.1 Eledone cirrhosa
ATCCATGACAACCTCCACCTCATGCGATACATCATAGAGAGGGTTGGGAACGAACCCGGCTTTGGTGGGGCTCTGATCAACTTGGATCAATCTAAGGCGTTCGATAGTGTCGACCATGGTTACCTGGATGCGGTGCTAGCGGCGGCAGGCTTCGAACCCGTTTTCAGGGGCTGGATCACTGCTATGCACAGCAGCCGCATCTGCTCTAGGGTCAAGGTGAACGGCTACCTTTCGGAGCCGTTCAAAATCGTGGGGTCCATCCAACAAGGGTGCCCCCTCTCCTCCCTTCTGTATGTGTTGACTCTCGAGCCACTACTGCGGAAGTTGGAGTTGTTGCAGGGCATCCCTTTGGAACCGGGATTGCGGAAAGCGGTGTCGGCCTACGCCGATGACGTGACAGTAATGGTGTCGACGGCCTCCGAAATCGAGGCGGTCGGCACCTTACTGGAGGAGTACGAAAGGTTCACAGGGGCTAAGCTGAACCGGGACAAGTCGATCGGTTTGCAACTCGGCACGTGGAGGGGCAGACCGATGCCCTCCGATGGCGTCGTCGGACGCTGGACGGAGGGCCCGGTGAAGTTGCTCGGGGTCTGGTTCGGACCCGATCTCCAGGTGGAGAAGAACTGGGCGGAGGTTACGAACAGGGTGTTTGCACTGACCCAGAAGTGGGCCAGTTGCAAACTATCCCTGAAAGGTCGGGCGGAGGTGGTGAACACCTATATAGCGTCCGTCATCTACTACCGCCTGACCGTAGTGCCCTGCCCAAGGGAAACCCTCACCAAGATGGAGCGAGCGCTCTTCCAATTCCTTTGGAAGAGGCAAGCGCCTATGGTGAGGAGATCCATCTGCTGTCAACACCCTTCGAAAGGAGGGCTGGGGATGCCGTGGCTAATGATGCGTAAACACGCATTAAGGCTACGGCACCTCTACACCGGTCAACCGGTGTGGGCCTCGTTTGTGAGACGAACCTTTCCCAGACTCGTCTCACTCACCGAGCTGCAATCCTGGGTCAAGCAAAGACCGAGAAAACTGGGCGCCTGGCACACTGAGTGTGCCCAGGCGCTCACCGCCCTCTGGCAGGCGGATCGGGTTATCAGTGGAGACTCCACCGCAACATTCTATAGAGGGCTGGTACGCAGCATGTGCGACGACGCCCTCGGAGAAGCCCTAGACATGGAAGAGGACGAACTGGCCAGCCTGTTCGGTAGGACATTCAGCCCGGGACCTATGGACAACTTCCAGAAGTCCCTGGCCTGGCAGTGCTACCGAGGGGCTCTACCCGTCCGAGAAAAACTCTACAGACACGGGCGCCCGGGTAGGGACCCCGCCAAAAAGATCTGTCCCAGATGCGTGTGCGACGAGGAAACCGTTTCACACGCATTGGTACACTGCTCGGGCGTAACCGATCTGTGGGGCTATGTCGAACAACTGCTGTCAAGGGTGGGACCGATCCGGTTGACCACCGAGTCTATTGTAATGATCAAGCCGCCTCCCCCCTTCAAAGATGAAGGAGAGGCGGTGTTTCTGTGCGTAATAGCCATGGTGAAAGAAGTTGTATGGTGGACGCGTCTGAAAGGACTGAGGTCAGGCACCTTTCTCTCTGGCCAACAACTGGTCCGTTTATCCGATATCATTTCGGAAGAAGGATCAGGATGGAGAGAGAGGTGCTCCACCCCAGTCGTTTTTATGAAAGGTGGGTGAAAGTGGCGAGAATGGCCCGTGTGAATGGGCCTTCTCTTTACATAAGCCTGTAGATGGAAAGGAGGAAGGAACGAGGGAGCACCCCCTCTCTGTGCTCCTGAGGAAAAGGGTTGCACACTTTTTTCTATTGAGGATTTTGTTATAAATTTTATTTTTTGTTATATTTTATTTTTATACATTGTTATTGCCTCCTCCTTTTTGAGGACGCCTTTTTGTGTAAACTCCCGCCTTTGTACTTGTCCCACTTTTGATGCCCTGGTGGCAAATAAAAGAAACATATCTATCCATATATATGAGAAAATGAGGGGTTTTTTTTAAATGAAAAAAAAAAACGATGTCCAACACGAGTGAAAGTATAAGGAAAAAAGATGCAAGAAAAACCAGAAACCCTCCTTCTCAATTCTACTTTTGAAAAGCATAAGAACTGTGGAACTAGTAAAGGAAACAAATAAATATTCTTAAAAAGACTCCAGTTGCATTTTCGATTTCATCTTTATTCTATATATATGTATATATAAAACCAAAAGTTTATATCGTTCGCTGATTATTCAACGAATTCAATTTTACAATAGATTAGAAGCACTAGACAGAGATTGAAGATTCAAGACCTTACCGGTATGTCGTATAATCTCTTATATAATTTATCTGATGAAAACGTACTGAAACACCATTGTACCTTTGAAATATGAATAATAAAATATATACTTTGGTTATGATAATATTTCTCATTTATTAATATTTTGAAAAATATTATATATATATGGTGGATTGGAAGTATCGTTAGAGGGTCGGACGCCATGCTTTGCAGCAAAAAAGAGTTATGTCCCTTTATGGTCTGAGTTCAAATCCCGCCGAGGTTAACTTTGCCTTTCATCCTTACGGGGTCGATAAAATAAAGTATCAGTAATACACTGGCATAATTGCTCGCCTTGTGCCAAAAGTAGAAGCAATTATATATATATATATATATATATATATATATTATTTAAAATATTAATAAATGAGAAATATTATCATAACCAAAGTATATATTTTATTATACATATTTCAAAGGTACAATATATATATAATGTGAGTAATATTAAATATTATCCAATTACAAGTATGAGAATAGCTCAATGTAAAATAACAAGTATATTACAGAGCTGAAATACTTTACAAACAACAATCAAAGAGTGTTTAGAACATTTAATCACTTACGATCGTTTCATCCTAGTACAAGACCGCATTCATTACAGTATATAATAAAGGTTGAAACACAAATATAATATCAGAAGTTTGTCATAAGAATATTAGGAGGATACATAATATGGGAAGTAAGCATAAGTATCAACATTTATATAAGAAAAGATAGCAAAGGCGGAAGAAGATTATGAAAAATATGAGCATATAAATGCAATAAAATTAGGAGCAGCTAAAAGCATAAAACATTTTTAAAAATTAAAAGACATGCTACTATAGAGAATATATATATATAGAGAGAGATTCCTGATGATTTCTAAAGAATGAAACAGTTCTAGTCCTGTAGAATCTCATCTATATTAAAATGTTTTACTCTGCTATGTATTGAGTACCTTACTTACTGCGGTTACCTCCGATTCAACCTGGAATAACTTACCTATATATATATATATATATATGAGAGACGTAAAATAAGAAAAATTTAAAATTAACTTACTTACTAAAATTTCACTCCCAACTAATTACTTTCTGAAATGGAATAAATATACTTTCCGAAGAAAATATAGAGAATCATTTCGTCGTCAGGGAAGTCTATTCTCAGCTAAGTATCCAGGCAAAGCGTGGACTCTGGAAACTTATACAAAAATAATTCAGTGGAGAGAAAATAGCAAACAGTGGACTGAATTCCTAGCCATTGAGAAAATCACTGCCTACTGCGTCGGTGGCAAATTCAAAAAGAATCAATCACGTGACATCGAGTTTAATCAGTGGAAAGTGGTTTGTTAAGAAGACAGCGGCCTGCCTACTACCATAGCAGCAGTCTTGGCCAATATTGCCGACAAATAATTTGGAGATAATTATAAAGAATTAATATCTAGTAACATATATATACATACAGATGCATATCAATGCTAGCAAATATATAGGTTTTGTCTTAATAACTTTGTGGTTCAATGCATGGGGTTGCAGAACAATAATATGAGAGACGTAAAATAAGAAAATTATAAAATTAACTTACTTACTAAAATTTCACTCCCAACTAATTAGTTTCTGGAATGGAATAAATATATTTTCCGAAGAAAATATAGAGACCTTTTACATACATACATACATACATATATATATATATATATATATATATAAAAGGTAAGCAGAAATAACAACACAATTGGTACAATATATGGAAGGTATATATTAGGTTAAAGCTTGATATAGCAGGAAGAGGGTCTTAACATTTCGGACGCTAGTCCTTCATCAGAAGAAAGAGATACACGACTCGACTCATCATAGGAACCTCTGGTCGTTTTTTTCTTCTAAATATGACTAATTTACCCGTGTTACAAACTATGGTGTATCGTCTCCACCTGTGATTTATATATATATATATATATATATATATATATATATATATATATAAGTTTCATTTTTTTCCGTTTATATATATATATATATATATATATATATATATATATATATATATATATATATATATATATATATATATGCATATAATTATGTAATAAGCAACATAAGACAATTATTCCATTTACCAAAGGTTTCACGAAGACAGACGAGCTCACACACAGACGTCTGAAATTGCTCATCAGAATGAAAATTTAATATGGACGTAAGATATGAATTTAGAAACAAAGGCTAAAACAATTGAAAGCGAGGCTGATATATTATAAAATAAAGATGAGAAATAAAATAAAATAACGGGAAAAATATACAGACTGAAGTAGAACGTAAGGTTATCAGTTATTAATGAGATCTCTTATACGAAAATAAAATTCCCTACAGGTAAAACTTCATTCTGACCACTCTAACACGATGCATTGTGTTATTTTTTATCTACTTTTTAGACAAATTTCATTATTTTTTTACTTATATATTTTTTTATCTACTTTTTACTTCTGTTTGGTTCCATCTATATTCCTCTACTTGTTCTACTTTTAGAACAAATTATTCCCCTTGAACAAAGAAATAACAAATATTTAGGATTGTTCTATACTATTCTACTGGATATAACACACTGATATCTGCACCCCTTTTCCTCCAACTTTAATCTTCCTATACAATCTGTCTAAATTCCTTTACACTCGCAACTTTCTTTTCTTAGAGGTCATTCGATACCTCATCCCCTGACTGCTAATTTACTCATCTACTACTACCAGCTTAATGATCTATTTTGCCCCTTCCTATTTTTACTTTGGGTCAATCTCAACATTGTTCTTAAAAGGTTACTTATTCATACATGTTTTTATATTCTTCAATAAACAAAACTCATTATTTCTGATGACGGCATAGGGAAGACGTATAATATATTTTCTTACTTTGATAATTTGTAATATATTTTACATAGATCACTAATAGAATGAACCCACGGAGAACTACCCCCCAGAAACGATCGTAAAATAATGAGTTTTACTATGAATTACCCGTATTTTGTTTAATTTCATTGTTTTCACTATTTGCATTATAAATATATACTAGCAGAAGTACCCGGCGTTGCTCGGATATTAAATAGCAGTTGTGCATACTATTTATGTCAATACTTCAGTGCTTCTTCAAAAACTATACTTTTACAAAATCATCCGCTTTTTCCAAAAGGGGGTTCCTGCCCCCAGGGGTCCCCTACCCAATATGTGCCAATTCTGAGAGTTCACATTCATCTGTAGGACAAACGTAGCCCATGTGTCAAGTTTTGTGAAAATCGGTTGCGAACTCCAGAAGTTATGACGTTTTGTTGCATTGCACTGCAGTGCTTCAGTCGACTCCAAGGAAGTGGTTAAAGTGGTTAAAGTGGTTATCTGCCGGGGCCCCTATAATCAATATCTGGAAAAATGACAGTGCCCATGACCATCCGGAGTACATAAGTAACCTAAGTCTTAAATTTGGTGAAAATACTGTAGAAATGCATAAGGTTTATACATACGCGCGTGTGTGTGTATATTTGTGTGTGCGTATGTATGTGTATGTCCGTCGGGGCATACGTATGTACTGGCCTAAATCTTCACTATTTACTTTTACTATTTTAATAACCTGTCATTTTCGTTTTCAATTTTATTTACATCATTCTTAAACTCCGGGGCTGGAAATCATTCTGTTATTTTAAATAGAATATTAGTCTAAAGACTCCATTTATACCATAAGCTTGGTCTTGTCTTTGCATGAAATTGTTCTTCACGATCCCCATAACGATGTATTATCCTCGCTTTTTCCCCGTTCATTGCCAGGGAACGTCTTCACGAACCAAAATATCGTCTTCCTGTTTTCGTTCGGTTGCAACGTTTCTCAAAATATTTACTTCTGCGTTCACAGATTACTCTCAGTTCAATTTGAATGGGAAATTCCTGTTTCATCGATTTTCTCCGTAACCATGGAAGCTTGTAGTAGCCAAAAGTTTATTAACAGCGAAATAACGTTGTCTTTGATATGTTATTTTAAATAAGACAATGAATTGAAAAATACTACTTACTGTTAGTGGTGGTTAACATGTATTAGAAATAAAATGAAAATGATATCTGAAAAAACGTACTTGAGAACATGACTCCCATCTTCGCAATTTAAGGGTTTTATTTCTTTTGATGGAAAACAGTGAATGTTTTCGGTTTGGCATTTCGTAAAATGTGGTACTGCAGAATTGATTTCATAAAACGGTACTGTATGATAGTTTACACTTTGATTGCCCTGGTCAGCAAGAGGGGCCTCTATATATTAGATATTTATTAGAAGAGGGGGAAATAACTAACTCCAGTATTAGAACAGGGGGTTCGCAATGTAAGGGTTTTATTTTTTTTGTTAGAAAACAGTTACCTTTTTCGTTTTGGCATTTCGTAAAATTCTACTGCAGAATCGATTTCATAAAACAGTACTGTATGATCGTTATAGAATTATTTAAATTTAATATAGAGCAATTGTATTTTAAAAATGAAAATGAAACATACTGTAGTAGCCAAAAGTTTATTAACAGCGAAATAACGTTGACTTTGATATGTTTTTTTAGACAAAAGTATTAGAACAGGGGGAAATAACTCACCGAACGCGATAGTTTTGGGGCCCCAGGGACCACATTTTTCAAGTTAGAGATTTGAAACCTCGTCTATTTGCTTCCTTGGCACTTTTTACATAGGTGTGTAAATTTTCAATGTTCGTCCGACCACGTCTACTACCATTTAACCGTGCACATCTGAATTTCAATCACCGCCCATTTCACAAATATGTATTAGATATGAACCAGACAAATAGAATTCGTCCAAGTCCACCGTTTGCCACTCACTCCATGACTTTACAGAAATCGTATTTTGTAAATACAAATCCGTATAGAGTGGACACAATTAGTTTATTAGTGGAACCGACGGTGTTGTGTGGGAACACAGTTAACATATCCCGACCACGTGGTTTCAATATATTTGTGTGTGCGTGTGTGTGTGTGGGTGGGTGGTTCTAGAAAAAAGATAGATAAAACAAGTACCAAACTTGATAAAAAATAATACAGTGATCAATATGATCGATTGAATGAGAATGGTGTCCCGCCATGGCCGCGCCTCATGACCGAATCCAGAAAAAGTATTAAAAAAATGAAAGTATATGTCTACGCGTTTATTTTATTTTATT
>OZ024745.1:11690805-11760805 GCA_964016885.1 Eledone cirrhosa
GGATTTGAACTCGGACTTCAGAGACACGAAACAAACAACGATCTAATGACTACCAAATCGACAACCTGTAAAAACACGTACATTTAACATTCCTCCTGTTTTTAACGGAGTTCTGGTCTTCGCATGATTTGGTCCATTCTAAATATGGAAATATTGTGGCTTTACTTAACAATTGTGAATTGTTTAATGATTATAAATCGGATAGAATCTGTTCTTAAGCCATGGATCTCAGACAGAATCAGCGTGGTAGAGTGTGTGATAAGACTGGACAGTAAAAGTACAATTACAGTCCCACAAGTTTTCTCACAGTTGCCCTCTACTTAATTTAACTGTCAATTAAATTATAAACACTACATATGTATTGCGTCCTTTATTCGGTGAATGTTCGTTGTTGGTTTGTTTTTTTTACATATAAAAGCATTTACTTTTAACTGTATTAAATAATATCGATGCCGCAATCAATCGAGTCATCACTAGTGTCACGTGGTCACGTGGTCACGTGACTGCAACGGGTCGTTAGTATTGCTGTTACCAAAGTTACCTTTACAAAAGAAAGCTATCTCTAGTAGAGAAGAGCACATCGTACGTAGATGTGGGGTTATCTCAAATGTCAAGTCGACTACTGGAGTGAGATCACTTGTGATGATATTATCCTCATTGCCAAGTTCATCTCTGTAGAAGTAATGTTGAAGAAGTCGTTGTAATATCAACAGAGAGATTTATCTTCCGTGGAAGATTTATCATTGTGTGTGTGTGTATATGTGTGTGTGTGTATGTGTGTGTGTGTGTGTGTGTGTTTATCATTGTTCTGCAGTTAAAGTCAATAAAGAAGGGGAAAGGAACAGAAAGGAACATTATTCGTTTTTCTATTGTACGAGAGTCGAGTTACTCAGTATTTCACTAATATGCTATGGATAATCGATACAATAAGATGGCTAAACATGGCAGAGAGAGAGAGAGAGAGAGAGAGAGAGCGAGAGAGAGAGAGAGAGAGAGAGAGAGAGAGAGAAGTACGTTTGGGTTAAATGTGTATGTGTGAAGTATGCTTGAAATGGACAAACAGACAGACGGGGAGATGTGTGAAGTATGCTTGAAATGGACAAACAGACAGACGGGGGAGACAGAGAGGGCGACCAAGGAGAGAGAAAGGTATGGATTGAGAATGAAACAGTAAAGCAAATAGAGAAAATAGGAATTATATGGGAAAAAGAAAGAATGTGTGTGTGTTTAGATTGGAAGAAACGAGAGAGAGAGAGAGAGGAGAGAGAGAGAGAGAGAGAGAGGATGAGAGAGAGAGAGAGTGAGAGAGGAGAGAGAAGGAGAGAGAGAGTGAGAGAGAGAGAGAGAGGAGAGAAGAGAGAGAGAGAGAGAGAGAGAGAGAGAGAGAGGGAGAGAGAGAGAGAGAGAGAGAGAGAGAGAGAGAGAGAGAGAGAGAGAGAGAGAGAGAGAGAGAGAGAGAGAGAGAGAGAGAGTGTGTGTATGAGTGTCAGGGGAGAAATGAAAGAGAGAAAGAAAGGTAAAATAAAATGAGAGTGGACAAGAGAAGGTAGAATTGCCTATATTTTCTTGCTGATAATGGCGGTGGGATCCACCTGTACGTGTCAATAGTGTTCAATCGCAGTTATTAATGTAAGGTCATTGATCTAAGGTGATTGATCTAAGAGGTATCCACGATTCAAACTTAGATAATACATATGATAAAACGTTATATTTACAGGAATGTGTCACCTAAGAAAGGCGCCATTAACAACACTATCACAACCATCAGCATCTCATACACACACACATATACACGCACACATATACTCACACACACACACATATATACTCACATTCACACACACACTCACACACATATACTCACATACACACACAGCACATACTCACATATATTAGAATATATATATATACATATATTAAAATATATGTATGTGTGTGTGAATGTGTGTGTGTGTGTGTGTGTGTATACATATATGTATGTGTATGGTATTTATGACCTACAAAACAAATATTTAACAAAAGATATCGACCAAACTTACAGTCGTTACCATTACTACAACAGTCAACACTAACCTACCAAACTTACAGTCGTTACCATCACTACTACAGTCAACACTAAACCTACCAAACTTACAGTCGTTACCATCACTACAAGAGTCAACACTAACCTACCAAACTTACAGTCGTTACCATCACTACAACAGTCAACACTAAACCTACCAAACTTACAGTCGTTACCAACACTACTACAGTCAACACTAAACCTACCAAACTTACAGTCGTTACCATCACTACAACAGTCAACACTAAACCTACAAACTTACAGTTGTTACCATCACTACAACAGTCAACAATAAACCTACCAAACTTACAGTCGTTACCATCACTACGACAGTCAACACTAAACCTACCAAACTTACAGTCGTTACCATCACTACTACAGTCAACACTAAACCTACCAAACTACAGTCGTTACCATCACTACTACAGTCAACACTAAACCTACCAAACTTACAGTCGTTACCATCACTACAAACAGTCAACACTAAACCTACCAAACTTACAGTCGTTAACCATCACTACTACAGTCAACACTAAACCTACCAAACTTACAGTCGTTACCATCACTACAACAGTCAACACTAACCTACCAAACTTACAGTCGTTACCATCACTACAACAGTCAACACTAAACCTACCAAACTTACAGTCGTTACTATCACTACTACAGTCAACACTAAACCTACCAAACTTACAGTCGTTACCATCACTACTACAGTCAACACTAAACCTACCAAACTTACAGTCGTTACCATCACTACTACAGTCAAAACTAAACCTACCAAATTTACAGTCGTTACTATCACTACAACAGTCAACACTAAACTACCAAACTTACAGTCGTTACCATCACTAGTACAGTCAACACTAAACCTACCAAACTTACAGTCGTTACCATCACTACTACAGTCAACACAAAACCTACAACACTTACAGTCGTTACCATCACTAATACAGTCAACACTAAACCTACCAAACTTAGAGTCGTTACATCACTACAACAGTCAACACTAAACCTACCAAATTTACAGTCGTTACTATCACTACTACAGTCAAAACTAACCTACCAAATTTACAGTCATTACTATCACTACAACAGTCAACACTAAACCTACCAAACTTACAGTCGTTACCATCACTACTACAGTCAACACTAAACATACCAAACTTACAGTCGTTACCATCACTACAACAGTCAACACTAAACCTACCAAACTTACAGTCGTTACCATCACTACAACAGTCAACACTAAACCTACCAAACTTACAGTCGTTACCATCACTACAACAGTCAACACTAAAACTACCAAACTTACAGTCGTTACCATCACTACTACAGTCAACACTAAACCTACCAAACTTACAGTCGTTACTATCACTACAACAGTCAACACTAAACCTACCAAACTTACAGTCGTTACTAACACTACAACAGTCAACACTAAACCTACCAAACTTACAGTCGTTACCATCACTACAACAGTCAACACTAAACCTACCAAATTTACAGTCGTTACTATCACTACAACAGTCAACACTAAACCTACCAAACTTACAGTCGTTACCGTCACTATTACAGTCAACACTAAACCTACCAAACTTACAGTCGTTACCATCACTACTACAGTCAACACTAAACCTACCAAACTTACAGTCGTTACCATCACTACTACAGTCAACACTAAAACTACCAAACTTACAGTCGTTACCATCACTACTACAGTCAACACTAAAACTACCAAACTTACAGTCGTTACCATCACTACAACAGTCAACACTAAACCTACCAAATTTACAGTCGTTACTATCACTACAACAGTCAACACTAAACCTACCAAACTTACAGTCGTTACCATCATAACTACAGTCAACACTAAACCTACCAAACTTACAGTCGTGACCATCACTACTACAGTCAACACTAAAACTACCAAACTTACAGTCGTTACCATCACTACTACAGTCAACACTAAAACTACCAAACTTACAGTCGTTACCATCACTACTACAGTCAACACTAAAACTACCAAACTTACAGTCGTTACCATCACTACTACAGTCAACACTAAACCTACCAAACTTACAGTCGTTACCATCACTACTACAGTCAACACTAAACCTACCAAACTTACAGTCGTTACAATCACTACTACAGTCAACACTAAACCTACCAAACTTACAGTCGTTACCATCACTACTACAGTCAACACTAAAACTACCAAACTTACAGTCGTTACTATCACTACTACAGTCAACACTAAACCTACCAAACTTACAGTCGTTACCATCACTACTACAGTCAACACTAAACCTACCAAACTTACAGTCGTTACCATCACTACTACAGTCAACACTAAACCTACCAAACTTACAGTCGTTACCATCACTAATACAGTCAACACTAAACCTACCAAACTTAGAGTCGTTACCATCACTACAACAGTCAACACTAAACCTACCAAATTTACAGTCGTTACCATCACTACTACAGTCAAAACTAAACCTACCAAATTTACAGTCATTACTATCACTACTACAGTCAACACTAAACCTACCAAACTTACAGTCGTTACCATCACTACTACAGTCAACACTAAACATACCAAACTTACAGTCGTTACCATCACTACTACAGTCAACACTAAACATACCAAACTTACAGTCGTTACCATCACTACTACAGTCAACACTAAAACTACCAAACTTACAGTCGTTACTATCACTACTACAGTCAACACTAAACCTACCAAACTTACAGTCGTTGCCATCACTACTACAGTCAACACTAAACCTACCAAACTTACAGTCGTTACCATCACTACAACAGTCAACACTAAACCTACCAAACTTACAGTCGTTACCATCACTACTACAGTCAACACTAGACCTACCAAACTTACAGTCGTTACCATCACTACAACAGTCAACACTAAACCTACCAAACTTACAGTCGTTACCATCACTACAACAGTCAACACTAAACCTACCAAACTTACAGTCGTTACCATCACTACTACAGTCAACACTAAACCTACCAAACTTACAGTCGTTACCATCACTACTACAGTCAACACTAAAACTACCAAACTTACAGTCGTTACCATCACTACTACAGTCAACACTAAAATTACCAAACTTACAGTCGTTACCATCACTACAACAGTCAACACTAAACCTACCAAACTTACAGTCGTTAACATCACTACTACAGTCAACACTAAACCTACCAAACTTACAGTCGTTACCATCACTACTACAGTCAACACTAAAACTACCAAACTTACAGTCGTTACCATCACTACAACAGTCAACACTAAACCTACCAAACTTACAGTCGTTACCATCACTACAACAGTCAACACTAAACCTACCAAACTTACAGTCGTTACCATCACTACAACAGTCAACACTAAACCTACCAAACTTACAGTCGTTACCATCACTACTACAGTCAACACTAAACCTACCAAACTTACAGTCGTTACTATCACTACAACAGTCAACACTAAACCTACCAAACTTACTGTCGTTACCATCACTACTACAGTCAACACTAAACCTACCAAACTTACAGTCGTTACCATCACTACAACAGTCAACACTAAACCTACCAAACTTACAGTCGTTACTATCACTACAACAGTCAACACTAAACCTACCAAACTTACAGTCGTTACCATCACTACTACAGTCAACACTAAACCTACCAAACTTACAGTCGTTACCATCACTACAACAGTCAACACTAAACCTACCAAACTTACAGTTGTTACCATCACTACTACAGTCAACACTAAAACTACCAAACTTACAGTCGTTACCATCACTAATACAGTCAACACTAAAACTACCAAACTTACAGTCGTTACCATCACTACTACAGTCAACACTAAACCTACCAAACTTAGTCGTTACCATCACTACTACAGTCAACACTAAACCTACCAAACTTACAGTCGTTACCAACACTACTACAGTCAACACTAAAACTACCAAACTTACAGTCGTTACCATCACTACAACAGTCAACACTAAAACTACCAAACTTACAGTCGTTACCATCACTACAACAGTCAACACTAAACCTACCAAACTTACAGTCGTTACCATCACTACAACAGTCAACACTAAACCTACCAAACTTACAGTCGTTACCATCACTACTACAGTCAACACTAAACCTACTAAACTTACAGTCGTTACTATCACTACAACAGTCAACACTAAACCTACCAAACTTACTGTCGTTACCATCACTACTACAGTCAACACTAAACCTACCAAACTTACAGTCGTTACCCTCACTACAACAGTCAACACTAAACCTACCAAACTTACAGTCGTTACTATCACTACAACAGTCAACACTAAACCTACCAAACTTACAGTCGTTACCATCACTACTACAGTCAACACTAAACCTACCAAACTTACAGTCGTTACCATCACTACAACAGTCAACACTAAACCTACCAAACTTACAGTCGTTACCATCACTACAACAGTCAACACTAAACCTACCAAACTTACAGTCGTTACCATCACTACTACAGTCAACACTAAAACTACCAAACTTACAGTCGTTACCATCACTAATACAGTCAACACTAAAACTACCAAACTTACAGTCGTTACCATCACTACTACAGTCAACACTAAACCTACCAAACTTAGTCGTTACCATCACTACTACAGTCAACACTAAACCTACCAAACTTACAGTCGTTACCAACACTACTACAGTCAACACTAAAACTACCAAACTTACAGTCGTTACCATCACTACAACAGTCAACAGTAAAACTACCAAACTTACAGTCGTTACCATCACTACAACAGTCAACACTAAACCTACCAAACTTACAGTCGTTACCATCACTACAACAGTCAACACTAAACCTACCAAACTTACAGTCGTTACCATCACTACTACAGTCAACACTAAACCTACCAAACTTACAGTCGTTACTATCACTACAACAGTCAACACTAAACCTACCAAACTTACAGTCGTTACCATCACTACTACAGTCAACACTAAACCTACCAAACTTACAGTCGTTACCATCACTACAACAGTCAACACTAAACCTACCAAACTTACAGTCGTTACCATCAATACTACAGTGAACACTAAACCTACCAAACTTACAGTCGTTACCATCACTACAACATTCAACACTAAACCTACCAAACTTACAGTCGTTACCATCACTACTACAGTCAACACTAAACCTACCAAACTTACAGTCGTTACCATCACTACAACAGTCAACACTAAACCTACCAAACTTACAGTCGTTACCATCACTACTACAGTCGACACTAAACCTACCAAACTTACAGTCGTTACCATCACTACTACAGTCAACACTAAACCTACCAAACTTACAGTCGTTACCATCACTACAACAGTCAACACTAAACCTACCAAACTTACAGTCGTTACCATCACTACAACAGTCAACACTAAACCTACCAAACTTACAGTCGTTACCATCACTACAACAGTCAACACTAAACCTACCAAAACTTACAGTCGTTACCATCACTACTACAGTCAACACTAAAACTACCAAACTTACAGTCGTTACCATCACTACAACAGTCAACACTAAACCTACCAAACTTACAGTCGTTACCATCACTACAACAGTCAACACTAAACCTACCAAACTTACAGTCGTTACCATCACTACAACAGTCAACACTAAACCTACCAAACTTACAGTCGTTACCATCACTACTACAGTCAACACTAAACCTACCAAACTTACAGTCGTTACTATCACTACAACAGTCAACACTAAACCTACCAAACTTACAGTCGTTACTATCACTACAACAGTCAACACTAAACCTACCAAACTTACAGTCGTTACCATCACTACTACAGTCAACACTAAACCTACCAAACTTACAGTCGTTACCATCACTACAACAGTCAACACTAAACCTACCAAACTTACAGTCGTTACTATCACTACAACAGTCAACACTAAACCTACCAAACTTACAGTCGTTACCATCACTACTACAGTCAACACTAAACCTACCAAACTTACAGTCGTTACCATCACTACAACAGTCAACACTAAACCTACCAAACTTACAGTCGTTACCATCACTACAACAGTCAACACTAAACCTACCAAACTTACAGTAGTTACCATCACTACTACAGTCAACAATAAACCTACCAAACTTACAGTCGTTACCATCACTACTACAGTCAACACTAAACCTACCAAACTTACAGTCGTTACCATCACTACTACAGTCAACACTAAAACTACCAAACTTACAGTCGTTACCATCACTAATACAGTCAACACTAAAACTACCAAACTTACAGTCGTTACCATCACTACTACAGTCAACACTAAACCTACCAAACTTAGTCGTTACCATCACTACTACAGTCAACACTAAACCTACCAAACTTACAGTCGTTACCAACAATACTACAGTCAACACTAAAACTACCAAACTTACAGTCGTTACCATCACTACAACTGTCAACACTAAACCTACCAAACTTACAGTCGTTACCATCACTACAACAGTCAACACTAAACCTACCAAACTTACAGTCGTTACCATCACTACAACAGTCAACACTAAACCTACCAATCTTACAGTCGTTACCATCACTACTACAGTCAACACTAAACCTACCAAACTTACAGTCGTTACTATCACTACAACAGTCAACACTAAACCTACCAAACTTACAGTCGTTACCATCACTACGACAGTCAACACTAAACCTACCAAACTTACAGTCGTTACCATCACTACAACAGTCAACACTAAACCTACCAAACTTACAGTCGTTACCATCAATACTACAGTCAACACTAAACCTACCAAACTTACAGTCGTTACCATCACTACAACATTCAACACTAAACCTACCAAACTTACAGTCGTTACCATCGCTACTACAGTCAACACTAAACCTACCAAACTTACAGTCGTTACCATCACTACAACAGTCAACACTAAACCTACCAAACTTACAGTCGTTACCATCACTACTACAGTCGACACTAAAGCTACCAAACTTACAGTCGTTACCATCACTACTACAGTCAACACTAAACCTACCAAACTTACAGTCGTTACCATCACTACAACAGTCAACACTAAACCTACCAAACTTACAGTCGTTATCATCACTACAACAGTCAACACTAAACCTACCAAACTTACAGTCGTTACCATCACTACAACAGTCAACACTAAACCTACCAAAACCTACAGTCGTTACCATCACTACTACAGTCAACACTAAAACTACCAAACTTACAGTCGTTACCATCACTACTACAGTCAACACTAAAACTACCAAACTTACAGTCGTTACCATCACTACTACAGTCAACACTAAACCTACCAAACTTACAGTCGTTACCATCACTACTACAGTCAACAATAAACCTACCAAACTTACAGTCGTTACCATCACTACTACAGTCAACACTAAACCTACCAAACTTACAGTCGTTGCCATCACTACTACAGTCAACACTAAAACTACCAAACTTACAGTCGTTACCATCACTAATACAGTCAACACTAAAACTACCAAACTTACAGTCGTTACCATCACTACTACAGTCAACACTAAACCTACCAAACTTACAGTCGTTACCATCACTACTACAGTCAACACTAAACCTACCAAACTTACAGTCGTTACCATCACTACTACATTCAACACTAAAACTAGTAAACTTACAGTCGTTACCATCACTACAACAGTCAACATTAAAACTACCAAACTTACAGTCGTTACCATCACTACAACAGTCAACACTAAACCTACCAAACTTACAGTCGTTACCATCACTACAACATTTAACACTAAACCTACCAAACTTACAGTCGTTACCATCACTACTACAGTCAACACTAAACCTACCAAACTTACAGTCGTTACTATCACTACAACAGTCAACACTAAACCTACCAAACTTACAGTCGTTACCATCACTACTAGAGTCAACACTAAACCTACCAAACTTACAGTCGTTACCATCACTACTACAGTCAACACTAAACCTACCAAACTTACAGTCGTTACCATCACTACAACAGTCAACACTAAACCTACCAAACTTACAGTCGTTACTATCACTACAACAGTCAACACTAAACCTACCAAACTTACAGTCGTTCCCATCACTACTACAGTCAACACTAAACCTACCAAACTTACAGTCGTTACTACCACTACAACAGTCAACACTAAACCTACCAAACTTACAGTCGTTACCATCACTACAACAGTCAACACTAATCCTACCAAACTTACAGTCGTTACCATCACTACAACAGTCAACACTAAACCTACCAAACTTACAGTCGTTACCATCACTACAACAGTCAACACTAAACCTACCAAACTTACAGTCGTTACCATCACTACAACAGTCAACATAAACCTACCAAACTTACAGTCGTTACTATCACTACAACAGTCAACACTAAACCTACCAAACTTACAGTCGTTACCATCACTACTACAGTCAACACTAAACCTACCAAACTTACAGTCGTTACTATCACTACAACAGTCAACACTAAACCTACAAAACTTACAGTCGTTACCATCACTACAACAGTCAACACTAAACCTACCAAACTTACAGTCGTTACTATCACTACTACAGTCAACATTAAACCTACCAAACTTACAGCCGTTACCATCACTACAACAGTCAACACTAAACCTACCAAACTTACAGCCGTTACCATCGCTACAACAGTCAACACTAAACCTACCAAACTTACAGTCGTTACTATAACTACTACAGTCAACATTAAACCTACCAAATTTACAGTCGTTACCATCACTACAACAGTCAACACTAAACCTACCAAACTTACAGTCGTTACCATCACTACTACAGTCAACACTAAACCTACCAAATTTACAGTCGTTACCATCACTACTACAGTCAACACTAAACCTACCAAACTTACAGTCGTTACCATCACTACTACAGTCAAAACTAAACCTACCAAACTTACAGTCGTTACTATCACTACAACAGTCAACACTACACCTACCAAACTTACAGTCGTTACCATCACTACAACATTCAACACTAAACCTACCAAACTTACATTCGTTATCATCACTACAACAGTCAACACTAAACCTACCAAACTTACAGTCGTTACCATCACTACAACATTCAACACTAAACCTACCAAACTTACAGTCGTTACCATCACTACAACAGTCAACACTAAACCTACCAAACTTACAGTCGTTACCATCACTACAACATTCAACACTAAACCTACCAAACTTACAGTCGTTACCATCACTACAACATTCAACACTAAATCTACCAAACTTACAGTCGTTACCATCACTACTACAGTCAACACTAAACCTACCAAACTTACAGTTGTTACCATCACTACCACAGTCAACACTAAACCTACCTACCAAACTTACAGTCGTGACCATCAATACTACAGTCAACACTAAACCTACCAAACTTACAGTCGTTACCATCACTACTACAATCAACACTAAAACTACCAAACTTACAGTCTTTACCATCACTACAACAGTCAACACTAAACCTACCTACCAAACTTACAGTCGTGACCATCACTACTACAGTCAACACTAAACCTACCAAACTTACAGTCGTTACCATCACTACTACAATCAACACTATAACTACCAAACTTACAGACGTTACCATCACTACAACAGTCAACACTAAACATACCAAACTTACAGTCGTTACCATCACTACTACAGTCAACACTAAACCTACCAAACTTACAGTCGTTACCATCACTACTACAGTCAACACTAAAACTACCAAACTTACAGTCGTTACCATCACTACTACAGTCAACACTAAACCTACCAAACTTACAGTCGTTAACATCACTACTACAGTCAACACTAAACCTACCAAACTTACAGTCGTTACCATCACTACTACAGTCAACACTAAAACTACCAAACTTACAGTCGTTACCATCACTACAACAGTCAACACTAAACCTACCAAACTTACAGTCGTTACCATCACTACAACAGTCAACACTAAACCTACCAAACTTACAGTCGTTACCATCACTACAACAGTCAACACTAAACCTACCAAACTTAGAGTCGTTACCATCACTACAACAGTCAACACTAAACCTACCAAACTTACAGTCGTTATCATCACTACAACAGTCAACACTAAACCTACCAAACTTACAGTCGTTACCATCACTACAACAGTCAACACTAAACCTACCAAAACTTACAGTCGTTACCATCACTACTACAGTCAACACTAAAACTACCAAACTTACAGTCGTTACCATCACTACTACAGTCAACACTAAACCTACAAAACTTACAGTCGTTACCATCACTACTACAGTCAACACTAAACCTACCAAACTTACAGTCGTTACTATCACTACAACAGTCAACACTAAACCTACAAAACTTACAGTCGTTACCATCACTACAACAGTCAACACTAAACCTACCAAACTTACAGTCGTTACTATCACTACTACAGTCAACACTAAACCTACCAAACTTACAGCCGTTACCATCACTACAACAGTCAACACTAAACCTACCAAACTTACAGCCGTTACCATCACTACAACAGTCAACACTAAACCTACCAAACTTACAGTCGTTACTATAACTACTACAGTCAACATTAAACCTACCAAATTTACAGTCGTTACCATCACTACAACAGTCAACACTAAACCTACCAAACTTACAGTCGTTACGATCACTACTACAGTCAACACTAAACCTACCAAATTTACAGTCGTTACCATCACTACTACAGTCAACACTAAACCTACCAAACTTACAGTCGTTACCATCACTACTACAGTCAAAACTAAACCTACCAAACTTACAGTCGTTACTATCACTACAACAGTCAACACTACACCTACCAAACTTACAGTCGTTACCATCACTACAACATTCAACACTAAACCTACCAAACTTACAGTCGTTATCATCACTACAACAGTCAACACTAAACCTACCAAACTTACAGTCGTTACCATCACTACAACATTCAACACTAAACCTACCAAACTTACAGTCGTTACCATCACTACAACAGTCAACACTAAACCTACCAAACTTACAGTCGTCACCATCACTACAACATTCAACACTAAACCTACCAAACTTACAGTCGTTACCATCACTACAACATTCAACACTAAATCTACCAAACTTACAGTCGTTACCATCACTACTACAGTCAACACTAAACCTACCAAACTTACAGTTGTTACCATCACTACCACAGTCAACACTAAACCTACCTACCAAACTTACAGTCGTGACCATCAATACTACAGTCAACACTAAACCTACCAAACTTACAGTCGTTACCATCACTACTACAATCAACACTAAAACTACCAAACTTACAGTCTTTACCATCACTACAACAGTCAACACTAAACCTACCTACCAAACTTACAGTCGTGACCATCACTACTACAGTCAACACTAAACCTACCAAACTTACAGTCGTTAACATCACTACTACAGTCAACACTAAACCTACCAAACTTACAGTCGTTACCATCACTACTACAGTCAACACTAAAACTACCAAACTTACAGTCGTTACCATCACTACAACAGTCAACACTAAACCTACCAAACTTACAGTCGTTACCATCACTACAACAGTCAACACTAAACCTACCAAACTTACAGTCGTTACCATCACTACAACAGTCAACACTAAACCTACCAAACTTAGAGTCGTTACCATCACTACAACAGTCAACACTAAACCTACCAAACTTACAGTCGTTATCATCACTACAACAGTCAACACTAAACCTACCAAACTTACAGTCGTTACCATCACTACAACAGTCAACACTAAACCTACCAAAACTTACAGTCGTTACCATCACTACTACAGTCAACACTAAAACTACCAAACTTACAGTCGTTACCATCACTACTACAGTCAACACTAAACCTACAAAACTTACAGTCGTTACCATCACTACTACAGTCAACACTAAACCTACCAAACTTACAGTCGTTACTATCACTACAACAGTCAACACTAAACCTACAAAACTTACAGTCGTTACCATCACTACAACAGTCAACACTAAACCTACCAAACTTACAGTCGTTACTATCACTACTACAGTCAACACTAAACCTACCAAACTTACAGCCGTTACCATCACTACAACAGTCAACACTAAACCTACCAAACTTACAGCCGTTACCATCACTACAACAGTCAACACTAAACCTACCAAACTTACAGTCGTTACTATAACTACTACAGTCAACATTAAACCTACCAAATTTACAGTCGTTACCATCACTACAACAGTCAACACTAAACCTACCAAACTTACAGTCGTTACGATCACTACTACAGTCAACACTAAACCTACCAAATTTACAGTCGTTACCATCACTACTACAGTCAACACTAAACCTACCAAACTTACAGTCGTTACCATCACTACTACAGTCAAAACTAAACCTACCAAACTTACAGTCGTTACTATCACTACAACAGTCAACACTACACCTACCAAACTTACAGTCGTTACCATCACTACAACATTCAACACTAAACCTACCAAACTTACAGTCGTTATCATCACTACAACAGTCAACACTAAACCTACCAAACTTACAGTCGTTACCATCACTACAACATTCAACACTAAACCTACCAAACTTACAGTCGTTACCATCACTACAACAGTCAACACTAAACCTACCAAACTTACAGTCGTCACCATCACTACAACATTCAACACTAAACCTACCAAACTTACAGTCGTTACCATCACTACAACATTCAACACTAAATCTACCAAACTTACAGTCGTTACCATCACTACTACAGTCAACACTAAACCTACCAAACTTACAGTTGTTACCATCACTACCACAGTCAACACTAAACCTACCTACCAAACTTACAGTCGTGACCATCAATACTACAGTCAACACTAAACCTACCAAACTTACAGTCGTTACCATCACTACTACAATCAACACTAAAACTACCAAACTTACAGTCTTTACCATCACTACAACAGTCAACACTAAACCTACCTACCAAACTTACAGTCGTGACCATCACTACTACAGTCAACACTAAACCTACCAAACTTACAGTCGTTACCATCACTACTACAATCAACACTATAACTACCAAACTTACAGACGTTACCATCACTACAACAGTCAACACTAAAGATACCAAACTTACAGTCGTTACCATCACTACTACAGTCAACACTAAACCTACCAAACTTACAGTCGTTACCATCACTACTACAGTCAACACTAAAACTACCAAACTTACAGTCGTTACCATCACTACTACAGTCAACACTAAACCTACCAAACTTACAGTCGTTAACATCACTACTACAGTCAACACTAAACCTACCAAACTTACAGTCGTTACCATCACTACTACAGTCAACACTAAACCTACCAAATTTACAGTCGTTACCATCACTACTACAGTCAACACTAAACCTACCAAACTTACAGTCGTTACCATCACTACAACATTCAACACTAAACCTACCAAACTTACAGTCGTTACCATCACTACAACAGTCAACACTAAACCTACCAAACTTACAGTCGTTACCATCACTACTACAGTCAACACTAAACCTACCAAACTTACAGTCGTTACCATCACTACTACAGTCAACACTAAACCTACCAAATTTACAGTCGTTACCATCACTACTACAGTCAACACTAAACCTACCAAACTTACAGTCGTTACCATCACTACTACAGTCAAAACTAAACCTACCAAACTTACAGTCGTTACTATCACTACAACAGTCAACACTACACCTACCAAACTTACAGTCGTTACCATCACTACAACATTCAACACTAAACCTACCAAACTTACAGTCGTTATCATCACTACAACAGTCAACACTAAACCTACCAAACTTACAGTCGTTACCATCACTACAACATTCAACACTAAACCTACCAAACTTACAGTCGTTACCATCACTACAACAGTCAACACTAAACCTACCAAACTTACAGTCGTTACCATCACTACAACATTCAACACTAAACCTACCAAACTTACAGTCGTTACCATCACTACAACATTCAACACTAAATCTACCAAACTTATAGTCGTGACCATCAATACTACAGTCAACACTAAACCTACCAAACTTACAGTCTTTACCATCACTACAACAGTCAACACTAAACCTACCTACCAAACTTACAGTCGTGACCATCACTACTACAGTCAACACTAAACCTACCAAACTTACAGTCGTTACCATCACTACTACAATCAACACTATAACTACCAAACTTACAGACGTTACCATCACTACAACAGTCAACACTAAAGATACCAAACTTACAGTCGTTACCATCACTACAACAGTCAACACTAAACCTACCAAACTTACAGTCGTTATCATCACTACAACAGTCAACACTAAACCTACCAAACTTACAGTCGTTACCATCACTACAACAGTCAACACTAAACCTACCAAAACTTACAGTCGTTACCATCACTACTACAGTCAACACTAAAACTACCAAACTTACAGTCGTTACCATCACTACTACAGTCAACACTAAACCTACCAAACTTACAGTCGTTACCATCACTACTACAGTCAACACTAAACCTACCAAACTTACAGTCGTTACTATCACTACAACAGTCAACACTAAACCTACAAAACTTACAGTCGTTACCATCACTACAACAGTCAACACTAAACCTACCAAACTTACAGTCGTTACTATCACTACTACAGTCAACACTAAACCTACCAAACTTACAGCCGTTACCATCACTACAACAGTCAACACTAAACCTACCAAACTTACAGCCGTTACCATCACTACAACAGTCAACACTAAACCTACCAAACTTACAGTCGTTACTATAACTACTACAGTCAACATTAAACCTACCAAATTTACAGTCGTTACCATCACTACAACAGTCAACACTAAACCTACCAAACTTACAGTCGTTACCATCACTACTACAGTCAACACTAAACCTACCAAACTTACAGTCGTTACCATCACTACAACATTCAACACTAAACCTACCAAACTTACAGTCGTTATCATCACTACAACAGTCAACACTAAACCTACCAAACTTACAGTCGTTACCATCACTACAACATTCAACACTAAACCTACCAAACTTACAGTCGTTACCATCACTACAACAGTCAACACTAAACCTACCAAACTTACAGTCGTTACCATCACTACAACATTCAACACTAAACCTACCAAACTTACAGTCGTTACCATCACTACAACATTCAACACTAAATCTACCAAACTTATAGTCGTGACCATCAATACTACAGTCAACACTAAACCTACCAAACTTACAGTCTTTACCATCACTACAACAGTCAACACTAAACCTACCTACCAAACTTACAGTCGTGACCATCACTACTACAGTCAACACTAAACCTACCAAACTTACAGTCGTTACCATCACTACTACAATCAACACTATAACTACCAAACTTACAGACGTTACCATCACTACAACAGTCAACACTAAAGATACCAAACTTACAGTCGTTACCATCACTACTACAGTCAACACTAAACCTACCAAACTTACAGTCGTTACCATCACTACTACAGTCAACACTAAAACTACCAAACTTACAGTCGTTACCATCACTACAACAGTCAACACTAAACCTACCAAACTTACAGTCGTTACCATCACTACAACAGTCAACACTAAACCTACCAAACTTACAGTCGTTACCATCACTACAACAGTCAACACTAAACCTACCAAACTTACAGTCGTTACCATCACTACAACAGTCAACACTAAACCTACCAAACTTACAGTCGTTATCATCACTACAACAGTCAACACTAAACCTACCAAACTTACAGTCGTTACCATCACTACAACAGTCAACACTAAACCTACCAAAACTTACAGTCGTTACCATCACTACTACAGTCAACACTAAAACTACCAAACTTACAGTCGTTACCATCACTACTACAGTCAACACTAAACCTACCAAACTTACAGTCGTTACCATCACTACTACAGTCAACACTAAACCTACCAAACTTACAGTCGTTACTATCACTACAACAGTCAACACTAAACCTACAAAACTTACAGTCGTTACCATCACTACAACAGTCAACACTAAACCTACCAAACTTACAGTCGTTACTATCACTACTACAGTCAACACTAAACCTACCAAACTTACAGCCGTTACCATCACTACAACAGTCAACACTAAACCTACCAAACTTACAGCCGTTACCATCACTACAACAGTCAACACTAAACCTACCAAACTTACAGTCGTTACTATAACTACTACAGTCAACATTAAACCTACCAATTTTACAGTCGTTACCATCACTACAACAGTCAACACTAAACCTACCAAACTTACAGTCGTTACCATCACTACTACAGTCAACACTAAACCTACCAAATTTACAGTCGTTACCATCACTACTACAGTCAACACTAAACCTACCAAACTTACAGTCGTTACCATCACTACTACAGTCAAAACTAAACCTACCAAACTTACAGTCATTACTATCACTACAACAGTCAACACTACACCTACCAAACTTACAGTCGTTACCATCACTACAACATTCAACACTAAACCTACCAAACTTACAGTCGTTATCATCACTACAACAGTCAACACTAAACCTACCAAACTTACAGTCGTTACCATCACTACAGCATTCAACACTAAACCTACCAAACTTACAGTCGTTACCATCACTACAACAGTCAACACTAAACCTACCAAACTTACAGTCGTTACCATCACTACAACATTCAACACTAAACCTACCAAACTTACAGTCGTTACCATCACTACAACATTCAACACTAAATCTACCAAACTTACAGTCGTTACCATCACTACTACAGTCAACACTAAACCTACCAAACTTACAGTTGTTACCATCACTACCACAGTCAACACTAAACCTACCTACCAAACTTACAGTCGTGACCATCAATACTACAGTCAACACTAAACCTACCAAACTTACAGTCGTTACCATCACTACTACAATCAACACTAAAACTACCAAACTTACAGTCTTTACCATCACTACAACAGTCAACACTAAACCTACCTACCAAACTTACAGTCGTGACCATCACTACTACAGTCAACACTAAACCTACCAAACTTACAGTCGTTACCATCACTACTACACTCAACACTATAACTACCAAACTTACAGACGTTACCATCACTACAACAGTCAACACTAAACATACCAAACTTACAGTCGTTACCATCACTACTACAGTCAACACTAAACCTACCAAACTTACAGTCGTTACCATCACTACTACAGTCAACACTAAAACTACCAAACTTACAGTCGTTACCATCACTACTACAGTCAACACTAAACCTACCAAACTTACAGTCGTTAACATCACTACTACAGTCAACACTAAACCTACCAAACTTACAGTCGTTACCATCACTACTACAGTCAACACTAAAACTACCAAACTTACAGTCGTTACCATCACTACAACAGTCAACACTAAACCTACCAAACTTACAGTCGTTACCATCACTACAACAGTCAACACTAAACCTACCAAACTTACAGTCGTTACCATCACTACAACAGTCAACACTAAACCTACCAAACTTAGAGTCGTTACCATCACTACAACAGTCAACACTAAACCTACCAAACTTACAGTCGTTATCATCACTACAACAGTCAACACTAAACCTACCAAACTTACAGTCGTTACCATCACTACAACAGTCAACACTAAACCTACCAAAACTTACAGTCGTTACCATCACTACTACAGTCAACACTAAAACTACCAAACTTACAGTCGTTACCATCACTACTACAGTCAACACTAAAACTACCAAACTTACAGTCGTTACCATCACTACTACAGTCAACACTAAACCTACCAAACTTACAGTCGTTACCATCACTACTACAGTCAACACTAAACCTACCAAACTTACAGTCGTTACCATCACTACTACAGTCAACACTAAAACTACCAAACTTACAGTCGTTACCATCACTACAACAGTCAACACTAAACCTACCAAACTTATAGTCGTTACCATCACTACAACAGTCAACACTAAACCTACCAACCTTACAGTCGTTACCATCACTACAACAGTCAACACTAAACCTACCAAACTTACAGTCGTTACCATCACTACTACAGTCAACACTAAACCTACCAAACTTACAGTCGTTACTATCACTACAACAGTCAACACTAAACCTACCAAACTTACAGTCGTTACCATCACTACTACAGTCAACACTAAACCTACCAAACTTACAGTCGTTACCATCACTACAACAGTCAACACTAAACCTACCAAACTTACAGTCGTTACTATCACTGCAACAGTCAACACTAAACCTACCAAACTTACAGTCGTTACCATCACTACTACAGTCAACACTAAACCTACCAAACTTACAGTCATTACCATCACTACAACAGTCAACACTAAACCTACCAAACTTACAGTCGTTACCATCACTACAACAGTCAACACTAAACCTACCAAACTTACAGTCGTTACCATCACTACTACAGTCAACAATAAACCTACCAAACTTACAGTCGTTACCATCACTACTACAGTCAACACTAAACCTACCAAACTTACAGTCGTTGCCATCACTACTACAGTCAACACTAAAACTACCAAACTTACAGTCGTTACCATCACTAATACAGTCAACACTAAAACTACCAAACTTACAGTCGTTACCATCACTACTACAGTCAACACTAAACCTACCAAACTTACAGTCGTTACCATCACTACTACAGTCAACACTAAACCTACCAAACTTACAGTCGTTACCATCACTACTACATTCAACACTAAAACTACCAAATTACAGTCGTTACCATCACTACAACAGTCAACACTAAAACTACCAAACTTACAGTAGTTACCATCACTACAACAGTCAACACTAAACCTACCAAACTTACAGTCGTTCCCATCACTACTACAGTCAACACTAAACCTACCAAACTTACAGTCGTTACTACCACTACAACAGTCAACACTAAACCTACCAAACTTACAGTCGTTACCATCACTACAACAGTCAACACTAATCCTACCAAACTTACAGTCGTTACCATCACTACAACAGTCAACACTAAACCTACCAAACTTACAGTCGTTACCATCACTACAATAGTCAACACTAAACCTACCAAACTTACAGTCGTTACCATCACTACAACAGTCAACATAAACCTACCAAACTTACAGTCGTTACTATCACTACAACAGTCAACACTAAACCTACCAAACTTACAGTCGTTACCATCACTACTACAGTCAACACTAAACCTACCAAACTTACAGTCGTTACTATCACTACAACAGTCAACACTAAACCTACAAAACTTACAGTCGTTACCATCACTACAACAGTCAACACTAAACCTACCAAACTTACAGTCGTTACTATCACTACTACAGTCAACACTAAACCTACCAAACTTACAGCCGTTACCATCACTACAACAGTCAACACTAAACCTACCAAACTTACAGCCGTTACCATCACTACAACAGTCAACACTAAATCTACCAAACTTACAGTCGTTACCATCACTACTACAGTCAACACTAAACCTACCAAACTTACAGTCGTTACCATCACTACAACAGTCAACATAAACCTACCAAACTTACAGTCGTTACTATCACTACAACAGTCAACACTACACCTACCAAACTTACAGTCGTTACCATCACTACAACATTCAACACTAAACCTACCAAACTTACAGTCGTTATCATCACTACAACAGTCAACACTAAACCTACCAAACTTACAGTCGTTACCATCACTACAGCATTCAACACTAAACCTACCAAACTTACAGTCGTTACCATCACTACAACAGTCAACACTAAACCTACCAAACTTACAGTCGTTACCATCACTACAACATTCAACACTAAACCTACCAAACTTACAGTCGTTACCATCACTACAACATTCAACACTAAATCTACCAAACTTACAGTCGTTACCATCACTACTACAGTCAACACTAAACCTACCAAACTTACAGTTGTTACCATCACTACCACAGTCAACACTAAACCTACCTACCAAACTTACAGTCGTGACCATCAATACTACAGTCAACACTAAACCTACCAAACTTACAGTCGTTACCATCACTACTACAATCAACACTAAAACTACCAAACTTACAGTCTTTACCATCACTTCAACAGTCAACACTAAACCTACCTACCAAACTTACAGTCGTGACCATCACTACTACAGTCAACACTAAACCTACCAAACTTACAGTCGTTACCATCACTACTACACTCAACACTATAACTACCAAACTTACAGACGTTACCATCACTACAACAGTCAACACTAAACATACCAAACTTACAGTCGTTACCATCACTACTACAGTCAACACTAAACCTACCAAACTTACAGTCGTTACCATCACTACTACAGTCAACACTAAAACTACCAAACTTACAGTCGTTACCATCACTACTACAGTCAACACTAAACCTACCAAACTTACAGTCGTTAACATCACTACTACAGTCAACACTAAACCTACCAAACTTACAGTCGTTACCATCACTACTACAGTCAACACTAAAACTACCAAACTTACAGTCGTTACCATCACTACAACAGTCAACACTAAACCTACCAAACTTACAGTCGTTACCATCACTACAACAGTCAACACTAAACCTACCAAACTTACAGTCGTTACCATCACTACAACAGTCAACACTAAACCTACCAAACTTAGAGTCGTTACCATCACTACAACAGTCAACACTAAACCTACCAAACTTACAGTCGTTATCATCACTACAACAGTCAACACTAAACCTACCAAACTTACAGTCGTTACCATCACTACAACAGTCAACACTAAACCTACCAAAACTTACAGTCGTTACCATCACTACTACAGTCAACACTAAAACTACCAAACTTACAGTCGTTACCATCACTACTACAGTCAACACTAAAACTACCAAACTTACAGTCGTTACCATCACTACTACAGTCAACACTAAACCTACCAAACTTACAGTCGTTACCATCACTACTACAGTCAACACTAAACCTACCAAACTTACAGTCGTTACCATCACTACTACAGTCAAGACTAAAACTACCAAACTTACAGTCGTTACCATCACTACAACAGTCAACACTAAACCTACCAAACTTATAGTCGTTACCATCACTACAACAGTCAACACTAAACCTACCAACCTTACAGTCGTTACCATCACTACAACAGTCAACACTAAACCTACCAAACTTACAGTCGTTACCATCACTACTACAGTCAACACTAAACCTACCAAACTTACAGTCGTTACTATCACTACAACAGTCAACACTAAACCTACCAAACTTACAGTCGTTACCATCACTACTACAGTCAACACTAAACCTACCAAACTTACAGTCGTTACCATCACTACAACAGTCAACACTAAACCTACCAAACTTACAGTCGTTACTATCACTGCAACAGTCAACACTAAACCTACCAAACTTACAGTCGTTACCATCACTACTACAGTCAACACTAAACCTACCAAACTTACAGTCATTACCATCACTACAACAGTCAACACTAAACCTACCAAACTTACAGTCGTTACCATCACTACAACAGTCAACACTAAACCTACCAAACTTACAGTCGTTACCATCACTACTACAGTCAACAATAAACCTACCAAACTTACAGTCGTTACCATCACTACTACAGTCAACACTAAACCTACCAAACTTACAGTCGTTGCCATCACTACTACAGTCAACACTAAAACTACCAAACTTACAGTCGTTACCATCACTAATACAGTCAACACTAAAACTACCAAACTTACAGTCGTTACCATCACTACTACAGTCAACACTAAACCTACCAAACTTACAGTCGTTACCATCACTACTACAGTCAACACTAAACCTACCAAACTTACAGTCGTTACCATCACTACTACATTCAACACTAAAACTACCAAATTACAGTCGTTACCATCACTACAACAGTCAACACTAAAACTACCAAACTTACAGTAGTTACCATCACTACAACAGTCAACACTAAACCTACCAAACTTACAGTCGTTCCCATCACTACTACAGTCAACACTAAACCTACCAAACTTACAGTCGTTACTACCACTACAACAGTCAACACTAAACCTACCAAACTTACAGTCGTTACCATCACTACAACAGTCAACACTAATCCTACCAAACTTACAGTCGTTACCATCACTACAACAGTCAACACTAAACCTACCAAACTTACAGTCGTTACCATCACTACAACAGTCAACACTAAACCTACCAAACTTACAGTCGTTACCATCACTACAACAGTCAACATAAACCTACCAAACTTACAGTCGTTACTATCACTACAACAGTCAACACTAAACCTACCAAACTTACAGTCGTTACCATCACTACTACAGTCAACACTAAACCTACCAAACTTACAGTCGTTACTATCACTACAACAGTCAACACTAAACCTACAAAACGTACAGTCGTTACCATCACTACAACAGTCAACACTAAACCTACCAAACTTACAGTCGTTACTATCACTACTACAGTCAACACTAAACCTACCAAACTTACAGCCGTTACCATCACTACAACAGTCAACACTAAACCTACCAAACTTACAGCCGTTACCATCACTACAACAGTCAACACTAAACCTACCAAACTTACAGTCGTTACTATAACTACTACATTCAACATTAAACCTACCAAATTTACAGTCGTTACCATCACTACAACAGTCAACACTAAACCTACCAAACATACAGTCGTTACCATCACTACTACAGTCAACACTAAACCTACCAAATTTACAGTCGTTACCATCACTACTACAGTCAACACTAAACCTACCAAACTTACAGTCGTTACCATCACTACTACAGTCAAACTAAACCTACCAAACTTACAGTCGTTACTATCACTACAACAGTCAACACTAAACCTACCAAACTTACAGTCGTTACCATCACTACAACATTCAACACTAAACCTACCAAACTTACAGTCGTTACCATCACTACAACAGTCAACACTAAACCTACCTACCAAACTTACAGTCGTGACCATCACTACTACAGTCAACACTAAACCTACCAAACTTACAGTCGTTACCATCACTACTACAATCAACACTATAACTACCAAACTTACAGTCGTTACCATCACTACAACAGTCAACACTAAACATACCAAACTTACAGTCGTGACCATCACTACTACAGTCAACACTAAACCTACCAAACTTACAGTCGTTACCATCACTACTACAGTCAACACTAAAACTACCAAACTTACAGTCGTTACCATCACTACTACAGTCAACACTAAACCTACCAAACTTACAGTCGTTAACATCACTACTACAGTCAAAACTAAACCTACCAAACTTACAGTCGTTACCATCACTACTACAGTCAACACTAAAACTACCAAACTTACAGTCGTTACCATCACTACAACAGTCAACACTAAACCTACCAAACTTACAGTCGTTACCATCACTACTACAGTCAACACTAAACCTACCAAATTTACAGTCGTTACCATCACTACTACAGTCAACACTAAACCTACCAAACTTACAGTCGTTACCATCACTACTACAGTCAAACTAAACCTACCAAACTTACAGTCGTTACTATCACTACAACAGTCAACACTAAACCTACCAAACTTACAGTCGTTACCATCACTACAACATTCAACACTAACCCTACCAAACTTACAGTCGTTATCATCACTACAACAGTCAACACTAAACCTACCAAACTTACAGTCGTTACCATCACTACAACATTCAACACTAAACCTACCAAACTTACAGTCGTTACCATCACTACAACAGTCAACACTAAACCTACCAAACTTACAGTCGTTACCATCACTACAACATTCAACACTAAACCTCCCAAACTTACAGTCGTTACCATCACTACAACATTCAACACTAAACCTACCAAACTTACAGTCGTTACCATCACTACTACAGTCAACACTAAACCTACCAAACTTACAGTTGTTACCATCACTACCACAGTCAACACTAAACCTACCTACCAAACTTACAGTCGTGACCATCACTACTACAGTCAACACTAAACCTACCAAACTTACAGTCGTTACCATCACTACTACAATCAACACTAAAACTACCAAACTTACAGTCTTTACCATCACTACAACAGTCAACACTAAACCTACCTACCAAACTTACAGTCGTGACCATCACTACTACAGTCAACACTAAACCTACCAAACTTACAGTCGTTACCATCACTACTACAATCAACACTATAACTACCAAACTTACAGACGTTACCATCACTACAACAGTCAACACTAAACATACCAAACTTACAGTCGTGACCATCACTACTACAGTCAACACTAAACCTACCAAACTTACAGTCGTTACCATCACTACTACAGTCAACACTAAAACTACCAAACTTACAGTCGTTACCATCACTACTACAGTCAACACTAAACCTACCAAACTTACAGTCGTTAACATCACTACTACAGTCAACACTAAACCTACCAAACTTACAGTCGTTACCATCACTACTACAGTCAACACTAAAACTACCAAACTTACAGTCGTTACCATCACTACAACAGTCAACACTAAACCTACCAAACTTACAGTCGTTACCATCACTACAACAGTCAACACTAAACCTACCAAACTTACAGTCGTTACCATCACTACAACAGTCAACACTAAACCTACCAAACTTACAGTCGTTACCATCACTACTACAGTCAACACTAAACCTACCAAACTTACAGTCGTTACTATCACTACAACAGTCAACACTAAACCTACCAAACTTACTGTCGTTACCATCACTACTACAGTCAACACTAAACCTACCAAACTTACAGTCGTTACCATCACTACAACAGTCAACACTAAACCTACCAAACTTACAGTCGTTACTATCACTACAACAGTCAACACTAAACCTACCAAACTTACAGTCGTTACCATCACTACTACAGTCAACACTAAACCTACCAAACTTACAGTCGTTACCATCACTACAACAGTCAACACTAAACCTACCAAACTTAGAGTCGTTACCATCACTACAACAGTCATCGCTAAACCTACCAAACTTACAGTCGTTACCATCACTACTACAGTCAACAATAAACCTACCAAACTTACAGTCGTTACCATCACTACTACAGTCAACAATAAACCTACCAAACTTACAGTCGTTACCATCACTACTACAGTCAACACTAAAACTACCAAACTTACAGTCGTTACCATCACTACAACAGTCAACACTAAACCTACCAAACTTACAGTCGTTACCATCACTACTACAGTCAACACTAAAACTACCAAACTTACAGTCGTTACCATCACTACAACAGTCAACACTAAACCTACCAAACTTACAGTCGTTACCATCACTACTACAGTCAACACTAAACCTACCAAATTTACAGTCGTTACCATCACTACTACAGTCAACACTAAACCTACCAAACTTACAGTCGTTACCATCACTACTACAGTCAAACTAAACCTACCAAACTTACAGTCGTTACTATCACTACAACAGTCAACACTAAACCTACCAAACTTACAGTCGTTACCATCACTACAACATTCAACACTAACCCTACCAAACTTACAGTCGTTATCATCACTACAACAGTCAACACTAAACCTACCAAACTTACAGTCGTTACCATCACTACAACATTCAACACTAAACCTACCAAACTTACAGTCGTTACCATCACTACAACAGTCAACACTAAACCTACCAAACTTACAGTCGTTACCATCACTACAACATTCAACACTAAACCTCCCAAACTTACAGTCGTTACCATCACTACAACATTCAACACTAAACCTACCAAACTTACAGTCGTTACCATCACTACTACAGTCAACACTAAACCTACCAAACTTACAGTTGTTACCATCACTACCACAGTCAACACTAAACCTACCTACCAAACTTACAGTCGTGACCATCACTACTACAGTCAACACTAAACCTACCAAACTTACAGTCGTTACCATCACTACTACAATCAACACTAAAACTACCAAACTTACAGTCTTTACCATCACTACAACAGTCAACACTAAACCTACCTACCAAACTTACAGTCGTGACCATCACTACTACAGTCAACACTAAACCTACCAAACTTACAGTCGTTACCATCACTACTACAATCAACACTATAACTACCAAACTTACAGACGTTACCATCACTACAACAGTCAACACTAAACATACCAAACTTACAGTCGTGACCATCACTACTACAGTCAACACTAAACCTACCAAACTTACAGTCGTTACCATCACTACTACAGTCAACACTAAAACTACCAAACTTACAGTCGTTACCATCACTACTACAGTCAACACTAAACCTACCAAACTTACAGTCGTTAACATCACTACTACAGTCAACACTAAACCTACCAAACTTACAGTCGTTACCATCACTACTACAGTCAACACTAAAACTACCAAACTTACAGTCGTTACCATCACTACAACAGTCAACACTAAACCTACCAAACTTACAGTCGTTACCATCACTACAACAGTCAACACTAAACCTACCAAACTTACAGTCGTTACCATCACTACAACAGTCAACACTAAACCTACCAAACTTACAGTCGTTACCATCACTACTACAGTCAACACTAAACCTACCAAACTTACAGTCGTTACTATCACTACAACAGTCAACACTAAACCTACCAAACTTACTGTCGTTACCATCACTACTACAGTCAACACTAAACCTACCAAACTTACAGTCGTTACCATCACTACAACAGTCAACACTAAACCTACCAAACTTACAGTCGTTACTATCACTACAACAGTCAACACTAAACCTACCAAACTTACAGTCGTTACCATCACTACTACAGTCAACACTAAACCTACCAAACTTACAGTCGTTACCATCACTACAACAGTCAACACTAAACCTACCAAACTTAGAGTCGTTACCATCACTACAACAGTCATCGCTAAACCTACCAAACTTACAGTCGTTACCATCACTACTACAGTCAACAATAAACCTACCAAACTTACAGTCGTTACCATCACTACTACAGTCAACAATAAACCTACCAAACTTACAGTCGTTACCATCACTACTACAGTCAACACTAAAACTACCAAACTTACAGTCGTTACCATCACTACAACAGTCAACACTAAACCTACCAAACTTACAGTCGTTACCATCACTACTACAGTCAACACTAAAACTACCAAACTTACAGTCGTTACCATCACTACAACAGTCAACACTAAACCTACCAAACTTACAGTCGTTACCATCACTACTACAGTCAACACTAAACCTACCAAATTTACAGTCGTTACCATCACTACTACAGTCAACACTAAACCTACCAAACTTACAGTCGTTACCATCACTACTACAGTCAAACTAAACCTACCAAACTTACAGTCGTTACTATCACTACAACAGTCAACACTAAACCTACCAAACTTACAGTCGTTACCATCACTACAACATTCAACACTAACCCTACCAAACTTACAGTCGTTATCATCACTACAACAGTCAACACTAAACCTACCAAACTTACAGTCGTTACCATCACTACAACATTCAACACTAAACCTACCAAACTTACAGTCGTTACCATCACTACAACAGTCAACACTAAACCTACCAAACTTACAGTCGTTACCATCACTACAACATTCAACACTAAACCTCCCAAACTTACAGTCGTTACCATCACTACAACATTCAACACTAAACCTACCAAACTTACAGTCGTTACCATCACTACTACAGTCAACACTAAACCTACCAAACTTACAGTTGTTACCATCACTACCACAGTCAACACTAAACCTACCTACCAAACTTACAGTCGTGACCATCACTACTACAGTCAACACTAAACCTACCAAACTTACAGTCGTTACCATCACTACTACAATCAACACTAAAACTACCAAACTTACAGTCTTTACCATCACTACAACAGTCAACACTAAACCTACCTACCAAACTTACAGTCGTGACCATCACTACTACAGTCAACACTAAACCTACCAAACTTACAGTCGTTACCATCACTACTACAATCAACACTATAACTACCAAACTTACAGACGTTACCATCACTACAACAGTCAACACTAAACATACCAAACTTACAGTCGTGACCATCACTACTACAGTCAACACTAAACTTACCAAACTTACAGTCGTTACCATCACTACTACAGTCAACACTAAAACTACCAAACTTACAGTCGTTACCATCACTACTACAGTCAACACTAAACCTACCAAACTTACAGTCGTTAACATCACTACTACAGTCAACACTAAACCTACCAAACTTACAGTCGTTACCATCACTACTACAGTCAACACTAAAACTACCAAACTTACAGTCGTTACCATCACTACAACAGTCAACACTAAACCTACCAAACTTACAGTCGTTACCATCACTACAACAGTCAACACTAAACCTACCAAACTTACAGTCGTTACCATCACTACAACAGTCAACACTAAACCTACCAAACTTACAGTCGTTACCATCACTACTACAGTCAACACTAAACCTACCAAACTTACAGTCGTTACTATCACTACAACAGTCAACACTAAACCTACCAAACTTACTGTCGTTACCATCACTACTACAGTCAACACTAAACCTACCAAACTTACAGTCGTTACCATCACTACAACAGTCAACACTAAACCTACCAAACTTACAGTCGTTACTATCACTACAACAGTCAACACTAAACCTACCAAACTTACAGTCGTTACCATCACTACTACAGTCAACACTAAACCTACCAAACTTACAGTCGTTACCATCACTACAACAGTCAACACTAAACCTACCAAACTTAGAGTCGTTACCATCACTACAACAGTCATCGCTAAACCTACCAAACTTACAGTCGTTACCATCACTACTACAGTCAACAATAAACCTACCAAACTTACAGTCGTTACCATCACTACTACAGTCAACAATAAACCTACCAAACTTACAGTCGTTACCATCACTACTACAGTCAACACTAAAACTACCAAACTTACAGTCGTTACCATCACTACAACAGTCAACACTAAAACTACCAAACTTACAGTCGTTACCATCACTACAACAGTCAACACTAAACCTACCAAACTTACAGTCGTTACCATCACTACAACAGTCAACACTAAACCTACCAAACTTACAGTCGTTACCATCACTACTACAGTCAACACTAAACCTACCAAACTTACAGTCGTTACTATCACTACAACAGTCAACACTAAACCTACCAAACTTACAGTCGTTACCATCACTACTACAGTCAACACTAAACCTACCAAACTTACAGTCGTTACCATCACTACAACAGTCAACACCAAACCTACCAAACTTACAGTCGTTACCATCAATACTAAAGTGAACACTAAACCTACCAAACTTACAGTCGTTACCATCACTACAACATTCAACACTAAACCTACCAAACTTACAGTCGTTACCATCACTACTACAGTCAACACTAAACCTACCAAACTTACAGTCGTTACCATCACTACAACAGTCGACACTAAACCTACCAAACTTACAGTCGTTACCATCACTACTACAGTCAACACTAAACCTACCAAACTTACAGTCGTTACCATCACTACAACAGTCAACACTAAACCTACCAAACTTACAGTCGTTACCATCACTACAACAGTCAACACTAAACCTACCAAACTTAGAGTCGTTACCATCACTACAACAGTCATCGCTAAACCTACCAAACTTACAGTCGTTACCATCACTACTACAGTCAACAATAAACCTACCAAACTTACAGTCGTTACCATCACTACTACAGTCAACAATAAACCTACCAAACTTACAGTCGTTACCATCACTACTACAGTCAACACTAAAACTACCAAACTTACAGTCGTTACCATCACTACAACAGTCAACACTAAACCTACCAAACTTACAGTCGTTACCATCACTACTACAGTCAACACTAAAACTACCAAACTTACAGTCGTTACCATCACTACAACAGTCAACACTAAACCTACCAAACTTACAGTCGTTACCATCACTACTACAGTCAACACTAAACCTACCAAATTTACAGTCGTTACCATCACTACTACAGTCAACACTAAACCTACCAAACTTACAGTCGTTACCATCACTACTACAGTCAAACTAAACCTACCAAACTTACAGTCGTTACTATCACTACAACAGTCAACACTAAACCTACCAAACTTACAGTCGTTACCATCACTACAACATTCAACACTAACCCTACCAAACTTACAGTCGTTATCATCACTACAACAGTCAACACTAAACCTACCAAACTTACAGTCGTTACCATCACTACAACATTCAACACTAAACCTACCAAACTTACAGTCGTTACCATCACTACAACAGTCAACACTAAACCTACCAAACTTACAGTCGTTACCATCACTACAACATTCAACACTAAACCTCCCAAACTTACAGTCGTTACCATCACTACAACATTCAACACTAAACCTACCAAACTTACAGTCGTTACCATCACTACTACAGTCAACACTAAACCTACCAAACTTACAGTTGTTACCATCACTACCACAGTCAACACTAAACCTACCTACCAAACTTACAGTCGTGACCATCACTACTACAGTCAACACTAAACCTACCAAACTTACAGTCGTTACCATCACTAGTACAGTCAACACTAAACCTACCAAACTTACAGTCGTTACCATCACTACAACAGTCAACACTAAACCTACCAAACTTAGAGTCGTTACCATCACTACAACAGTCATCGCTAAACCTACCAAACTTACAGTCGTTACCATCACTACTACAGTCAACAATAAACCTACCAAACTTACAGTCGTTACCATCACTACTACAGTCAACAATAAACCTACCAAACTTACAGTCGTTACCATCACTACTACAGTCAACACTAAAACTACCAAACTTACAGTCGTTACCATCACTACAACAGTCAACACTAAACCTACCAAACTTACAGTCGTTACCATCACTACTACAGTCAACACTAAAACTACCAAACTTACAGTCGTTACCATCACTACAACAGTCAACACTAAACCTACCAAACTTACAGTCGTTACCATCACTACTACAGTCAACACTAAACCTACCAAATTTACAGTCGTTACCATCACTACTACAGTCAACACTAAACCTACCAAACTTACAGTCGTTACCATCACTACTACAGTCAAACTAAACCTACCAAACTTACAGTCGTTACTATCACTACAACAGTCAACACTAAACCTACCAAACTTACAGTCGTTACCATCACTACAACATTCAACACTAACCCTACCAAACTTACAGTCGTTATCATCACTACAACAGTCAACACTAAACCTACCAAACTTACAGTCGTTACCATCACTACAACATTCAACACTAAACCTACCAAACTTACAGTCGTTACCATCACTACAACAGTCAACACTAAACCTACCAAACTTACAGTCGTTACCATCACTACAACATTCAACACTAAACCTCCCAAACTTACAGTCGTTACCATCACTACAACATTCAACACTAAACCTACCAAACTTACAGTCGTTACCATCACTACTACAGTCAACACTAAACCTACCAAACTTACAGTTGTTACCATCACTACCACAGTCAACACTAAACCTACCTACCAAACTTACAGTCGTGACCATCACTACTACAGTCAACACTAAACCTACCAAACTTACAGTCGTTACCATCACTACTACAATCAACACTAAAACTACCAAACTTACAGTCTTTACCATCACTACAACAGTCAACACTAAACCTACCTACCAAACTTACAGTCGTGACCATCACTACTACAGTCAACACTAAACCTACCAAACTTACAGTCGTTACCATCACTACTACAATCAACACTATAACTACCAAACTTACAGACGTTACCATCACTACAACAGTCAACACTAAACATACCAAACTTACAGTCGTGACCATCACTACTACAGTCAACACTAAACCTACCAAACTTACAGTCGTTACCATCACTACTACAGTCAACACTAAAACTACCAAACTTACAGTCGTTACCATCACTACTACAGTCAACACTAAACCTACCAAACTTACAGTCGTTAACATCACTACTACAGTCAACACTAAACCTACCAAACTTACAGTCGTTACCATCACTACTACAGTCAACACTAAAACTACCAAACTTACAGTCGTTACCATCACTACAACAGTCAACACTAAACCTACCAAACTTACAGTCGTTACCATCACTACAACAGTCAACACTAAACCTACCAAACTTACAGTCGTTACCATCACTACAACAGTCAACACTAAACCTACCAAACTTACAGTCGTTACCATCACTACTACAGTCAACACTAAACCTACCAAACTTACAGTCGTTACTATCACTACAACAGTCAACACTAAACCTACCAAACTTACTGTCGTTACCATCACTACTACAGTCAACACTAAACCTACCAAACTTACAGTCGTTACCATCACTACAACAGTCAACACTAAACCTACCAAACTTACAGTCGTTACTATCACTACAACAGTCAACACTAAACCTACCAAACTTACAGTCGTTACCATCACTACTACAGTCAACACTAAACCTACCAAACTTACAGTCGTTACCATCACTACAACAGTCAACACTAAACCTACCAAACTTAGAGTCGTTACCATCACTACAACAGTCATCGCTAAACCTACCAAACTTACAGTCGTTACCATCACTACTACAGTCAACAATAAACCTACCAAACTTACAGTCGTTACCATCACTACTACAGTCAACAATAAACCTACCAAACTTACAGTCGTTACCATCACTACTACAGTCAACACTAAAACTACCAAACTTACAGTCGTTACCATCACTACAACAGTCAACACTAAAACTACCAAACTTACAGTCGTTACCATCACTACAACAGTCAACACTAAACCTACCAAACTTACAGTCGTTACCATCACTACAACAGTCAACACTAAACCTACCAAACTTACAGTCGTTACCATCACTACTACAGTCAACACTAAACCTACCAAACTTACAGTCGTTACTATCACTACAACAGTCAACACTAAACCTACCAAACTTACAGTCGTTACCATCACTACTACAGTCAACACTAAACCTACCAAACTTACAGTCGTTACCATCACTACAACAGTCAACACCAAACCTACCAAACTTACAGTCGTTACCATCAATACTAAAGTGAACACTAAACCTACCAAACTTACAGTCGTTACCATCACTACAACATTCAACACTAAACCTACCAAACTTACAGTCGTTACCATCACTACTACAGTCAACACTAAACCTACCAAACTTACAGTCGTTACCATCACTACAACAGTCAACACTAAACCTACCAAACTTACAGTCGTTACCATCACTATTACAGTCGACACTAAACCTACCAAACTTACAGTCGTTACCATCACTACAACAGTCAACACCAAACCTACCAAACTTACAGTCGTTACTATCACTACAACAGTCAACACTAAACCTACCAAACTTACAGTCGTTACCATCACTACTACAGTCAACACTAAACCTACCAAACTTACAGTCGTTACCATCACTACAACAGTCAACACCAAACCTACCAAACTTACAGTCGTTACCATCAATACTAAAGTGAACACTAAACCTACCAAACTTACAGTCGTTACCATCACTACAACATTCAACACTAAACCTACCAAACTTACAGTCGTTACCATCACTACTACAGTCAACACTAAACCTACCAAACTTACAGTCGTTACCATCACTACAACAGTCAACACTAAACCTACCAAACTTACAGTCGTTACCATCACTATTACAGTCGACACTAAACCTACCAAACTTACAGTCGTTACCATCACTACAACAGTCAACACCAAACCTACCAAACTTACAGTCGTTACCATCAATACTAAAGTGAACACTAAACCTACCAAACTTACAGTCGTTACCATCACTACAACATTCAACACTAAACCTACCAAACTTACAGTCGTTACCATCACTACTACAGTCAACACTAAACCTACCAAACTTACAGTCGTTACCATCACTACAACAGTCAACACTAAACCTACCAAACTTACAGTCGTTACCATCACTATTACAGTCGACACTAAACCTACCAAACTTACAGTCGTTACCATCACTACTACAGTCAACACTAAACCTACCAAACTTACAGTCGTTACTATCACTACAACAGTCAACACTAAACCTACCAAACTTACAGTCGTTACCATCACTACTACAGTCAACACTAAACCTACCAAACTTACAGTCGTTACCATCACTACAACAGTCAACACCAAACCTACCAAACTTACAGTCGTTACCATCAATACTAAAGTGAACACTAAACCTACCAAACTTACAGTCGTTACCATCACTACAACATTCAACACTAAACCTACCAAACTTACAGTCGTTACCATCACTACTACAGTCAACACTAAACCTACCAAACTTACAGTCGTTACCATCACTACAACAGTCAACACTAAACCTACCAAACTTACAGTCGTTACCATCACTATTACAGTCGACACTAAACCTACCAAACTTACAGTCGTTACCATCACTACTACAGTCAACACTAAACCTACCAAACTTACAGTCGTTACCATCACTACAACAGTCAACACTAAACCTACCAAACTTACAGTCGTTACCATCACTACAACAGTCAACACTAAACCTACCAAACTTACAGTCGTTACCATCACTACAACAGTCAACACTAAACCTACCAAAACTTACAGTCGTTACCATCACTACTACAGTCAACACTAAAACTACCAAACTTACAGTCGTTACCATCACTACAACAGTCAACACTAAACCTACCAAACTTACAGTCGTTACCATCACTACAACAGTCAACACTAAACCTACCAAACTTACAGTCGTTACCATCACTACAACAGTCAACACTAAACCTACCAAACTTACAGTCGTTACCATCACTACTACAGTCAACACTAAACCTACCAAACTTACAGTCGTTACCATCACTACAACAGTCAACACTAAACCTACCAAACTTACAGTCGTTACTATCACTACAACAGTCAACACTAAAACTACCAAACTTACAGTCTTTACCATCACTACAACAGTCAACACTAAACCTACCTACCAAACTTACAGTCGTGACCATCACTACTACAGTCAACACTAAACCTACCAAACTTACAGTCGTTACCATCACTACTACAATCAACACTATAACTACCAAACTTACAGACGTTACCATCACTACAACAGTCAACACTAAACATACCAAACTTACAGTCGTGACCATCACTACTACAGTCAACACTAAACCTACCAAACTTACAGTCGTTACCATCACTACTACAGTCAACACTAAAACTACCAAACTTACAGTCGTTAACATCACTACTACAGTCAACACTAAACCTACCAAACTTACAGTCGTTACCATCACTACTACAGTCAACACTAAAACTACCAAACTTACAGTCGTTACCATCACTACAACAGTCAACACTAAACCTACCAAACTTACAGTCGTTACCATCACTACAACAGTCAACACTAAACCTACCAAACTTACAGTCGTTACCATCACTACAACAGTCAACACTAAACCTACCAAACTTACAGTCGTTACCATCACTACTACAGTCAACACTAAACCTACCAAACTTACAGTCGTTACTATCACTACTACAGTCAACACTAAACCTACCAAACTTACAGTCGTTACCATCACTACTACAGTCAACACTAAACCTACCAAACTTACAGTCGTTACCATCACTACAACAGTCAACACTAAACCTACCAAACTTACTGTCGTTACCATCACTACTACAGTCAACACTAAACCTACCAAACTTACAGTCGTTACCATCACTACAACAGTCAACACTAAACCTACCAAACTTACAGTCGTTACTATCACTACAACATTCAACACTAAACCTACCAAACTTACAGTCGTTACCATCACTACTACAGTCAACACTAAACCTCCCAAACTTACAGTCGTTACCATCACTACAACAGTCAACACTAAACCTACCAAACTTACAGTCGTTACCATCACTACTACAGTCGACACTAAACCTACCAAACTTACAGTCGTTACCATCACTACTACAGTCAACACTAAACCTACCAAACTTACAGTCGTTACCATCACTACAACAGTCAACACTAAACCTACCAAACTTACAGTCGTTACCATCACTACAACAGTCAACACTAAACCTACCAAACTTACAGTCGTTACCATCACTACAACAGTCAACACTAAACCTACCAAAACTTACAGTCGTTACCATCACTACTACAGTCAATACTAAAACTACCAAACTTACAGTCGTTACCATCACTACAACAGTCAACACTAAACCTACCAAACTTACAGTCGTTACCATCACTACAACAGTCAACACTAAACCTACCAAACTTACAGTCGTTACCATCACTACAACAGTCAACACTAAACCTACCAAACTTACAGTCGTTACCATCACTACTACAGTCAACACTAAACCTACCAAACTTACAGTCGTTACCATCACTACAACAGTCAACACTAAACCTACCAAACTTACAGTCGTTACTATCACTACAACAGTCAACACTAAACCTACCAAACTTACAGTCGTTACCATCACTACTACAGTCAACACTAAACCTACCAAACTTACCGTCGTTACCATCACTACAACAGTCAACACTAAACCTACCAAACTTACAGTCGTTACCATCACTACAACAGTCAACACTAAACCTACCAAACTTACAGTAGTTACCATCACTACTACAGTCAACAATAAACCTACCAAACTTACAGTCGTTACCATCACTACAACAGTCAACACTAAACCTACCAAACTTACAGTCGTTACCATCACTACTACAGTCAACACTAAAACTACCAAACTTACAGTCGTTACCATCACTAATACAGTCAACACTAAAACTACCAAACTTACAGTCGTTACCATCACTACTACAGTCAACACTAAACCTACCAAACTTAGTCGTTACCATCACTACTACAGTCAACACTAAACCTACCAAACTTACAGTCGTTACCAACACTACTACAGTCAACACTAAAACTACCAAACTTACAGTCGTTACCATCACTACAACAGTCAACACTAAAACTACCAAACTTACAGTCGTTACCATCACTACAACAGTCAACACTAAACCTACCAAACTTACAGTCGTTACCATCACTACTACATTCAACACTAAAACTACCAAACTTACAGTCGTTACCATCACTACAACAGTCAACACTAAACCTACCAAACTTACAGTCGTTACCATCACTACTACAGTCAACACTAAACCTACCAAACTTACAGTCGTTACCATCACTACAACAGTCAACACTAAACCTACCAAACTTACAGTCGTTACCATCAATACTACATTCAACACTAAACCTACCAAACTTACAGTCGTTACCATCACTACTACAGTCAACACTAAACCTACCAAACTTACAGTCGTTATCATCACTACAACAGTCAACACTAAACCTACCAAACTTACAGTCGTTACCATCACTACTACAGTCGACACTAAAGCTACCAAACTTACAGTCGTTACCATCACTACTACAGTCAACACTAAACCTACCAAACTTACAGTCGTTACCATCACTACAACAGTCAACACTAAACCTACCAAACTTACTGTCGTTACCATCACTACTACAGTCAACACTAAACCTACCAAACTTACAGTCGTTACCATCACTACAACAGTCAACACTAAACCTACCAAACTTACAGTCGTTACTATCACTACAACAGTCAACACTAAACCTACCAAACTTACAGTCGTTACCATCACTACTACAGTCAACACTAAACCTACCAAACTTACAGTCGTTACCATCACTACAACAGTCAACACTAAACCTACCAAACTTAGAGTCGTTACCATCACTACAACAGTCATCGCTAAACCTACCAAACTTACAGTCGTTACCATCACTACTACAGTCAACAATAAACCTACCAAACTTACAGTCGTTACCATCACTACTACAGTCAACAATAAACCTACCAAACTTACAGTCGTTACCATCACTACTACAGTCAACACTAAAACTACCAAACTTACAGTCGTTACCATCACTACAACAGTCAACACTAAAACTACCAAACTTACAGTCGTTACCATCACTACAACAGTCAACACTAAACCTACCAAACTTACAGTCGTTACCATCATTACAACAGTCAACACTAAACCTACCAAACTTACAGTCGTTACCATCACTACTACAGTCAACACTAAACCTACCAAACTTACAGTCGTTACTATCACTACAACAGTCAACACTAAACCTACCAAACTTACAGTCGTTACCATCACTACTACAGTCAACACTAAACCTACCAAACTTACAGTCGTTACCATCACTACAACAGTCAACACCAAACCTACCAAACTTACAGTCGTTACCATCAATACTAAAGTGAACACTAAACCTACCAAACTTACAGTCGTTACCATCACTACAACATTCAACACTAAACCTACCAAACTTACAGTCGTTACCATCACTACTACAGTCAACACTAAACCTACCAAACTTACAGTCGTTACCATCACTACAACAGTCAACACTAAACCTACCAAACTTACAGTCGTTACCATCACTATTACAGTCGACACTAAACCTACCAAACTTACAGTCGTTACCATCACTACTACAGTCAACACTAAACCTACCAAACTTACAGTCGTTACCATCACTACAACAGTCAACACTAAACCTACCAAACTTACAGTCGTTACCATCACTACAACAGTCAACACTAAACCTACCAAACTTACAGTCGTTACCATCACTACAACAGTCAACACTAAACCTACCAAAACTTACAGTCGTTACCATCACTACTACAGTCAACACTAAAACTACCAAACTTACAGTCGTTACCATCACTACAACAGTCAACACTAAACCTACCAAACTTACAGTCGTTACCATCACTACAACAGTCAACACTAAACCTACCAAACTTACAGTCGTTACCATCACTACAACAGTCAACACTAAACCTACCAAACTTACAGTCGTTACCATCACTACTACAGTCAACACTAAACCTACCAAACTTACAGTCGTTACCATCACTACAACAGTCAACACTAAACCTACCAAACTTACAGTCGTTACTATCACTACAACAGTCAACACTAAAACTACCAAACTTACAGTCTTTACCATCACTACAACAGTCAACACTAAACCTACCTACCAAACTTACAGTCGTGACCATCACTACTACAGTCAACACTAAACCTACCAAACTTACAGTCGTTACCATCACTACTACAATCAACACTATAACTACCAAACTTACAGACGTTACCATCACTACAACAGTCAACACTAAACATACCAAACTTACAGTCGTGACCATCACTACTACAGTCAACACTAAACCTACCAAACTTACAGTCGTTACCATCACTACTACAGTCAACACTAAAACTACCAAACTTACAGTCGTTAACATCACTACTACAGTCAACACTAAACCTACCAAACTTACAGTCGTTACCATCACTACTACAGTCAACACTAAAACTACCAAACTTACAGTCGTTACCATCACTACAACAGTCAACACTAAACCTACCAAACTTACAGTCGTTACCATCACTACAACAGTCAACACTAAACCTACCAAACTTACAGTCGTTACCATCACTACAACAGTCAACACTAAACCTACCAAACTTACAGTCGTTACCATCACTACTACAGTCAACACTAAACCTACCAAACTTACAGTCGTTACTATCACTACTACAGTCAACACTAAACCTACCAAACTTACAGTCGTTACCATCACTACTACAGTCAACACTAAACCTACCAAACTTACAGTCGTTACCATCACTACAACAGTCAACACTAAACCTACCAAACTTACTGTCGTTACCATCACTACTACAGTCAACACTAAACCTACCAAACTTACAGTCGTTACCATCACTACAACAGTCAACACTAAACCTACCAAACTTACAGTCGTTATTATCACTACAACATTCAACACTAAACCTACCAAACTTACAGTCGTTACCATCACTACTACAGTCAACACTAAACCTCCCAAACTTACAGTCGTTACCATCACTACAACAGTCAACACTAAACCTAACAAACTTACAGTCGTTACCATCACTACTACAGTCGACACTAAACCTACCAAACTTACAGTCGTTACCATCACTACTACAGTCAACACTAAACCTACCAAACTTACAGTCGTTACCATCACTACAACAGTCAACACTAAACCTACCAAACTTACAGTCGTTACCATCACTACAACAGTCAACACTAAACCTACCAAACTTACAGTCGTTACCATCACTACAACAGTCAACACTAAACCTACCAAAACTTACAGTCGTTACCATCACTACTACAGTCAATACTAAAACTACCAAACTTACAGTCGTTACCATCACTACAACAGTCAACACTAAACCTACCAAACTTACAGTCGTTACCATCACTACAACAGTCAACACTAAACCTACCAAACTTACAGTCGTTACCATCACTACAACAGTCAACACTAAACCTACCAAACTTACAGTCGTTACCATCACTACTACAGTCAACACTAAATCTACCAAACTTACAGTCGTTACCATCACTACAACAGTCAACACTAAACCTACCAAACTTACAGTCGTTACTATCACTACAACAGTCAACACTAAACCTACCAAACTTACAGTCGTTACCATCACTACTACAGTCAACACTAAACCTACCAAACTTACCGTCGTTACCATCACTACAACAGTCAACACTAAACCTACCAAACTTACAGTCGTTACCATCACTACAACAGTCAACACTAAACCTACCAAACTTACAGTAGTTACCATCACTACTACAGTCAACAATAAACCTACCAAACTTACAGTCGTTACCATCACTACAACAGTCAACACTAAACCTACCAAACTTACAGTCGTTACCATCACTACTACAGTCAACACTAAAACTACCAAACTTACAGTCGTTACCATCACTAATACAGTCAACACTAAAACTACCAAACTTACAGTCGTTACCATCACTACTACAGTCAACACTAAACCTACCAAACTTAGTCGTTACCATCACTACTACAGTCAACACTAAACCTACCAAACTTACAGTCGTTACCAACACTACTACAGTCAACACTAAAACTACCAAACTTACAGTCGTTACCATCACTACAACAGTCAACACTAAAACTACCAAACTTACAGTCGTTACCATCACTACAACAGTCAACACTAAACCTACCAAACTTACAGTCGTTACCATCACTACTACAGTCAACACTAAAACTACCAAACTTACAGTCGTTACCATCACTACAACAGTCAACACTAAACCTACCAAACTTACAGTCGTTACCATCACTACTACAGTCAACACTAAACCTACCAAACTTACAGTCGTTACCATCACTACAACAGTCAACACTAAACCTACCAAACTTACAGTCGTTACCATCAATACTACATTCAACACTAAACCTACCAAACTTACAGTCGTTACCATCACTACTACAGTCAACACTAAACCTACCAAACTTACAGTCGTTATCATCACTACAACAGTCAACACTAAACCTACCAAACTTACAGTCGTTACCATCACTACTACAGTCGACACTAAAGCTACCAAACTTACAGTCGTTACCATCACTACTACAGTCAACACTAAACCTACCAAACTTACAGTCGTTACCATCACTACAACAGTCAACACTAAACCTACCAAACTTACAGTCGTTATCATCACTACAACAGTCAACACTAAACCTACCAAACTTACAGTCGTTACCATCACTACAACAGTCAACACTAAACCTACCAAAACTTACAGTCGTTACCATCACTACTACAGTCAACACTAAAACTACCAAACTTACAGTCGTTACCATCACTACTACAGTCAACACTAAAACTACCAAACTTACAGTCGTTACCATCACTACTACAGTCAACACTAAACCTATCAAACTTACAGTCGTTACCATCACTACTACAGTCAACACTAAACCTACCAAACTTACAGTCGTTACCATCACTACAACAGTCAACACTAAACCTACCAAACTTACAGTCGTTACCATCACTACTACAATCAACACTAAACCTACCAAACTTACAGTCGTTACTATCACTACAACAGTCAACACTAAACCTACCAAACTTACAGTCGTTACCATCACTACTACAGTCAACACTAAACCTACCAAACTTACAGTCGTTACCATCACTACAACAGTCAACACTAAACCTACCAAACTTACAGTCGTTACCATCAATACTACAGTCAACACTAAACCTACCAAACTTACAGTCGTTACCATCACTACAACATTCAACACTAAACCTACCAAACTTACAGTCGTTACCATCACTACTACAGTCAACACTAAACCTACCAAACTTACAGTCGTTACCATCACTACAACAGTCAACACTAAACCTACCAAACTTACAGTCGTTACCATCACTACTACAGTCGACACTAAAGCTACCAAACTTACAGTCGTTACCATCACTACTACAGTCAACACTAAACCTACCAAACTTACAGTCGTTACCATCACTACAACAGTCAACACTAAACCTACCAAAACTTACAGTCGTTACCATCACTACTACAGTCAACACTAAAACTACCAAACTTACAGTCGTTACCATCACTACTACAGTCAACACTAAAACTACCAAACTTACAGTCGTTACCATCACTACTACAGTCAACACTAAACCTACCAAACTTACAGTCGTTACCATCACTACTACAGTCAACACTAAACCTACCAAACTTACAGTCGTTACCATCACTACTACAGTCAACACTAAAACTACCAAACTTACAGTCGTTACCATCACTACAACAGTCAACACTAAACCTACCAAACTTATAGTCGTTACCATCACTACAACAGTCAACACTAAACCTACCAACCTTACAGTCGTTACCATCACTACAACAGTCAACACTAAACCTACCAAACTTACAGTCGTTACCATCACTACTACAGTCAACACTAAACCTACCAAACTTACAGTCGTTACTATCACTACAACAGTCAACACTAAACCTACCAAACTTACAGTCGTTACCATCACTACTACAGTCAACACTAAACCTACCAAACTTACAGTCGTTACCATCACTACAACAGTCAACACTAAACCTACCAAACTTACGGTCGTTACTATCACTGCAACAGTCAACACTAAACCTACCAAACTTACAGTCGTTACCATCACTACTACAGTCAACACTAAACCTACCAAACTTACAGTCATTACCATCACTACAACAGTCAACACTAAACCTACCAAACTTACAGTCGTTACCATCACTACAACAGTCAACACTAAACCTACCAAACTTACAGTCGTTACCATCACTACTACAGTCAACAATAAACCTACCAAACTTACAGTCGTTACCATCACTACTACAGTCAACACTAAACCTACCAAACTTACAGTCGTTGCCATCACTACTACAGTCAACACTAAAACTACCAAACTTACAGTCGTTACCATCACTAATACAGTCAACACTAAAACTACCAAACTTACAGTCGTTACCATCACTACTACAGTCAACACTAAACCTACCAAACTTACAGTCGTTACCATCACTACTACAGTCAACACTAAACCTACCAAACTTACAGTCGTTACCATCACTACTACATTCAACACTAAAACTACTAAACTTACAGTCGTTACCATCACTACAACAGTCAACACTAAAACTACCAAACTTACAGTCGTTACCATCACTACAACAGTCAACACTAAACCTACCAAACTTACAGTCGTTACCATCACTACAACAGTTAACACTAAACCTACCAAACTTACAGTCGTTACCATCACTACTACAGTCAACACTAAACCTACCAAACTTACAGTCGTTACTATCACTACAACAGTCAACACTAAACCTACCAAACTTACAGTCGTTACCATCACTACTACAGTCAACACTAAACCTACCAAACTTACAGTCGTTACTATCACTACAACAGTCAACACTAAACCTACCAAACTTACAGTCGTTACCATCACTACAACAGTCAACACTAAACCTACCAAACTTACAGTCGTTACTATCACTACAACAGTCAACACGAAACCTACCAAACTTACAGTCGTTCCCATCACTACTACAGTCAACACCACACCTACCAAACTTACAGTCGTTACTACCACTACAACAGTCAACACTAAACCTACCAAACTTACAGTCGTTACCATCACTACAACAGTCAACACTAATCCTACCAAACTTACAGTCGTTACCATCACTACAACAGTCAACACTAAACCTACCAAACTTACAGTCGTCACAATCACTACAACAGTCAACACTAAACCTACCAAACTTACAGTCGTTACCATCACTACAACAGTCAACATAAACCTACCAAATTTACAGTCGTTACTATCACTACAACAGTCAACACTAAACCTACCAAACTTACAGTCGTTACCATCACTACTACAGTCAACACTAAACCTACCAAACTTACAGTCGTTACTATCACTACAACAGTCAACGCTAAACCTACAAAACTTACAGTCGTTACCATCACTACAACAGTCAACACTAAACCTACCAAACTTACAGTCGTTACTATCACTACTACAGTCAACACTAAACCTACCAAACTTACAGCCGTTACCATCACTACAACAGTCAACACTAAACCTACCAAACTTACAGCCGTTACCATCACTACAACAGTCAACACTAAACCTACCAAACTTACAGTCGTTACCATCACTACTACAGTCAACACTAAACCTACCAAACTTACAGTCGTTACCATCACTACAACAGTCAACACTAAACCTACCAAACTTACAGTCGTTACCATCAATACTACAGTCAACACTAAACCTACCAAACTTACAGTCGTTACCATCACTACAACATTCAACACTAAACCTACCAAACTTACAGTCGTTACCATCACTACAACAGTCAACACTAAACCTACCAAACTTACAGTCTTTACCATCACTACTACAGTCAACACTAAACCTACCAAACCTACAGTCGTTACTATCACTACAACAGTCAACACTAAACCTACCAGACTTACAGTCGTTACCATCACTACAACAGTCAACACTAAACCTACCAAACTTACAGTCGTTACTATCACTACAATATTCAACACTAAACCTACCAAACTTACAGTCGTCACCATCACTACAACAGTCAACACTAAACCTACCAAACTTACAGTCGTTACCATCACTACTACAGTCAACACTAAACCTACCAAACTTACAGTCGTTACCATCACTACAACAGTCGACACTAAACCTACCAAACTTACAGTCGTTACTATCACTACAATATTCAACACTAAACCTACCAAACTTACAGTCGTTACCATCACTACAACAGTCAACACTAAACCTACCAAACTTACAGTCGTTACTATCACTACAATATTCAACACTAAACCTACCAAACTTACAGTCGTCACCATCACTACAACAGTCAACACTAAACCTACCAAACTTACAGTCGTTACCATCACTACTACAGTCAACACTAAACCTACCAAACTTACAGTCGTTACCATCACTACAACAGTCGACACTAAACCTACCAAACTTACAGTCGTTACTATCACTACAATATTCAACACTAAACCTACCAAACTTACAGTCGTAACCATCACTACAATATTCTACACTAAACCTACCAAACTTACAGTCGTTACAATCACTACTACAGTCAACTCTAAACCTACCAAACTTACAGTCGTTACCATCACTACAACAGTCAACACTAAACCTACCAAATTTACAGTCGTTACTATCACTACAACAGTCAACACTAAACCTACCAAACTTACAGTCGTTACCATCACTACTACCGTCAACACTAAACCTACCAAACTTACAGTCGTTACCATCACTACTACAGTCAACACTAAACCTACCAAACTTACAGTCGTTACCATCACTACTACAGTCAACACTAAAACTACCAAACTTACAGTCGTTACCATCACTACTGCAGTCAACACTAAAACTACCAAACTTACAGTCGTTACCATCACTACAACAGTCAACACTAAACCTACCAAATTTACAGTCGTTACTATCACTACAACAGTCAACACTAAACCTACCAAACTTACAGTCGTTACCATCACTACTACAGTCAACACTAAACCTACCAAACTTACAGTCGTTACCATCACAACTACAGTCAACACTAAACCTACCAATCTTACAGTCGTTACCATCACTACTACAGTCAACACTAAAACTACCAAACTTACAGTCGTTACCATCACTACTACAGTCAACACTAAAACTACCAAAGTTACAGTCGTTACCATCACTACTACAGTCAACACTAAACCTACCAAACTTACAGTCGTTACCATCAATACAACAGTCACACTAAACCTACCAAACTTACAGTCGTTACCATCACTACTACAGTCAACACTAAACCTACCAAACTTACAGTCGTTACCATCACTACAACAGTCAACACTAAAACTACCAAACTTACAGTCGTTACCATCACTAATACAGTCAACACTAAACCTACCAAACTTACAGTCGTTACCATCACTAATACAGTCAACACTAAACCTACCAAACTTAGAGTCGTTACCATCACTACAACAGTCAACACTAAACCTACCAAACTTACAGTCGTTACCATCACTACTACAGTCAACACTAAACCTACCAAACTTACAGTCGTTAACATCACTAGAACAGTCAACACTAAACCTACCAAACTTACAGTCGTTACCATCACTACAACATTCAACACTAAACCTACAAAAATTACAGTCGTTACAATCACTACTACAGCAAACACTAAACCTACCAAACTTACAGTCGTTACCATCACTACAACAGTCAACACTAAACCTACCAAACTTACAGTCGTTACCATCACTACTACAGTCAACATTAAACCTACCAAACTTACAGTCGTTACCATCACTACAACAGTCAACACTAAACCTACCAAACTTACAGTCGTTACCATCAATACTACAGTCAACACTAAACCTACCAAACTTACAGTCGTTACCATCACTACAACATTCAACACTAAACCTACCAAACTTACAGTCGTTACCATCACTACTACAGTCAACACTAAACCTACCAAACTTACAGTCGTTACCATCACTACAACAGTCAACACTAAACCTACCAAACTTACAGTCGTTACCATCACTACTACAGTCAACACTAAACCTACCAAACCTACAGTCGTTACTATCAATACAACAGTCAACACTAAACCTACCAAACTTACAGTCGTTAGCATCACTACTACAGTCAACACTAAACCTACCAAACTTACAGTCGTTACTATCACTACAACAGTCAACACTAAACCTACCAAACTTACAGTCGTTACCATCACTACAACAGTCAACACTAAACCTACCAAACTTACAGTCGTTACTATCACTACAATATTCAACACTAAACCTACCAAACTTACAGTCGTCACCATCACTACAACAGTCAACACTAAACCTACCAAACTTACAGTCGTTACCATCACTACTACAGTCAACACTAAACCTACCAAACTTACAGTCGTTACCATCACTACAACAGTCGACACTAAACCTACCAAACTTACAGTCGTTACTATCACTACAATATTCAACACTAAACCTACCAAACTTACAGTCGTTACCATCACTACAACATTCAACACTAAACCTACCAAACTTACAGTCGTTACCATCACTACTACAGTCAACACTAAACCTACCAAACTTACAGTCGTTACCATCACTACAACAGTCAACACTAAACCTACCAAACTTATAGTCGTTACCATCACTACTACAGTCAACACTAAACCTACCAAACTTACAGTCGTTACCATCACTACAACAGTCAACACTAAACCTACCAAACTTACAGTCGTTAACATCAATACTACAGTCAACACTAAACCTACCAAACTTACAGTCGTTACCATCACTACAACATTCAACACTAAACCTACCAAACTTACAGTCGTTACCATCACTACTACAGTCAACACTAAACCTACCAAACCTACAGACGTTACTATCACTACAACAGTCAACACTAAACCTACCAAACTTACAGTCGTTACCATCACTACTACAGTCAACACTAATCCTACCAAACTTACAGTCGTTACTATCACTACAACAGTCAACACTAAACCTACCAAACTTACAGTCGTTACCATCACTACAACAGTCAACACTAAACCTACCAAACTTACAGTCGTTACTATCACTACAATATTCAACACTAAACCTACCAAACTTACAGTCGTTACCATCACTACAACAGTCAACACTAAACCTACCAAACTTACAGTCGTTACCATCACTACAACAGTCAACACTAAACCTACCAAACTTACAGTCGTTACCATCACTACAACAGTCAACACTAAACCTACCAAACTTACAGTCGTTACCATCACTACAACATTTAACACTAAACCTACCAAACTTACAGTCGTTACCATCACTACTACAGTCAACACTAAACCTACCAAACTTACAGTCGTTACCATCACTACAACAGTCAACACTAAACCTACCAAACTTACAGTCGTTACCATCACTACTACAGTCGACACTAAACCTACCAAACTTACAGTCGTTACCATCACTACTACAGTCAACACTAAACCTACCAAACTTACAGTCGTTACCATCACTACAACAGTCAACACTAAACCTACCAAACATACAGTCGTTACCATCACTACTACAGTCAAAACTAAACCTACCAAACTTACAGTCGTTACCATCACTACAACAGTCAACACTAAACCTACCAAACTTACAGTCGTTACCATCACTACTACAGTCGACACTAAACCTACCAAACTTACAGTCGTTACCATCACTACTACAGTCAACACTAAACCTACCAAACTTACAGTCGTTACCATCACTACAACAGTGAACACTAAACCTACCAAACTTACAGTCGTTATCATCACTACAACAGTCAACACTAAACCTACCAAACTTACAGTCGTTACCATCACTAATACAGTCAACACTAAACCTATCAAATTTAGAGTCGTTACCATCACTACAACAGTCAACACTAAACCTACCAAACTTACAGTCGTTACCATCACTACAACATTCAACACTAAACCTACAAAAATTACAGTCGTTACAATCACTACTACAACAAACACTAAACCTACCAAACTTACAGTCGTTACCATCACTACAACAGTCAACACTAAACCTACCAAACTTACAGTCGTTACTATCACTACTACAGTCAACACTAAACCTACCAAACTTACAGTCGTTACCATCAATACAACAGTCAACACTAAACCTACCAAACTTACAGTCGTTACCATCACTACTACAGTCAACACTAAACCTACCAAACTTACAGTCGTTACCATCACTACAACAGTCAACACTAAACCTACCAAACTTACAGTCGTTACCATCACTACAACAGTCAACACTAAACCTACCAAACTTACAGTCGTTACCATCACTACAACATTCAACACTAAACCTACCAAACTTACAGTCGTTACCATCACTACTACAGTCAACACTAAACCTACCAAACTTACAGTCGTTACCATCACTACAACAGTCAACACTAAACCTACCAAACTTACAGTCGTTACCATCACTACTACAGTCGACACTAAACCTACCAAACTTACAGTCGTTACCATCACTACTACAGTCAACACTAAACCTACCAAACTTACAGTCGTTACCATCACTACAACAGTCAACACTAAACCTACCAAACTTACAGTCGTTATCATCACTACAACAGTCAACACTAAACCTACCAAACTTACAGTCGTTACCATCACTACAACAGTCAACACTAAACCTACCAAACATACAGTCGTTACCATCACTACTACAGTCAAAACTAAACCTACCAAACTTACAGTCGTTACCATCACTACAACAGTCAACACTAAACCTACCAAACTTACAATCGTTACCATCACTACTACAGTCGACACTAAACCTACCAAACTTACAGTCGTAACCATCACTACTACAGTCAACACTAAACCTACCAAACTTACAGTCGTTACCATCACTACAACAGTGAACACTAAACCTACCAAACTTACAGTCGTTATCATCACTACAACAGTCAACACTAAACCTACCAAACTTACAGTCGTTACCATCACTAATACAGTCAACACTAAACCTATCAAACTTAGAGTCGTTACCATCACTACAACAGTCAACACTAAACCTACAAAAATTACAGTCGTTACAATCATTACTACAACAAACACTAAACCTACCAAACTTACAGTCGTTACCATCACTACAACAGTCAACACTAAACCTACCAACCTTACAGTCGTTACTATCACTACTACAGTCAACACTAAACCTACCAAACTTACAGTCGTTACCATCACTACAACAGTCAACTCTAAACCTACCAAACTTACAGTCGTTACCATCAATACTACAGTCAACACTAAACCTACCAAACTTACAGTCGTTACCATCACTACAACAGTCAACACTAAACCTACCAAACTTACAGTCGTTACCATCAATACTACAGTCAACACTAAACCTACCAAACTTACAGTCGTTACCATCACTACAACAGTCAACACTAAACCTACCAAACTTACAGTCGTTACCATCACTACTACAGTCGACACTAAACCTACCAAACTTACAGTCGTTACCATCACTACTACAGTCAACACTAAACCTACCAAACTTACAGTCGTTACCATCACTACAACAGTCAACACTAAACCTACCAAACTTACAGTCGTTATCATCACTACAACAGTCAACACTAAACCTACCAAACTTACAGTCGTTACCATCACTACAACAGTCAACACTAAACCTACCAAACTTACAGTCGTTACCATCACTACAACAGTCAACACTAAACCTACCAAACTTACAGTCGTTACCATCACTACTACAGTCAACACTAAACCTACCAAACTTACAGTCGTTACTATCACTACAACAGTCAACACTAAACCTACCAAACTTACAGTCGTTACCATCACTACTACAGTCAACACTAAACCTACCAAACTTACAGTCGTTACTATCACTACAACAGTCAACACTAAACCTACCAAACTTACAGTCGTTACCATCACTACAACAGTCAACACTAAACCTACCAAACTTACAGTCGTTACTATCACTACAATATTCAACACTAAACCTACCAAACTTACAGTCGTTACCATCACTACTACAGTCAACACTAAACCTACCAAACTTACAGTCCTTACCATCACTAATACAGTCAACACTAAACCTACCAAACTTAGAGTCGTTACCATCACTACAACAGTCAACACTAAACCTACCAAACTTACAGTCGTTACCATCACTACTACAGTCAACACTAAACCTACCAAACTTACAGTCGTTAACATCACTACAACAGTCAACACTAAACCTACCAAACTTACAGTCGTTACCATCACTACAACATTCAACACTAAACCTACAAAAATTACAGTCGTTACAATCACTACTACAGCAAACACTAAACCTACCAAACTTACAGTCGTTACCATCACTACAACAGTCAACACTAAACCTACCAAACTTACAGTCGTTACCATCACTACTACAGTCAACACTAAACCTACCAAACTTACAGTCGTTACCATCACTACAACAGTCAACACTAAACCTACCAAACTTACAGTCGTTACCATCAATACTACAGTCAACACTAAACCTACCAAACTTACAGTCGTTACCATCACTACAACATTCAACACTAAACCTACCAAACTTGCAGTCGTTACCATCACTACTACAGTCAACACTAAACCTACCAAACTTACAGTCGTTACCATCACTACAACAGTCAACACTAAACCTACCAAACTTGCAGTCGTTACCATCACTACTACAGTCGACACTAAACCTACCAAACTTACAGTCGTTACCTTCACTACTACAGTCAACACTAAACCTACCAAACTTACAGTCGTTACCATCACTACAACAGTCAACACTAAACCTACCAAACTTACAGTCGTTATCATCACTACAACAGTCAACACTAAACCTACCAAACTTACAGTCGTTACCATCACTACAACAGTCAACACTAAACCTACCAAACATACAGTCGTTACCATCACTACTACAGTCAAAACTAAACCTACCAAACTTACAGTCGTTACCATCACTACTACAGTCAACACTAAACCTACCAAACTTACAGTCGTTACCATCACTACTACAGTCAACACTAAAACTACCAAACTTACAGTCGTTACTATCACTAATACAGTCAACACTAAAACTACCAAACTTACAGTCGTTACCATCACTACTACAGTCAACACTAAACCTACCAAACTTACAGTCGTTACCATCACTACTACAGTCAACACTAAACCTACCAAACTTACAGTCGTTACCATCACTACTACAGTCAACACTAAAACTACCAAACTTACAGTCGTTACCATCACTACAACAGTCAACACTAAAACTACCAAACTTACAGTCGTTACCATCACTACAACAGTCAACACTAAACCTACCAAACTTACAGTCGTTACCATCACTACAACAGTCAACACTAAACCTACCAAACTTACAGTCGTTACCATCACTACTACAGTCAACACTAAACCTACCAAACTTACAGTCGTTACTATCACTACAACAGTCAACACTAAACCTACCAAACTTACAGTCGTTACCATTACTATTACAGTCAACACTAAACCTACCAAACTTACAGTCGTTAATATCACTACAACAGTCAACACTAAACCTAACAAACTTACAGTCGTTACCATCACTACAACAGTCAACACTAAACCTACCAAACTTACAGTCGTTACTATCACTACAACAGTCAACACTAAACCTACCAAACTTACAGTCGTTACCATCACTACTACAGTCAACACTAAACCTACCAACTTACAGTCGTTACTATCACTACAACAGTCAACAATAAACCTACCAAACTTACAGTCGTTACCATCACTACAACAGTCAACACTAAAACTACCAAACTTACAGTCGTTACTATCACTACAACAGTCAACACTAAACCTACCAAACTTACAGTCGTTACCATCACTACTACAGTCAACACTAAACCTACCAAACTTACAGTCGTTAACATCACTACAACAGTCAACACTAAACTACCAAACTTACAGTCGTTACCATCACTACAACATTCAACACTAAACCTACAAAAATTACAGTCGTTACAATCACTACTACAGCCAAGACTAACCTACCAAACTTACAGTCGTTACCATCACTACAACAGTCAACACTAAACCTACCAAACTTACAGTCGTTACCATCACTACTACAGTCGACACTAAACCTACCAAACTTACAGTCGTTACCATCACTACAACAGTCAACACTAAACCTACCAAACTTACAGTCGTTACCATCAATACTACAGTCAACACTAAACCTACCAAACTTACAGTCGTTACCATCACTACAACATTCAACACTAAACCTACCAAACTTACAGTCGTTACCATCACTACTACAGTCAACACTAAACCTACCAAACTTACAGTCGTTACCATCACTACAACAGTCAACACTAAACCTACCAAACTTACAGTCGTTACCATCACTACAACAGTCAACACTAAACCTACCAAACTTACAGTCGTTACCATCACTACTACAGTCAACACTAAACCTACCAAACTTACAGTCGTTACTATCACTACAACAGTCAACACTAAACCTACCAAACTTACAGTCGTTACCATCACTACTACAGTCAACACTAAACCTACCAAACTTACAGTCGTTACTATCACTACAACAGTCAACACTAAACCTACCAAACTTACAGTCGTTACCATCACTACAACAGTCAACACTAAACCTACCAAACTTACAGTCGTTACTATCACTACAATATTCAACACTAAACCTACCAAACTTACAGTCGTTACCATCACTACAACAGTCAACACTAAACCTACCAAACTTACAGTCGTTACCATCACTACTACAGTCAACACTAAACCTACCAAACTTACAGTCGTTAACATCACTACAACAGTCAACACTAAACCTACCAAACTTACAGTCGTTACCATCACTACAACATTCAACACTAAACCTACAAAAATTACAGTCGTTACAATCACTACTACAGCAAACACTAAACCTACCAAACTTACAGTCGTTACCATCACTACAACAGTCAACACTAAACCTACCAAACTTACAGTCGTTACCATCACTACTACAGTCAACACTAAACCTACCAAACTTACAGTCGTTACTATCACTACAACAGTCAACACTAAACCTACCAAACTTACAGTCGTTACCATCACTACTACAGTCAACACTAAACCTACCAAACTTACAGTCGTTACTATCACTACAACAGTCAACACTAAACCTACCAAACTTACAGTCGTTACCATCACTACAACAGTCAACACTAAACCTACCAAACTTACAGTCGTTACTATCACTACAATATTCAACACTAAACCTACCAAACTTACAGTCGTTACCATCACTACAACAGTCAACACTAAACCTACCAAACTTACAGTCGTTACCATCACTACTACAGTCAACACTAAACCTACCAAACTTACAGTCGTTAACATCACTACAACAGTCAACACTAAACCTACCAAACTTACAGTCGTTACCATCACTACAACATTCAACACTAAACCTACAAAAATTACAGTCGTTACAATCACTACTACAGCAAACACTAAACCTACCAAACTTACAGTCGTTACCATCACTACAACAGTCAACACTAAACCTACCAAACTTACAGTCGTTACCATCACTACTACAGTCAACACTAAACCTACCAAACTTACAGTCGTTACCATCACTACAACAGTCAACACTAAACCTACCAAACTTACAGTCGTTACCATCAATACTACAGTCAACACTAAACCTACCAAACTTACAGTCGTTACCATCACTACAACATTCAACACTAAACCTACCAAACTTACAGTCGTTACCATCACTACTACAGTCAACACTAAACCTACCAAACTTACAGTCGTTACCATCACTACAACAGTCAACACTAAACCTACCAAACTTACAGTCGTTACCATCACTACTACAGTCAACACTAAACCTACCAAACTTACAGTTGTTACCATCACTACAACAGTCAACACTAAACCTACCAAACTTACAGTCGTTACCATCACTACTACAGTCAACACTAAACCTACCAAACTTACAGTCGTTACTATCACTACAACAGTCAACACTAAACCTACCAAACTTACAGTCGTTACCATCACTACTACAGTCAACACTAAACCTACCAAACTTACAGTCGTTACCATCACTACAACAGTCAACACTAAACCTACCAAACTTACAGTCGTTACCATCACTACTACAGTCGACACTAAACCTACCAAACTTACAGTCGTTACCTTCACTACTACAGTCAACACTAAACCTACCAAACTTACAGTCGTTACCATCACTACAACAGTCAACACTAAACCTACCAAACTTACAGTCGTTATCATCACTACAACAGTCAACACTAAACCTACCAAACTTACAGTCGTTACCATCACTACAACAGTCAACACTAAACCTACCAAACATACAGTCGTTACCATCACTACTACAGTCAAAACTAAACCTACCAAACTTACAGTCGTTACCATCACTACTACAGTCAACACTAAACCTACCAAACTTACAGTCGTTACCATCACTACTACAGTCAACACTAAAACTACCAAACTTACAGTCGTTACTATCACTAATACAGTCAACACTAAAACTACCAAACTTACAGTCGTTACCATCACTACTACAGTCAACACTAAACCTACCAAACTTACAGTCGTTACCATCACTACTACAGTCAACACTAAACCTACCAAACTTACAGTCGTTACCATCACTACTACAGTCAACACTAAAACTACCAAACTTACAGTCGTTACCATCACTACAACAGTCAACACTAAAACTACCAAACTTACAGTCGTTACCATCACTACAACAGTCAACACTAAACCTACCAAACTTACAGTCGTTACCATCACTACAACAGTCAACACTAAACCTACCAAACTTACAGTCGTTACCATCACTACTACAGTCAACACTAAACCTACCAAACTTACAGTCGTTACTATCACTACAACAGTCAACACTAAACCTACCAAACTTACAGTCGTTACCATTACTACTACAGTCAACACTAAACCTACCAAACTTACAGTCGTTAATATCACTACAACAGTCAACACTAAACCTAACAAATTTACAGTCGTTACCATCACTACAACAGTCAACACTAAACCTACCAAACTTACAGTCGTTACTATCACTACAACAGTCAACACTAAACCTACCAAACTTACAGTCGTTACCATCACTACTACAGTCAACACTAAACCTACCAAACTTACAGTCGTTACTATCACTACAACAGTCAACACTAAACCTACCAAACTTACAGTCGTTACCATCACTACAACAGTCAACACTAAAACTACCAAACTTACAGTCGTTACTATCACTACAACAGTCAACACTAAACCTACCAAACTTACAGTCGTTACCATCACTACTACAGTCAACACTAAACCTACCAAACTTACAGTCGTTAACATCACTACAACAGTCAACACTAAACCTACCAAACTTACAGTCGTTACCATCACTACAACATTCAACACTAAACCTACAAAAATTACAGTCGTTACAATCACTACTACAGCCAAGACTAAACCTACCAAACTTACAGTCGTTACCATCACTACAACAGTCAACACTAAACCTACCAAACTTACAGTCGTTACCATCACTACTACAGTCGACACTAAACCTACCAAACTTACAGTCGTTACCATCACTACAACAGTCAACACTAAACCTACCAAACTTACAGTCGTTACCATCAATACTACAGTCAACACTAAACCTACCAAACTTACAGTCGTTACCATCACTACAACATTCAACACTAAACCTACCAAACTTACAGTCGTTACCATCACTACTACAGTCAACACTAAACCTACCAAACTTACAGTCGTTACCATCACTACAACAGTCAACACTAAACCTACCAAACTTACAGTCGTTACCATCACTACAACAGTCAACACTAAACCTACCAAACTTACAGTCGTTACCATCACTACTACAGTCAACACTAAACCTACCAAACTTACAGTCGTTACTATCACTACAACAGTCAACACTAAACCTACCAAACTTACAGTCGTTACCATCACTACTACAGTCAACACTAAACCTACCAAACTTACAGTCGTTACTATCACTACAACAGTCAACACTAAACCTACCAAACTTACAGTCGTTACCATCACTACAACAGTCAACACTAAACCTACCAAACTTACAGTCGTTACTATCACTACAATATTCAACACTAAACCTACCAAACTTACAGTCGTTACCATCACTACAACAGTCAACACTAAACCTACCAAACTTACAGTCGTTACCATCACTACTACAGTCAACACTAAACCTACCAAACTTACAGTCGTTAACATCACTACAACAGTCAACACTAAACCTACCAAACTTACAGTCGTTACCATCACTACAACATTCAACACTAAACCTACAAAAATTACAGTCGTTACAATCACTACTACAGCAAACACTAAACCTACCAAACTTACAGTCGTTACCATCACTACAACAGTCAACACTAAACCTACCAAACTTACAGTCGTTACCATCACTACTACAGTCAACACTAAACCTACCAAACTTACAGTCGTTACCATCACTACAACAGTCAACACTAAACCTACCAAACTTACAGTCGTTACCATCAATACTACAGTCAACACTAAACCTACCAAACTTACAGTCGTTACCATCACTACAACATTCAACACTAAACCTACCAAACTTACAGTCGTTACCATCACTACTACAGTCAACACTAAACCTACCAAACTTACAGTCGTTACCATCACTACAACAGTCAACACTAAACCTACCAAACTTACAGTCGTTACCATCACTACTACAGTCGACACTAAACCTACCAAACTTACAGTCGTTACCTTCACTACTACAGTCAACACTAAACCTACCAAACTTACAGTCGTTACCATCACTACAACAGTCAACACTAAACCTACCAAACTTACAGTCGTTATCATCACTACAACAGTCAACACTAAACCTACCAAACTTACAGTCGTTACCAACACTACAACAGTCAACACTAAACCTACCAAACATACAGTCGTTACCATCACTACTACAGTCAAAACTAAACCTACCAAACTTACAGTCGTTACCATCACTACTACAGTCAACACTAAACCTACCAAACTTACAGTCGTTACCATCACTACTACAGTCAACACTAAAACTACCAAACTTACAGTCGTTACCATCACTAGTACAGTCAACACTAAAACTACCAAACTTACAGTCGTTACCATCACTACTACAGTCAACACTAAACCTACCAAACTTACAGTCGTTACCATCACTACTACAGTCAACACTAAACCTACCAAACTTACAGTCGTTACCATCACTACTACAGTCAACACTAAAACTACCAAACTTACAGTCGTTACCATCACTACAACAGTCAACACTAAAACTACCAAACTTACAGTCGTTACCATCACTACAACAGTCAACACTAAACCTACCAAACTTACAGTCGTTACCATCACTACAACAGTCAACACTAAACCTACCAAACTTACAGTCGTTACCATCACTACTACAGTCAACACTAAACCTACCAAACTTACAGTCGTTACTATCACTACAACAGTCAACACTAAACCTACCAAACTTACAGTCGTTACCATTACTACTACAGTCAACACTAAACCTACCAAACTTACAGTCGTTAATATCACTACAACAGTCAACACTAAACCTAACAAACTTACAGTCGTTACCATCACTACAACAGTCAACACTAAACCTACCAAACTTACAGTCGTTACTATCACTACAACAGTCAACACTAAACCTACCAAACTTACAGTCGTTACCATCACTACTACAGTCAACACTAAACCTACCAAACTTACAGTCGTTACTATCACTACAACAGTCAACACTAAACCTACCAAACTTACAGTCGTTACCATCACTACAACAGTCAACACTAAAACTACCAAACTTACAGTCGTTACTATCACTACAACAGTCAACACTAAACCTACCAAACTTACAGTCGTTACCATAACTACTACAGTCAACACTAAACCTACCAAACTTACAGTCGTTACTATCACTACAACAGTCAACACTAAACCTACCAAACTTACAGTCGTTACCATCACTACTACAGTCAACACTAAAACTACCAAAGTTACAGTCGTTACCATCACTACTACAGTCAACACTAAACCTACCAAACTTACAGTCGTTACCATCACTACAACAGTCACACTAAACCTACCAAACTTACAGTCGTTACCATCACTACTACAGTCAACACTAAACCTACCAAACTTACAGTCGTTACCATCACTACAACAGTCAACACTAAAACTACCAAACTTACAGTCGTTACCATCACTACAACAGTCAACACTAAACCTACCAAACTTACAGTCGTTACCATTACTAATACAGTCAACACTAAACCTACCAAACTTAGAGTCGTTACCATCACTACAACAGTCAACACTAAACCTACCAAACTTACAGTCGTTACCATCACTACTACAGTCAACACTAAACCTACCAAACTTACAGTCGTTAACATCACTACAACAGTCAACACTAAACCTACCAAACTTACAGTCGTTACCATCACTACAACATTCAACACTAAACCTACAAAAATTACAGTCGTTACAATCACTACTACAGCCAAGACTAAACCTACCAAACTTAAGGTCGTTACCATCACTACAACAGTCAACACTAAACCTACCAAACTTACAGTCGTTACCATCACTACTACAGTCAACACTAAACCTACCAAACTTACAGTCGTTACCATCACTACAACAGTCAACACTAAACCTACCAAACTTACAGTCGTTACCATCAATACTACAGTCAACACTAAACCTACCAAACTTATAGTCGTTACAATCACTACAACATTCAACACTAAACCTACCAAACTTACAGTCGTTACCATCACTACTACAGTCAACACTAAACCTACCAAACTTACAGTCGTTACCATCACTACAACAGTCAACACTAAACCTACCAAACTTACAGTCGTTACCATCACTACTACAGTCGACACTAAACCTACCAAACTTACAGTCGTTACCATCACTACTACAGTCAACACTAAACCTACCAAACTTACAGTCGTTACCATCACTACAACAGTCAACACTAAACCTACCAAACTTACAGTCGTTATCATCACTACAACAGTCAACACTAAACCTACCAAACTTACAGTCGTTTCCATCACTACAACAGTCAACACTAAACCTACCAAACATACAGTCGTTACCATCACTACAACAGTCAACACTAAACCTACCAAACTTACAGTCGTTACTATCACTACAACAGTCAACACTAAACCTACCAAACTTACAGTCGTTACCATCACTACAACAGTCAACACTAAACCTACCAAACTTACAGTCGTTACTATCACTACAACAGTCAACACTAAACCTACCAAACTTACAGTCGTTACCATCACTACTACAGTCAACACTAAACCTACCAAACTTACAGTCGTTACTATCACTACAACAGTCAACACTAAACCTACCAAACTTACAGTCGTTACCATCACTACTACAGCCAACACTAAACCTACCAAACTTACAGTCGTTACCATCACTACAACAGTCAACACTAAACCTACCAAACTTACAGTCGTTACCATCACTACTACAGTCAACACTAAACCTACCAAACTTACAGTCGTTACCATCACTACAACAGTCAACACTAAACCTACCAAACTTACAGTCGTTACCATCAATACTACAGTCAACACTAAACCTACCAAACTTACAGTCGTTACCATCACTACAACATTCAACACTAAACCTACCAAACTTACAGTCGTTACCATCACTACTACAGTCAACACTAAACCTACCAAACTTACAGTCGTTACCATCACTACAACAGTCAACACTAAACCTACCAAACTTACAGTCGTTACCATCACTACTACAGTCGACACTAAACCTACCAAACTTACAGTCGTTACCATCACTACTACAGTCAACACTAAACCTACCAAACTTACAGTCGTTACCATCACTACAACAGTCAACACTAAACCTACCAAACTTACAGTCGTTATCATCACTACAACAGTCAACACTAAACCTACCAAACTTACAGTCGTTTCCATCACTACAACAATCAACACTAAACCTACCAAACATACAGTCGTTACCATCACTACAACAGTCAACACTAAACCTACCAAACTTACAGTCGTTACCATCACTACTACAGTCAACACTAAACCTACCAAACTTACAGTCGTTACTATCACTACAACAGTCAACACTAAACCTACCAAACTTACAGTCGTTACCATCACTACTACAGTCAACACTAAACCTACCAAACTTACAGTCGTTACTATCACTACAACAGTCAACACTAAACCTACCAAACTTACAGTCGTTACTATCAGTACAACAGTCAACACTAAACCTACCAAACTTACAGTCGTTACCATCACTACTACAGTCAACACTAAACCTACCAAACTTACAGTCGTTACTATCACTACAACAGTCAACACTAAACCTACCAAACTTACAGTCGTTACCATCACTACAACAGTCAACACTAAACCTACCAAATTTAAAGTCGTTACCATCACTACAACAGTCAACACTAAACGTACCAAACTTACAGTCGTTACCATCAATACTACAGTCAACACTAAACCTACCAAACTTACAGTCGTTACCATCACTACAACAGTCAACACTAAACCTACCAAACTTACAGTCGTTACCGTCACTACTACAGTCAACACTAAACCTACCAAACTTACAGTCGTTACCATCACTACTACAGTCAACACTAAACCTACCAAACTTATAGTCGTTACCATCACTACTACAGTCAACACTAAACCTACCAAACTTACAGTCGTTACTATCACTACAACAGTCAACACTAAACCTACCAAACTTACAGTCGTTACCATCACTACTACAGCCAACACTAAACCTACCAAACTTACAGTCGTTACCATCACTACAACAGTCAACACTAAACCTACCAAACTTACAGTCGTTACCATCACTACTACAGTCAACACTAAACCTACCAAACTTACAGTCGTTACCATCACTACAACAGTCAACACTAAACCTACCAAACTTACAGTCGTTACCATCAATACTACAGTCAACACTAAACCTACCAAACTTACAGTCGTTACCATCACTACAACATTCAACACTAAACCTACCAAACTTACAGTCGTTACCATCACTACTACAGTCAACACTAAACCTACCAAACTTACAGTCGTTACTATCACTACAACAGTCAACACTAAACCTACCAAACTTACAGTCGTTACTATCACTACAACAGTCAACACTAAACCTACCAAACTTACAGTCGTTACCATCACTACAACAGTCAACACTAAACCTACCAAATTTAAAGTCGTTACCATCACTACAACAGTCAACACTAAACGTACCAAACTTACAGTCGTTACCATCAATACTACAGTCAACACTAAACCTACCAAACTTACAGTCGTTACCATCACTACAACAGTCAACACTAAACCTACCAAATTTAAAGTCGTTACCATCACTACAACAGTCAACACTAAACGTACCAAACTTACAGTCGTTACCATCAATACTACAGTCAACACTAAACCTACCAAACTTACAGTCGTTACCATCACTACAACAGTCAACACTAAACCTACCAAACTTACAGTCGTTACCGTCACTACTACAGTCAACACTAAACCTACCAAACTTACAGTCGTTACCATCACTACTACAGTCAACACTAAACCTACCAAACTTATAGTCGTTACCATCACTACTACAGTCAACACTAAACCTACCAAACTTACAGTCGTTACCATCATTACAACAGTCAACACTAAACCTACCAAACTTACAGTCGTTACTATCACTACAACAGTCAACACTAAACCTACCAAACTTACAGTCGTTACTATCACTCCAAAAGTCAACACTAAACCTACCAAATTTAAAGTCGTTACCATCACTACAACAGTCAACACTAAACCTACCAAACTTACAGTGGTTACCATCACTACAACAGTCAACACTAAACCTACCAAACTTACAGTCGTTACCATCACTACAACAGTCAACACTAAACCTACCAAACTTACAGTCGTTACCATCACTACAACAGTCAACACTAAACCTACCAAACTTACAGTCGTTACCATCACTACAACAGTCAACACTAAACCTACCAAACTTACCGTCGTTACCATCACTACAACAGTCAACACTAAACCTACCAAACTTACAGTCGTTACCATCACTACAACAGTCAACACTAAACCTACCAAATTTACAGTCGTTACCATCACTACAACAGTCAACACTAAACCTACCAAACTTACAGTCGTTACCATCACTACAACAGTCAACACTAAACCTACCAAACTTACAGTCGTTACCATGACTACAACAGTCAACACTAAACCTACCAAACTTACATTCGTTACTATCACTACAACAGTCAACACTAAACCGACCAAACTTACAGTCGTTACCCTCACTACAACAGTCAACACTAAACCTACCAAACTTACAGTCGTTACTATCACTACAACAGTCAACACTAAACCTACCAAACTTACAGTCGTTACCATCACTACAACAGTCAACACTAAACCTACCAAACTTACAGTCGTTACCATCACTACTACAGTCAACACTAAACCTACCAAACTTACAGTCGTTACCATCACTACAACAGTCAACACTAAACCTACCAAACTTACAGTCGTTACTATCACTACAACAGTCAACACTAAACCTACCAAACTTACAGTCGTTACCATCACTACAACAGTCAACACTAAACCTACCAAACTTACAGTCGTTACCATCACTACTAAAGTCAACACTAAACCTACCAAACTTACAGTCGTTACCATCACTACAACAGTCAACACTAAACCTACTAGAAATCTATTAAAAACACCCTCTTCTACATCATCACATACATAAACATACAGACATACAAACACACAGACGTACACGTGTATTTGGGTGGGGGGGGGGGGGTAGAGACATAAGGAAAGGTACCTAGACACCTACATTTGGGGGGTAGAGTCACAAGGAAAGGTACCTAGACACCTAAATTTGGGGGGTAAAGACACAAGGAGAGGTACCGAGACACCTACATTTGAGGGGTAGAGTCACAAGGAAAGGTACCGAAACACCTATATTTGGGGGGTAGAGTCACAAGGAAAGGTACCGAGACACCTATATTTGGTGGGTAGAGTCACAAGGAAAGGTACCGAAACCCCTATATTTGGGGGGTAGAGTCACAAGGAAAGGTACCGAGACATCTACATTTGGGGGGTAGAGTCACAAGGAAAGGTACCGAGACACCTACATTTGAGGGGGTAGAGTCACAAGGAAAGGTACCGAGACACCTATATTCAGGGGGTAGAGTCACAAGAAAAGGTACCGAGACACCTATATTTGTGGGGTAGAGACACAAGAAAAGGTACCGAGACACCTATATTTGGGGGGTAGAGTCACAAGGAAAGGTACCGAGGCACCTATATTTGGGGGGTAGAGTCACAAGGAAAGGTACCGAGGCACCTATATTTGGGGCGGGGTAGAATTACAAGGAAAGGTACCGAGACACCTATATTTGGGGGGTAGAGAAACAAGAAAAGGTACCGAGACACCTATATTTGGGGGGTAGAGTCACAAGGAAAGGTACCGAGACACCTATATTTGGGGGGTAGAGTCACAAGGAAAGGTACCGAGACACCTATATTTGCGGGGTAGAGTCACAAGGAAAGGTACCGAAACACCTACATTTGGGGGATAAAGTCAGAAGGAAAGGTACCGAGACATCTACATCTGGGGGGTAGAGTCACAAGGAAAGGTACCGAGACACATATATTCAGGGGGTAGAGTCACAAGAAAAGGTACCGGGACACCTATATTTGTGGGGTAGAGACACAAGAAAAGGTACCGAGACACCTATATTTGGGGGGTAGAGTCACAAGGAAAGGTACCGAGACACCTATATTTGGGGGGTAGAGTCACAAGGAAAGGTACCGAGACACCTATATTTGGGGCGGTGGTAGAATTACAAGGAAAGGTACCGAGACACCTATATTTGGGGGGTAGAGACACAAGAAAAGGTACCGAGACACCTATATTTGGGGGGTAGAGTCACAAGGAAAGGTACCGAGACACCTATATTTGGGGGGTAGAGACACAAGAAAAGGTACCGAGACACCTATATTTGGGGGGTAGAGTCACAAGGAAAGGTACCGAGACACCTATATTGGGGGGGTAGAGTCACAAGGAAAGGTACCGAGACACCTATATTTGGGGGGTAGAGCCACAAGGAAAGGTACCCAGTATATAGAGTAGACTTTGTTCACTTGAAGCTAATTATTTACTCTGTCACTATTCCGAGATTCTTGGTTGTATACAGAGTTAACTACAGTTAAAGAAAGTACTCAATACGTTAGTAGAGTATAGGTATCTTTATTATATATAGCAATGAGGTGTGCGTGTGTGTGTGTGTGTGTGTGTGTGTGTGTGACTAACACAGTCATTTGCCTCAATATGAACGTAAATATAATCACAATTAAACCAACACCTACAATTGACCCCTAAATTTCTACAATTGACCCCCAAACATCTACAGTTGACCCCTAAATTCCTACAATTGACCTGCAAACACCTACAATTGACCCCCAAACACCTACAATTGACCCCTAAATTCCTACAATTGACCCCCAAACACCTACAATTGACCCCCAAACACCTACAATTGACCCCCAAATCCAGATCCAGGAAGAGTTAAACCACGTAAGTCCTTCTACCTATGTCCCATCACCCAGTAACCCAACTACTCCCCGCACTAATTACTGGTAAAAACATTGTAGACGGTGAAGTGTGTGTGTATTTGAGGTGTGTGTGTGTGAGAGAGTGTGTGTGTATATGTATGTGTGTTTGGTGTATGTATATATGTATGTGGTGTGTGTGAGAGAGTGTGTGTGTGTGTGTATATGTATGTGTTACATACACTATAATTGTTTCTACTTTTGGCACAAGGCCAGCAATTACCCAGTACATTACTGGTACTTTATTTTATCGACCCCGTAAGGATGAAAGGTAGAGTTAAGGATGTGTCACAAGAAATCCTATCAAAGTAGACATATTAAAATATTAAAATATATTTTATATTCAGCCAGAAATATATTTATGTTTGGTGAGCAGAAATATGTGATTATAAATTAAACATAACTTTTGTGGTGGTCACCGGGGAAAGAACGACTACTACAGCTGATATGTAACATACAATGTCGAGATTTTAGGGTTCCTTTTTTGTGTAAATTACATATATATATATATAATCTCTCTCTCTCTCTCTCTCTCTATATATATATATATATATATATATATATACATATATATATACATATATATATATATAACGAAGGAAATGTGGTAAGGAACCAGGTGGACCATAACGCACCAAAGTACTCAATACTTGGGGTAGTAGAGTGGGTAATAGGAACCAGTAAGACCCCGACGGCTGAGCTCAAGCCGTTTCGACGGCTAATTCTGGACGATATATATATATATATATATCACCTTGATCACCTTGACTGACCAGTCTGTCGGGCGTCCATTCAGCGCTGCTGGTCACAGCACGCCGTCCATTCCTCTCTGGATCGTGCTTTCCTCATCCATGTAGTCCCATATATATATTGATATTAATTTCCTACAGGCGCGTGGCTTAGTGGTTAGGGCCTTCGTCTCACGATGGTAAAGACCCTTCGTTCGATTCACGGACCGGGCAGCACATTCTGTGCTTGAGGGAGACGCTTTATTTCACATTGCTCCAGTTGCACCTGTAATTGAATGGACCAGCCAGCCTTGTTAGATATACTGCCATACTGAATCTCCCTGAAAACTACTTTAATGATACTCGTATCTATGGAAACCTCAGCTACTTATACGTTAATTTCACCAAGGGACATTTTTGTTGAATCAACAGGAGTACTCGTCTGAAACGACGGAAGTCCAACAAAAACAACGTAGACACGAAGATAACGCTATTTAAATTCGTTTTCCCGAAACCAAGAAAAACCAAGTTAGATATTGTAATGTATTTAGTCTAACGTTATTCCAGCATAAATTGTAAACAACTCTGGAGGGGATTTCTGTTTTGCCAGAACAATCTCAGTCAATCGATTTATTTTAATC
>OZ024745.1:11765805-11781901 GCA_964016885.1 Eledone cirrhosa
TCTTCTATTTATTCACCAAAGGGAACTTTTACATAGAAGTATAAAAGGGAAAATATGTTGCATATTACAAATTGATAATAAAAATATACAGCAGCGTCTAAGCATTACACACGCTATTATTTATTCAATTTAAACGTCCGTGTAGAGCTAGTAAGACATGACAGACTATGGATAGTATCTAGCTCTTCTTACATTTGAAAAACAAACAAACAAAAAAAGATTTACAGAGACAAGTGAATATAAAACTTAAAATAATAAATAAAGTTAAAAGATGAAATAAAATAAATTAAAATATGGAAGGCCAGCTGGAAGCAAAAATAGCATTAAAAAAGTTAAAGAAAAAATGGTAAGGAAGAGAAGCTGTAAAGCATCTAGGAGGTTCTTTTGTTGAATCTTTTCATAACCTCTATGTACTAAAAAATTTGGTTTATAGTTGGTAGATATTTTACAATATATTCTATTTCTAATGTTGGTAGTTGTTTAATGATCAGCTCCAAGATGTCCTGATAGTTGGATCAAATAGTGCCAAAGACTTTCTAGGTAACATTATTGGTGGATTGGTACATTACTGGTACTTTATTTTATTGACCCCGTAAGGATGAAAGGCAAAGTTAACCTCAAATCCCGCCGAGGTTAACTTTGTCTTTCATCCTTACGGGGTCGATAAAATAAAGTACCAGTAATGTACTGGGTATTTGCTGGCCTTGTGCCTAAAGTAGAAACAATTATTGGTGGATTGGCAGTATCGGTAGAGGGTCGGACGCCATGCTTTGCAACAAAGAGTTACGGCCCTTTATGGTCTAAGTTCAAATCCCTCTGAGGTTAACTTTGCCTTTCATCCTTACGGGTGTCGATAAAATAAAGTACCAGTAATGCACTGGGATAATTGCTGGCCTTGTGCCAAAAGTAGAAACAATTTATATTTAAATATATTGTTGTTTATCCTCAAGTTAGCTCTGATCAATAAACCCAAGAACAAAGTCACTCCCATTCTTCCAGACTAGTATATCTAGAATTACATCCAATGTTTTCTTCCTTCTTTAAGACTGTATCGTGTGATATGAGGAAGATGTAGCTGCTATTTATTGTAGGTCGAGAAACTTGTTCGCGTTTCTATTTAGCAGACGACACTAGGTTTCTGTATTGAATAAGGTCGTGTTTCTGTTTATCAGACGACTAGGTTTCTATATTGAATAGTTTCACCATAATAACAAGGTTTGAACTCAGAGACGCCATAACGTTTCCCAACTCAGCGTTGCACTATTATTAATACATTTTTATATTTGATAAGATATAACAAGAAAAACCTAAGATTTTATTTATTAGCGTCTGGCTGCTTATTCAATTAATATTGCTTATTACGAGAATAATTATCAAAACTTGCGAAAATTTGATCGTAATCTACTAGTTACAAGTTAGAACACTAAACTAGGATTTCATACGCACATTACTTGTGTGTGCACATATTAATGTCTTACACACACACACAGACACGTGTGTGTGTGTGTGTGTGTGTGTGTGTGTGTGTGTGTGTGTGTGTGTGTGTGTGTGTGTGTGTGTGTGTGTGTGTGTGTGTGTGTGTGTGTGTGTGTGTGTGTGTGTGTGTGTGTGTGTGTGTGTGTGTGTGTGTGTGTGTGTCTGTGTGTGTGTCTGTGTGTGTGTGTATACATCTCTTCGCCCTCTCTTTCGTATGTTGACAAGAAAATAAGATTTCTCTAGGTAAATATAGTTTCACAAATGCTTACATTTACGAATTTATTGTAAATTTATGTGCTCCTATTTTACTTCTGCTAGAAATTATTGTTTTGAACTTCAAGAGATGAATAATGGCTAAGAACGTATAGACATAAATTATATTCTTAGGCGGAAAGAAGGAAAAAATTTGATCTATATATACCATACTAACTCTAAATGTTTCTCTTTCTCATTTATGTTTTTAAGCTGAATATCATCAAACACATTTTCCTTTTACAACTATATAATAATACTGACCAAGTGGAAAATGTATAGGTTTGAATGGAATTGAATTTCACTTATTTCCTCAGCACATGTAGTGTTATATGCATTAAGAAAGGTCGGCCTCCACGATTTATAGAGAAATTAAGTAGTGGTTCGATGGTAGGATGTCAAAACGAATGGTTTATTTGCAAGCAATTGGATATTAGATTAAGTTCGTAGTCCAAATTGTGTTGCAAACTTTCTGTAGGTTATATAAACATTTCTAGAGATATATTGCAGATTATCCTAACGAAGCGAAAAACAAAGATAATTTTTACTTAAGATTTCAAAAGAGGCGGTATATAGCCGCTTAATTGTATCGAGTTCAGAGATTATCGGTTGGGGATTCTGGTGATAGTGTTTAATTTACAGCGCTGGAAAATTATGTGTACAATGAAAATATTTTAGCCGAATAAAAAGAAAAGAAAATGATTTGGTGTTTCGGGTTAAAGCCTTTATCGGGGCAGATTAAAGAACAAGAAATGTGTTAGAACAATGGAAGGTTAGAGAACAGATGTGTTTCTTTCAGCTATATCTTGCAGTAGAAGAGGACAAGCGAACTAGGTGGTGCCTTAAGAGCAGGTAGCGAGAGATGGTCAGAAGAGAGAAAAGAATGAGGAAGAAAGGGAACGGGAGAAAAGGAAGAAAGGAGTGGTGATATCTAGAAATATACAAAAGTTATCTATTTAACAGCTGAAGTTTGTGTGTAGATATGTGTAAATGTGGGAACGTTGGTAATTATGTTTGTGTGTGCTGATGTATGTGTCTGATATGTTCAGTGTTAGCATAACAGTGAGGGATTAGTGTATATATATGCTGTAAGATGTATATATATGCTGTAAGGTGTATATATGCTGTAAGATGTGTATATATGCTGTGAGATGTATATATATATGCTGTGAGGTGTATATATATGCTGTGAGGTGTATATATATATGCTGTAAGATGTATATATATGCTGTAAGGTGTATATATACGCTGTAAGGTGTATATATATGCGGTGAGGTGTATATATGCTGTGAGGTGTATATATATGCGGTAAGATGTATATATATGCTGTAAGATATGTATATATGCTGTGAGGTGTATATATATGCTGTAAGATGTATATATATGCTGTGAGGTGTATATATATGCTGTAAGATGTATATATATGCTGTGAGGTGTATATATATGCTGTGAGGTGTATATATATGCTGTAAGATGTATATATATGCTGTAAGATGTGTATATATGCTGTGAGGTATATATATATATGCTGTAAGATATGTATATATGCTGTGAGGTGTATATATATATATGCTGTGAGGTGTATATATATATGCTGTGAGGTGTGTATATATGCTGTAAGATGTATATATATGCTGTGAGGTGTTTATATATGCTGTGAGGTGTATATATATGCTGTGAGGTGTATATATATGCTGTAAGGTGTATATATATGCTGTAAGGTGTATATATATGCTGTGAGGTGTATATATATGCTGTAAGATGTATATATATGCTGTGAGGTGTATATATATGCTGTAAGATGTATATATATGCTGTGAGGTGTATATATATGCTGTAAGATGTATATATATGCTGTGAGGTGTATATATATGCTGTGAGGTGTATATATGCTGTGAGGTGTATATATATGCTGTAAGATGTATATATATGCTGTAAGATATGTATATATGCTGTGAGGTGTATATATATGCTGTAAGATGTATATATATGCTGTGAGGTGTATATATATGCTGTAATATGTATATATATGCTGTGAGGTGTATATATATGCTGTGAGGTGTATATATATGCTGTAAGATGTATATATATGCTGTAAGATATGTATATATGCTGTGAGGTATATATATATGCTGTAAGATATGTATATATGCTGTGAGGTGTATATATACGCTGTGAGGTGTATATATATATGCTGTGAGGTGTGTATATATGCTGTAAGATGTATATATATGCTGTGAGGTGTTTATATATGCTGTGAGGTGTATATATATGCTGTGAGGTGTATATATATATGCTGTGAGGTGTATATATATGCTGTGAGGTGTGTATATATGCTGTAAGATGTATATATGCTGTGAGGTATATATATATATGCTGTGAGGTGTATATATATGCTGTGAGGTGTATATACATATGCTGTGAGGTGTGTATATATGCTGTGAGGTGTATATATATATATGCTGTGAGGTGTATATATATGCTGTGAGGTGTATATATATGCTGTGAGGTGTATATATATGCTGTAAGATGTATATATATGCTGTAAGATATGTATATATGCTGTGAGGTGTATATATATATGCTGTGAGGTGTATATATATGCTGTAAGATATGTTTATATGCTGTGAGGTGTATATATATGCTGTAAGATATGTATATATGCTGTGAGGTGTATATATATATATGCTGTGAGGTGTGTATATATGCTGTGAGGTGTATATATATGCTGTGAGGTGTATATATATATATGCTGTGAGGTGTATATATATGCTGTGAGGTGTATATATATGCTGTAAGATGTATATATATGCTGTGAGGTGTATATATATATATGCTGTGAGGTGTATATATATGCTGTGAGGTGTATATATATGTGCTGTAAGATATGTATATATGCTGTGAGGTGTATATATATATGCTGTGAGGTGTGTATATATGCTGTAAGATGTATATATATGCTGTGAGGTGTATATATATATATGCTGTGAGGTGTATATATATGCTGTGAGGTGTATATATATATATGCTGTGAGGTGTATATATATGCTGTGAGGTGTATATATATATGCTGTGAGGTGTATATATATGCTGTGAGGTGTATATATATGCTGTAAGATGTATATATATGCTGTAAGATGTATATATATGCTGTAAGATGTATACATATGCAGTGAGGTGTATATATATGCTGTGAGGTGTATATATATGCTGTGAGATGTATATAGTGGCGTGTATGTGTATATAGTGGCGTGTATGAGTATATAATGTCATGTATGAGTGTTGGGGCGAAGTAGGAAAAGACAGAGTAGAATGTGGTGTGTTAAGGTGCAATTAGTTAAACGTGAAGACATTAATACCAAAGGGAGCAGAGGTTCGGTTGCGAAAGATGAGGTGTTGTTCCTTGTGATAAGGTGAGAGCCATGATGGAAGACCACAGCCTGAGAAGGGAGAAATAATGGGAGCAGGTGAGTTGGTGTAACAACATGTGATGTGTTATTGAAGAGGATGTCTGAAACGATCTAACACACACACACACACACACACACATATATATATATGTGTGTGTGTGTGTGTGTGTATGTGTGTGTGTGTGTGCTCCTTGCCGATAATGTGACCGTTGTGGAACACATTGGCAAATGTTGAAACCATTATTAGCATTAATTATCAATTATCCTAATCAACATGTTGTAATATTTGTGGCAACTTTACGTCAAATGCTTCTCCCGCATTCCTCATACAATATTGATTCCTAATTAAGGCACAAGGCCAGCAATATTGACGGTGGATTGGCACTAGAATCGGTAGAGCGTCCGACATCATGTTTTGTGACACAGAGTTACGTCTCTTTACACTCTGAGTTCAAATTTTACCGAATTTAGCTTTGTCTTTCATCTTTATGGGGTTGATAAAATATAGTACCAGTAACGCACTGGGGTCGATTTAATCGAATCGACTTTCTCCTCCAAATTGGCCTTATGCCTTCATCAGAAACGAAAAGTTCTAAAGTTTAAACAGAGAAATATTTTATTAAAGCTCGGTTTATCAAGTAAATATTGGGTTGTAACATAAGTTCCCGCCGTCTTTTTATCAAGAAGTTTTATAACAACGGCGGGAATGTATGTTACAACCCAATACAATGAAGGAATATTTAGTGTGTTTAGATTTAACAACTACCTCATAGAACATAGAGAATATTTGATCACAAGAGGACAGGTAAAGGTAATTCTATGTCTAGCAAGTTTATGATAGTAATTACGTAACGTTATTATCAAAGGACAATTTGGATTAATCGTGTTTTCTGTCAAATGTTGTGAGGACTAAAATGGATTATTTTTGTGATCATTATAGTAATAGATATTCATAATTTAATTACTGTACTTTCTTTTTTAAGATTACATTAAATTTGTATATTCTGTGATTTAATTGAATGTTCTTTCATTAGGCCTATATTTATGTACATAAGATTCTTTTAGGATAAATTGGGTGAAGTTGATATCTAAATATAATTATCTCAATCTCTCGGGCAGTGTCGCATAGACGTGATGTGATTTTGCCCAGTGCTCCGAATATCTCAATCATACATTTTCTCCCTACTGATAGGAAAATTAGTTGCACGCGCATCACATCGTGCTGTTCTTCTTATCACTTCACTATTCCTCTAATCACTACACTATTCCTCTAATCACTACACTATTCCTCTAATCACTATCGAATATGACTTGAAAGAAAAATTAAGTTGTAATTACGTTATTCAAGGTTAATGCTCTTCCCGTTTATCCCAACATCCCCCCCCCCCAAAAAAAAGGAGTGAACATGATTCGTTTTCCGTGTGCTAAACATGCCTTAGCGTCTGAAATCCATCAAAGTACTTCAGCCCAGTATGTGAACAGTCGTTTGTCGCTAATCACTCTGTAAATGGATTGACATGTATGTATACAGCTATGCCGAAACTAAATTTTAATTTTACATTTAAGTTGAGCCAACTTATACAACTTCGTATGCAAATGAGGCTAATCAGTCCACCTACACAGGCGAAAAAACTATATTTTTTTCAAATTCCCGCAGTGATGAGAGCCAGAGTTCGAAATGCACATACAATTATCCTCCACTGCTTCTGCTGGAATTCGCCAGACGGCGCTGGCCGTCAACTTTTCCATTGATAGGTTGGCTTTCAAAATGTTTATTTATTAAACATGCCGTATATCTTTAGATATGTGAAATTCACATACATGTATAGAGCTATGCCAAAGCTAGATTTTAATTTTATTTATAAATGAATTGTTAAGCATATGTAAGTTCATTCTTTTTCATTTTCTTTGTCTTTTTGTATTTAGAATTTTTTTTTTTTTCAGATTCAGTTTGGTGCTTATACCCCCATTAAATGGTAAAATTCCATTCGCCATTTTATAGGTTTTCTTCTTCTTCTTCTTCTTCTTCTTCTTCTTCTTCTTCTTCCCGAGAGGTGGGGGGTATAGGAGCCACTTTCAATATTCGTTTTGTTTTGTTTTTCGTTTCATTGAGTGCGTATAAATATGAAATTATACTAATTCATTGGGAAAGTTTCACAATTTTTTCAAGTGTAAAGCCTTCTTATATTCCTATAGAATTATTCCTTGAATGATTACGGAAAGATCTCCGCTTCTAATTCATGCAATCTAAAGATTCCTGGCGTAAACGGAAAGACAAGTTCTCAAATTAACAGCTATAAACGATTTCATGCATGTGTTTGATCGGCAGTGGAAAAATAGTGGTTTCTGATTTAGGCACAAGGCCAACAATTTGGGGAAAGGGGAAAGCCGATTAAATCGATTCCAGTTTATTACTGGTACTTTATTTTATCGACCACGTAAAGATGAAAGACAAAATTAAATGATTTAAACACAAGGTGATTAAATGATTTATTTTTAGGGAAGGTCGATTAAATTGATCCTAGTGCGCTAAGGGTACTTTATTTATCGACCCCGTAAGGACGAAAGGCAGGATTTAAAATAATAGGCATTATTTTCCAGTGTTGTACCAAATGGTGTTGTTTGGATCACCTCTGATTGAGCAGACCCATCCTCAAAGGCAAGACAGTCATGACTATCCCAACATTTTAGGGGGAACCAGGACATTTTCTAGTGTGTTTTCCATATTTAAGACAGTGGAGTGTAATTTTAATATGAAGGCGCATGGCTTAGTGGTTAGAGCATTGGGCTACCAATCGAAAGGTTGTGAGTTCAATTCTTTAACATACAGTAATGTATTGTATGGAAAGTAGCATGACGGGATGGACATATTGTCCTCTCACCACTGTCTTGTCTAGTCCTGTCTACCAATAGAGACACACTAGATGCTATCAAGGTGAACTCCATCAAAGGGTACCACCAGTTGTCCCTTCTACATCTACTGATGGTGTACAACCTATGATGTCTGCTTCATTCTTTCATGTTCTATTTTGTGGAGAGATTTGGGGACCAATTGACATTGTCCAACATGGAACATGGATATTGTAATGGAACTAATGTATTTTTTTGTGTCACTCTTGTCACTCCTGTCACTCCTGTTACTCCTGTCACTCCTGTCATCTCTGTCACTCCTGTCACGCCTGTGGCAGCTGTCACTCCCGTCACTCATGTCAAACCTGTCACTCCTGTCACTCATGTCACTCCCGTCACTCATGTCACTCATGTCACGCCTGTGGCAGCTGTCACTCCCGTCACTCATGTCACTCCTGTCACACCGGTGACTCCTCCATTTCTGTGCGTCAATTTTCTTACCCTCTTTCTCTCCCTCTGTCTCTCTCCCCTTCTCTCTCACACTCTCCTTTTCTCTCTCTCTTCCTCCTCCTCCTCCTCTCTCTGATCTTCATAAGAAACAATCGTGTGTTTTAGAATTACAACAGCAATGTGTGTGTTATATACACATGTGTGTGTTATGTACACATGTGTGTGTTATATACACATGTGTGTGTGTTATATACACATGTGTGTGTTATATACACATGTGTGTGTTATATACACATGTGTGTGTTATGTACACATGTGTGTGTTATATACACATGTGTGTGTTATATACACATGTGTGTGTTATATACACATGTGTGTGTTATATACACGTGTGTGTGTTATATACACATGGTGTGTTATATACACATGTGTGTGTTATATACACATGTGTGTGTTATGTACACATGTGTGTGTTATATACACGTGTGTGTGTTATATACACATGTGTGTGTTATATACACATGTGTGTGTTATATACACATGTGTGTGTTATATACACATGTGTGTGTTATATACACATGTGTGTGTTATATACACACGTGTGTGTTATATACACATGTGTGTCTTATGTACACATGTGTGTGTTATATACACATGTGTGTGTTATGTACACATGTGTGTGTTATATACACATGTGTGTGTTATGTACACATGTGTGTGTTATATACACATGTGTGTGTTATATACACATGTATGTGTTATGTACACAGTGTGTGTTATATACACATGTGTGTGTTATATACACATGTGTGTGTTATGTACACATGTGTGTGTTATATACACATGTGTGGGTTATATACACATGTGTGTGTTATGTACACATGTGTGTGTTATATACACATGTGTGTGTTATATACACATGTGTGTGTTATATACACATGTGTGTGTTATATACACATGTGTGTGTTATGTACACATGTGTGTGTTATATACACATGTGTGTGTTATGTACACATGTGTGTGTTATATACACATGTGTGTGTTATGTACACATGTGTGTGTTATATACACATGTGTGTGTTATATACACATGTGTGTGTTATGTACACATGTTGTGTGTTATATACACATGTGTGTGTTATGTACACATGTGTGTGTTATATACACATGTGTGTGTTATGTACACATGTGTGTGTTATATACACATGTGTGTGTTATATACACATGTGTGTGTTATGTACACATGTGTGTGTTATGTACACATGTGTGTGTTATATACACATGTGTGTGTTATGTACACATGTGTGTGTTATGTACACATGTGTGTGTTATGTACACATGTGTGTGTTATATACACATGTGTGTGTTATATACACATGTGTGTGTTATGTACACATGTGTGTGTTATGTACACATGTGTGTGTTATATACACATGTGTGTGTTATGTACACATGTGTGTGTTATATACACATGTGTGTGTTATGTACACATGTGTGTGTTATATACACATGTGTGTGTTATTACACATGTGTGTTTATATACACATGTGTGTGTTATGTACACATGTGTGTGTTTATACACATGTGTGTGTTATGTACACATGTGTGTGTTATATACACATGTGTGTGTTATGTACACATGTGTGTGGTTATATACACATGTGTGTGTTATATACACATGTGTGTGTTATGTACACATGTGTGTGTTATATACACATGTGTGTGTTATATACACATGTGTGTGTTATGTACACATGTGTGTGTTATTACACATGGTGTTATACACATGTGTGTGTTATATACACATGTGTGTGTTATATACACATGTGTGTGTTATATACACATGTGTGTGTTATATACACATGTGTGTGTTATGTACACATGTGTGTGTTATATACACATGTGTGTGTTATATACACATGTGTGTGTTATGTACACATGTGTGTGTTATATACACATGTGTGTGTTATATACACATGTGTGTGTTATATACACATGTGTGTGTTATATACACATGTGTGTGTTATATACACATGTGTGTGTTATGTACACATGTGTGTGTTATATACACATGTGTGTGTTATGTACACATGTGTGTGTTATATACACATGTGTGTGTTATTTACACATGTGTGTGTTATGTACACATGTGTGTGTTATATACACATGTGTGTTATATACATGTGTGTGTTATATACACATGTGTGTGTTATATACACATGTGTGTGTTATATACACATGTGTGTGTTATATACACATGTGTGTGTTATATACACATGTGTGTGTTATGTACACATGTGTGTGTTATATACACATGTGTGTGTTATGATACACATGTGTGTGTTATATACACATGTGTGTGTTATATACACATGTGTGTGTTATATACACATGTGTGTGTTATATACACATGTGTGTGTTATATACACATGTGTGTGTTATATCACATGTGTTATACACATGTGTGTGTTATATACACATGTGTGTGTTATTACACATGTGTGTGTTATATACACATGTGTGTGTTATATACACATGTGTGTGTTATATACACATGTGTGTGTTATATACACATGTGTGTGTTATTACACATGTGTGTGTTATATACACATGTGTGTGTTATATACACATGTGTGTGTTATATACACATGTGTGTGTTATATACACATGTGTGTGTTATATACACATGTGTGTGTTATATACACATGTGTGTGTTATATACACATGTGTGTGTTATTTACACATGTGTGTGTTATATACACATGTGTGTGTTATATACACATGTGTGTGTTATATACACATGTGTGTGTTATATACACATGTGTGTGTTATATACACATGTGTGTGTTATATACACATGTGTGTGTTATATACACATGTGTGTGTTATATACACATGTGTGTCGTTATGTACACATGTGTGTGTTATATACACATGTGTGTGTTATGTACACATGTGTGTGTTATATACACATGTGTGTGTTATGTACACATGTGTGTGTTATATACACATGTGTGTGTTATATACACATGTGTGTGTTATGTACACATGTGTGTGTTATATACACATGTGTGTGTTATATACACATGTGTGTGTTATGTACACATGTGTGTGTTATATACACATGTGTGGGTTATATACACATGTGTGTGTTATGTACACATGTGTGTGTTATATACACATGTGTGTGTTATATACACATGTGTGTGTTATATACACATGTGTGTGTTATATACACATGTGTGTGTTATATACACATGTGTGTGTTATGTACACATGTGTGTGTTATATACACATGTGTGTGTTATGTACACATGTGTGTGTTATATACACATGTGTGTGTTATGTACACATGTGTGTGTTATATACACATGTGTGTTATATACACATGTGTGTGTTATGTACACATGTGTGTGTTATATACACATGTGTGTGTTATGTACACATGTGTGTGTTATATACACATGTGTGTGTTAGTACACATGTGTGTGTTATATACACATGTGTGTGTTATATACACATGTGTGTGTTATGTACACATGTGTGTGTTATGTACACATGTGTGTGTTATATACACATGTGTGTGTTATGTACACATGTGTGTGTTATGTACACATGTGTGTGTTATATACACATGTGTGTGTTATGTACACATGTGTGTGTTATATACACATGTGTGTGTTATATACACATGTGTGTGTTATGTACACATGTGTGTGTTATGTACACATGTGTGTGTTATATACACATGTGTGTGTTATGTACACATGTGTGTGTTATATACACATGTGTGTGTTATGTACACATGTGTGTGTTATGTACACATGTGTGTGTTATGTACACATGTGTGTGTTATGTACACATGTGTGTGTTATATACACATGTGTGTGTTATATACACATGTGTGTGTTATATACACATGTGTGTGTTATATACACATGTGTGTGTTATATACACATGTGTGTGTTATATACACATGTGTGTGTTATATACACATGTGTGTGTTATGTACACATGTGTGTGTTATATACACATGTGTGTGTTATATACACATGTGTGTGTTATATACACATGTGTGTGTTATATACACATGTGTGTGTTATGTACACATGTGTGTGTTATATACACATGTGTGTGTTATGTACACATGTGTGGTTATATACACATGTGTGTGTTATATACACATGTGTGTGTTATATACACATGTGTGTGTTATATACACATGTGTGTGTTATATACACATGTGTGTGTTATGTACACATGTGTGTGTTATATACACATGTGTGTGTTATATACACATGTGTGTGTTATGTACACATGTGTGTGTTATATACACATGTGTGTGTTATATACAAATGTGTGTGTTATATACACATGTGTGTCTTATGTACACATGTGTGTGTTATGTACACATGTGTGTGTTATGTACACATGTGTGTGTTATATACACATGTGTGTGTTATGTACACATGTGTGTGTTATATACACATGTGTGTGTTATATACACATGTCTGTGTCATATACACATGTGTGTGTTATATACACATGTGTGTGTTATATACACATGTGTGTGTTATATACACATGTGTGTGTTATGTACACATGTGTGTGTTATGTACACATGTGTGTGTTATATACACATGTGTGTGTTATATACACATGTGTGTGTTATGTACACATGTGTGTGTTATATACACATGTGTGTGTTATATACACATGTGTGTCTTATGTACACATGTGTGTGTTATGTACACATGTGTGTGTTATATACACATGTGTGTGTTATGTACACATGTGTGTGTTATGTACACATGTGTGTGTTATATACACATGTGTGTGTTATATACACATGTGTGTGTTATATACACATGTGTGTGTTATGTACACATGTGTGTGTTATATACACATGTGTGTGTTATGTACACATGTGTGTGTTATATACACATGTGTGTGTTATATACACATGTGTGTGTTATATACACATGTGTGTGTTATATACACATGTGTGTGTTATATACACATGTGTGTGTTATATACACATGTGTGTGTTATATACACATGTGTGTGTTATATACACATGTGTGTGTTATGTACACATGTGTGTGTTATATACACATGTGTGTGTTATATACACATGTGTGTGTTATATACACATGTGTGTGTTATATACACATGTGTGTGTTATATACACATGTGTGTGTTATATACACATGTGTGTGTTATATACACATGTGTGTGTTATGTACACATGTGTGTGTTATATACACATGTGTGTGTTATATACACATGTGTGTGTTATGTACACATGTGTGTGTTATATACACATGTGTGTGTTATATACACATGTGTGTGTTATATACACATGTGTGTTTATGTACACATGTGTGTGTTATGTACACATGTGTGTGTTATGTACACATGTGTGTGTTATATACACATGTGTGTGTTATGTACACATGTGTGTGTTATATACACATGTGTGTGTTATATACACATGTCTGTGTCATATACACATGTGTGTGTTATATACACATGTGTGTGTTATATACACATGTGTGTGTTATATACACATGTGTGTGTTATGTACACATGTGTGTGTTATGTACACATGTGTGTGTTATATACACATGTGTGTGTTATATACACATGTGTGTGTTATGTACACATGTGTGTGTTATATACACATGTGTGTGTTATATACACATGTGTGTCTTATGTACACATGTGTGTGTTATGTACACATGTGTGTGTTATATACACATGTGTGTGTTATGTACACATGTGTGTGTTATGTACACATGTGTGTGTTATATACACATGTGTGTGTTATATACACATGTGTGTGTTATATACACATGGTGTGTTATGTACACATGTGTGTGTTATATACACATGTGTGTGTTATGTACACATGTGTGTGTTATATACACATGTGTGTGTTATATACACATGTGTGTGTTATATACACATGTGTGTGTTATATACACATGTGTGTGTTATATACACATGTGTGTGTTATATACACATGTGTGTGTTATATACACATGTGTGTGTTATATACACATGTGTGTGTTATGTACACATGTGTGTGTTATATACACATGTGTGTGTTATATACACATGTGTGTGTTATATACACATGTGTGTGTTATATACACATGTGTGTGTTATATACACATGTGTGTGTTATATACACATGTGTGTCTTATGTACACATGTGTGTGTTATGTACACATGTGTGTGTTATATACACATGTGTGTGTTATATACACATGTGTGTGTTATATACACATGTGTGTGTTATGTACACATGTGTGTGTTATATACACATGTGTGTGTTATGTACACATGTGTGTGTTATATACACATGTGTGTGTTATGTACACATGTGTGTGTTATATACACATGTGTGTGTTATATACACATGTGTGTGTTATGTACACATGTGTGTGTTATGTACACATGTGTGTGTTATGTACACATGTGTGTGTTATATACACATGTGTGTGTTATATACACATGTGTGTGTTATGTACACATGTGTGTGTTATGTACACATGTGTGTGTTATATACACATGTGTGTGTTATATACACATGTGTGTGTTATGTACACATGTGTGTGTTATATACACATGTGTGTGTATATACACATGTGTGTGTTATGTACACATGTGTGTGTTATATACACATGTGTGTGTTATATACACATGTGTGTGTTATATACACATGTGTGTGTTATATACACATGTGTGTGTTATATACACATGTGTGTGTTATATACACATGTGTGTGTTATATACACATGTGTGTGTTATATACACATGTGTGTGTTATATACACATGTGTGTGTTATATACACATGTGTGTGTTATGTACACATGTGTGTGTTATATACACATGTGTGTGTTATATACACATGTGTGTGTTATGTACACATGTGTGTGTTATGTACACATGTGTGTGTTGTGTACACATGTGTGTGTTATATACACATGTGTGTGTTATGTACACATGTGTGTGTTATATACACATGTGTGTGTTATATACACAGTGTGTGTTATGTACACATGTGTGTGTTATATACACATGTGTGGGTTATATACACATGTGTGTGTTATATACACATGTGTGTGTTATATACACATGTGTGTGTTATATACACATGTGTGTGTTATGTACACATGTGTGTGTTATATACACATGTGTGTGTTATATACACATGTGTGTGTTATGTACACATGTGTGTGTTATATACACATGTGTGTGTTATATACACATGTGTGTGTTATATACACATGTGTGTGTTATGATACACATGTGTGTGTTATATACACATGTGTGTGTTATGTACACATGTGTGTGTTATATACACATGTGTGTGTTATGTACACATGTGTGTGTTATATACACATGTGTGTGTTATGTACACATGTGTGTGTTATATACACATGTGTGTGTTATATACACATGTGTGTGTTATGTACACATGTGTGTTATATACACATGTGTGTGTTATGTACACATGTGTGTGTTATATACACATGTGTGTGTTAATGTACACATGTGTGTGTTATATACACATGTGTGTGTTATATACCACATGTGTGTGTTATGTACACATGTGAAGTGTTATGTACATGTGTGTGTATACACATGT
>OZ024745.1:11782101-11789601 GCA_964016885.1 Eledone cirrhosa
GAGAGCATGATGATGATCATCATCATCACCATATATCAATATATACATGTCCTCAATACCAATTACTATAATGATAGTCTACTCTTCTTATGAAGAAGATCTATGTGTCTACAAGTCACAGATTGTATGTGTGTGTGTCAAGTTTGTATTTCATTTAAATATATGCTTTACTACGTATCTATTTCACTATCACTAGAAATGTATTTTCTGTGAATGCAATAACTTCTCCAACTTATTCTTCATTTTATCTTCTCCACACACCCGAGCTATTTCTATGTCATATACGTCCATTTTGTTTCTGTCCGGTAGACGAAACAAGCAACTAGTTATCCAGAGGTTACCTATCTTTCACTAATTAAACATTTTCTGTTAAATTCACACCTTTCCAAGAGACTAACAGCGATTACGGTTATGCAATCTTATCAGACTATAACAAGCAGAAGGGAGTTGAACTCTCACTTTGTTGACTGTATATGGCTTTTACTGCCATTACAAGTTATCTACCCCTAGTTTCCTAAGAGCCCACAAGCTGTTAAGGGCTAACTATATTACTATCACTATCCTTTCCAACACTATTCATCTCAAGGTAACAATATGTCTGACATGTAACCCATAACATTGTAAAATGAAAAGTTTGAAACAAACAAAAAAAAAAACCCAAAAAGAGAAACTAAAAGAAAACCTTATCATTGGACACATCTAAAGGTTTTCAAGACTGGAATATTCCCTTGCGGCCACTTCAGGGGGAAAGTGAGGGTAGAGAGGGGGGTGCTGTTTTCTAGGGTGTTTCATGAAATATGGGTGAGAGAGACAAGATTGAAGAAGTTGGATGGACCTACTCTGATTAAACTCTTCTAAGAAGGAGGAAAGAAACCGGGAGAGGGCACGTTCTATACCCTTAAGGTAACAAAGTAATCTATGTGCCTTCATTAGTCGATATAACTGACTAAAAATACTTGAAACATGGTGCTCCAGCCTGACCGCATTCTAATATTTCAAACCAGTAAAACATTAATAGAGTATAATAATAGTAATTTCTTTTATATTTTAATAATGGTTTTCCCCGTTGTTTTCTTTTGTTCACAACAATAATAATAATCTCTTTAAGACCAATAATATATAATCGTTTTGTTGGAACTGGGAATTGCTTTTTCAATCTAATAAAATTAAATATTTCCTGAAATCGCCATATTACCTTCTAAACAAAATTGTGTTTTGTCAAGCATAATTCTTTTGTTTTTTAATCAAATAAGATAAAAGCTGAAAATAAGTTAAGAGATAATGTCTTTATAGAGGACGGGAATAATATATATATATATATATATATATATATATATATAAGTGAATGTGTATGTGTGTGTATGTGTGCATATATATATATATTCCATATACTGTGTCGTTTGTTTTGTTATTTCTGCTTACCTTTTATATATATATATATATATATATATATATATATATATATATATATATATATATATATATACATACACACACACACACACACACACACACACACACACACACACATATATATATATAAGCAAAGTATTTTTATTCAGTGAAATAGCGTGGCTTAGATGTTCAGTTCACTATCGTAAGGACGTGAGTTCGATTCCCCGACTAGGTGATGTTTTTCTTGAAAATGACGCTTCATTTGCTGCAAGTCCACTCGGCTGACAAAAATGAGTTGTACCTATAATTGAAGGGACCAGCTCTCTCTCTCTCTCTCTCTCTCTCTCTCTCTCTCTCTCTCTCTCTCTTTTTCTTCCCCCCCCCCTCTCTCTCTCTCTCTCTCTCATGTGTCTGTGGAATGTTCAGGCATTTATACGTCAATCTCGTTGTAGGAAACGACGGAGGCCCAACAGTAATTCTATTCTGTATTGGCTCTTTATTTTTACATTTAATAATACTTTCTTAAAGTCAATATTTTTCCTCTTTATCTAAATTGAAATAAAATAGGTATTAATTGAATAAGATATATTGAAACATTGGTAAACTTAATGAATGGTTTAAACAAATCTACTCTGTCACATCATATATATATATATATATATATATATATATATATATATATGAGAGAGAGAGAGAGAGAGAGAGAGAGAGAGAGAGAGAGAGAGAGAGAGAGAGAGAGAGAGAGAGAGCGAGAGAGAGTATGTGGTGCTGAGACCAAGGAGACCATTTATCATGGAAGTACTCAATGCATGGTGAGATGCAGACTGGATATAGAGATATTTAAAATCCCAACCGCTTGACGCCGTGTCGAATTTTAACTCTCTCTCTCTCTCTCTCTCTCTCTCTCTCTCTCTCTATCTCTATCTCTCTCTCTCTCTCTCTCTCTCTCTCTCTTTCTCTATCTCTCTCTAAATATATATACATATATATATATATATATACTTGCAGCATAACCCGGCGTTGCACGGGGTAGGAAATATGAAATAGCAACACGCATATGCAAGGATTGAGGAATGTAGCTGTGTACTTTTTGAATTCCCTTATTCTCAGGGAATGATTGTTCATCTACTGGAAACGTAGAATACCAGCAGGCCGAATCCAGTAGTAGCGGTGTCAGGGGGCTGATTGCGGAAATCCTGTATGCGAAAGGAGTAAGTCTTGTGTGGGGGATGTATGTCGTAAGTCTGTTCACGAATTACGTCACAGATGGGGAACACACGTCAGTCTGAAGTAGTCAATTGTGTGAAAACCAAGTAGGGATGTACGTTTAAGTAGGGATATTGAGATGACGAAATCAGCGTGGCAACGCAGCTGCAGCAGAAGGGGTCATAGTGCAATTAGTACAAACGCTGGGCGGCACTGGTTGCACTGCGTTTACACAGCAACAAAGGTGCGACAAAAGGGGTCACCGCGGAATTAGCACAACCGCTGTTCGGCGTACTTGCGCAGGGCGTTCATACTGCGGTGTAGGTGCAACAAAAGGGGTCTTAGTAGAAATAGCACAGACGTGAGTTTTACGGTGTCTGTAACACGGCAACGTACACAGGGCCCGGATTTGCGCGTAATGAAAGCACGACACGTTAAGAGGGCGCCGACAAAAATTTTAAGGTCCTCCTCATTTCCTCAATCCCCCGAAAATGGTCCTGCTTAAAAGTAAGTGTTGTGTCCTCTGTTAAATAAACCAAATTTTTAACGAAATATTATACGCTACTTACGATGTTTAAGTAGCGTTTATATTGAAAATGAAAAAGCCATGTAATGCCCAATTCTAATTCGTAAATTTCCTAGAAACCATTAATGGAATCGGAAATTGATTTTGTCCACAGCAATGCAAGGGGACTAACTAATGTGTGCTGCAAATTTCGAGGAAATCGGCTGGGTTATCTTTAAGTTACGCCGCATAAGAGCCTAAAAATGCCTTTAAAAATGCGGTTTTTCACCTAATGTAGAAAAAGTAAAAGTGTTTTTAGCCCATTGCACTTCAAAATATATAAGTAACACATGTGTAAAGTTTGAAAAAAATCAGTCAAGTACTTCTCGAGTTTTAGGGATTTACATATACAGACAGACATCCTCTGTTTTATATATAGAGAGACTAGCAGAAAACCACACGGGGCGGTTTTCTGCTAGTCTATATATCTAAAACAAAGAATGTCTGTCTGTCTGTCAGCTCACTAAAACTTGAGAACCATCCAACCGATTGTTTTCAAACTTTAGACATGTAATACTTATGGTCCTGTGAGTGTTTTGAGCAAAAATTATTTCAAATTTTCAATGCCCTAGAGACCGCATTAGGCGATTTAGCGTTCTCTCTATATAATTCTTAGTCTTTCTTTTTAGATAGATACATAGATATAACGTTGCGCCCTTATAATATCTGTCTGTATGTCTGCTGTCTGCATTACGTCATTATGACGCGCTCAGCGCGATTCCCTCGGCCTCAGTGACCAAAGTCAGTGGAGAGGGGAAGGTAATGTTTCTGTAGCACGCGTTTTAGCGTCTATTCACTCTCTCTCTCTCTCCCTCTCTCCCTCCCGCTATCCCCTCTCGTAGTCTGTCTCTTTCTTTCACTCTCACTCTCTCTCTACGCACGTGTTTCCACTGTCGGACAGACAGAGAAATTGCTGGTTATATATATAAGTAGATATATATATCATTGGCAACTCCAGCCCTCGGTTTGGCGTGGCTGGACCTGAGGAACCTAACTGTCAAATCTATTTCATGCCTCCAAGGGATATCTCAGAACATAATCATTTTTCGACTTGAGATATTTCCTCTGATTCACCATTGTGACACATGCTCACAAATTCTCGCCCGAACTATTAAAAATAATAATCCGATTGTTTATAATTCACCATTCTTCACAGAAAGCTTTTTCTCAGTTTTATAATATGAATAAAATTAAATCTATCGAGGTCGGGCTGCAAATAGTTTGGTCGATTAAAACAACAATTCTAATCAAAAGTAACCGCGATAGAAAATGATTAGTTTTGGGCATTTGTTTATAACTTTCATCTTTCGCCGTCAAACGAGTTACTTTGAGTTCAATTCCCGCCGAGGTTAACTTTGCCTTTCATCCTTACGCGGTCGATAAAATAAAGTACCAGTTATACACTGGATAATTGCTGGCCTTATGCCAAATGTAGAAACAATTATATGTATATTGTAGGTATGTGTTTCTTGAGTGTATATAAGTATATGTGTATTTATTTGAGTGTATATATGTATATTGTGTATTTATTTGAGTGTATATATGTATATTGTGTATTTATTTGAGTGTATATATGTATATTGTGTATATATTGTGTGTATATATGTATATTGTGTATTTATTTGGGTGTATATATATGTATATTGTGTATATATTTGAGTGTATATATGTATATTGTGTATTTATTTGAGTGTATATATATGTATATTGTGTATATATTTGAGTGTATATATGTATATTGTGTATATATTTGAGTGTATATATCTATATTGTGTATTTATTTGAGTGTATATATGTATATTGTATATATTTGAGTGTATATATGTATATTGTATATATTTGAGTGTATATATGTATATTGTGTATATATTTGAGTGTATATATGTATATTGTGTATTTGAGTGTATATATGTATATTGTGTATATATTTGAGTGTATATATGTATATTGTGTATATATTGTGTGTATATATGTATATTGTGCATATATTGTGTGTATATATGTATATTGTGCATATATTGTGTGTATATATGTATATTGTGTATATATTGTGTGTATATATGTATATTGTGTATATATTGTGTGTATATATGTATATTGTGTATTTGAGTGTATATATGTATATTGTGTATATATTTGAGTGTATATATGTATATTGTGTATATATTTGAGTGTATATATCTATATTGTGTATTTATTTGAGTGTATATATGTATATTGTATATATTTGAGTGTATATATGTATATTGTATATATTTGAGTGTATATATGTATATTGTGTATATATTTGATTGTATATATGTATATTGTGTATTTGAGTGTATATATGTATATTGTGCATATATTGTGTGTATATATGTATATTGTGCATATATTGTGTGTATATATGTATATTGTGTATATATTGTGTGTATATATGTATATTGTGTATATATTGTGTGTATATATGTATATTGTGTATTTGAGTGTATATATGTATATTGTGTATATATTGTGTGTATATATGTATATTGTGTATATATTGTGTGTATATATGTATATTGTGTATATATTGTGTGTATATATGTATATTGTGTATTTATTGTGTGTATATATGTATATTGTGTATATATTGTGTGTATATATGTATATTGTGCATATATTGTGTGTATATATGTATATTGTGTATATATTGTGTGTATATATGTATATTGTGTATTTATTGTGTGTAATGAGTGAAACGAACACACTTTGGTTCGTTTAATAACTTGACTAAGAAATGTCCATTGCAACTGTTAAGAATAAACTAATTATTTAAAATGGTTTCTAATTCCTTAATTTTCGAAGAATGTTGCTTTGATACAACAACAACTACTACTACAACTACTAGTACTACTAGTACTACTGTGAAGGCGCATGGCTGAGTGGTTAGAGCATTGGACTTGCAATCAAAAGGTTGTGAGTTCAATTCTTGGACCGGGTGATGTGTTGTTTCCTTGAGCAAGACACTTTATTTCAAGTTGCTCCAGTTTACTCAGCTGTAGAAATGAGATGATAGGACTGGGGTCCCTATCATTAAATCACCCAAGACATCTCCAACGAGGCCAGCTAAACCTCCGTATGTGTGAGCTGTAACAACAACAACAACTACTACTACTACTACTACTACCACTATTACTACTACTACTATCAGTAATAAGGTCTCTAACATTAATACATTAAAGCCAAACAGCGACCATTAAAGTTAGGACAACACTTTCTAGAAGCCATAATTTCAATATATTCTCTACTTTATGTACTGCGTTCAAATTACGCCAGGATCGATTTAATCTATCATCCTTCCAATAAAACCAATAACCAATCAAATATTGGTATCGATTTAATCGGCAGAACGTTTTCTCTGCCAAATGTTGTGATGTTAGCAAATATTTGCTATACTTTGTTGAACTTACATCTCGTATTTTCATTATTTGTCTTTTAGGTCGGTGGATTGGCAGAATCGGTAGAGCGACGGACACTATGCTTTACAGCATAGAGTTACGGCCCTTTATGATCTGATTTCTAATCCCGGCGAGGTTAACTTTGCCTTTCATCCTTATGGGGTTGATAAAATAAAGTACCAGTCATGCACTGGGGTCGATTTAATTGACTTTCCTCTCCCCCAAAATTGCTGGCATTGTGCTTATTTGTCTTTTAGGTTGGTGGATTGGCAGAATCGGGAGAGCGTCGGACACTATGCCTCGTAGCATAGAATTATATCCCTTTACATTCTGAGTTCAAATCCCGTCGACAGTAGTTTTGCCTTTCATCCTTACGGGGTCGATAATATAAAGTACCAGTCACACACTGATGTCGATTTAATCGACTTTTCTCCTCCCCTTCAAATTGGTGGCCTTGTGCCAAAAGTAGAAACAATTATTTGCCTGCAATCCTTTCTTTTTATTATTATCGAGGCTGTAATTATATTTCTGCTCTGATATTTTGAATGAGTCAGCAGCAAAACTGAAGGGAAATGGAAATATATTTAATATAAATTTTATCTCAAAAAACTAAATTTGTCGATTAAACAAAGGATCTGTTGCCACAGAGGCGTCCATTTGTTGGAAATCTTCTAAAATTTGCGAAAGCGAAAGTATTTAGATTATATATTTATTTAGCCTGTCATTTATTTATTTATTTTCTTTTAATTCGTTATTGATTACGTAATTGCACTCTAGGATGAGATTTAGGAGCTACGTCTAATTATATAATTATCTTTAGTTGGTTGGATGGATGGTTGCTTGGGTGGTTGGATGGTTGGATGGTTGGGTGGCTGCAGGGTTGACGGACTGCAAAGATGGATGAATCATTTATTT